>JAWWNJ010000199.1:0-341462 GCA_037176885.1 Favolaschia claudopus
ATACTCAAAGCGGTGCTCGTCGATCTTTTGCATGTAGATCTCTCCGCCATTTCGGATGAGAGCACACTTTTCGAACTCGGAGCGGACTCGATTGTCTTCATCCGCCTCGTCTCCGCTCTCCGTGCTCGTGGTATCAATGTCAGCACCGGCGATCTCTTCACAAATCCCTCCGTAGGTGAGCTCGTGAAGCTTCTCCAGAACCAGAAAGGGGAGGAGCCAGAGCCACGTCCTTTCGAGTTGCTTGGACCGCACTGTAATGACGCAGCTACGGACATTGCGGCTCAGCTTGGTTTGCGAGGGGAAGATATCGAAGACGCATTCCCTCTGGTCCGCGGACAGGCGCTCATGTATCGTGCCGCAATGGACGCACCGAATACAAACACATGGTGGATTGGCGATGTGGTCCAGTTAAACAAATCGGTAAACGTGGACCGTTGGGTACAAGTTTGGAACACCGTGTTCGAGAATGAGTCGGTGAGTATCTATCTATCTGGCTTATGCTACATACAAACAATCAACACTTCCTAGTGTATGCGTGGGACACTTGTAGGACGCATCCCGGGGCAGGATCCAGCGTACGACGAATCCGTCAATACAGCATACATGTCTCCTCAAGGGGTCGCGCCACACTGGGTACGCTTACACGCCGACTCCCGTTCCAGCGCCCGTGCGTTGATTCAATCATACGCCGCTGCCCTCCGACACAACATCGGGTTCCGCTCAATTCACTTCCTGCTGGTCAAGTTTCCCAAGGGCACCATCTTTACTTTCCTCTGCTCGCACATTTTTTTAGATGGGGGGTCACGCGAACTCCTGCAGAATGTTGCTAGTGCGCTGTATCATCGCCCTGGAACGGCCATAAAGAAGCAGGGATGCGGACCTTGGGCACGATACGTCAAACATGCGTTGGCTGTGCAACCGGACAATGCGTTCTGGTCGAAGGAACTCGCGCCTTCTGCGAGCCTCCCTAGTTTTCACACAGCGCGACTGAATGATGCAGACGTTATTGTGCCGCTCAGAAACCAGTCCACAGTTTTAGACTTGCCGTTGACGGAGATGAGCCAGCAGTTGGGCGTGAGCGTGCCGCTGCTGTCAGAAAGTGCATTCTGTTTGGCCCTCAGTCTATATTGGAGCCAGATCAGTGGCAAGATGGAGCCGGCATTCTATGCCAAGACATTCAGTCGTGAGTTGCCGTTTACAGAGTGTGCTAGCAGGAGCTTGACTGGATCGTGGTGCAGGGAGATACGAGGAAGTCAAGAACATGTTCGAAATCCGTGGCCTTCCGATGCAGATGAACGCGTCTATGATGCCCGTCGCTATCGCCAACCACTCCCTCTGGGCGTTTGTCAACTCGTTCAAATTCAAGCTCCGTGCTATAGAGAACCTAGAGCAGTCGGTAAGTCTGTCCTTGTCCAGGAAAAGAGAAAACGTACAAGAACTCATTTTTATTCTAGTTGGAACATGCTAGAGCCCGGACAGCCGTAACGTGGCTCTGGCGAGTTCAACGTCAAGTGCCTGAGTGGGACTCGCTGGCGGAACTGATCGACGCCGTATGGCGTCCCGTGTGTCCTTGCGAGATCTCTGTGCGCCGCCTTACACCGACCCATCTTTTCGTGAACCAGATGCAAGAGGTTTGGTTCGCAGACGAGTTTAAACAACGCGGATGCAAATTGGAACTCATCGATATCTTCGCAAGGACTCTGACGTTTTATGCTGAGGGCCGTTTGGAAAACAAGACGTATAACGATTTGAAGGCGTTCGTGTTCAGTCCGCGAAGCAGGTGAGTGCACGGTGAATCGGCGACGCGATGCAACTGAAAGCGATTGAATGTGTAGCCTGGAGGGCTTGGGCATTCTTGCGAGATTGTGAAGTCCTCCATGGCAGTATCACGATGGAGATGGAGAAGTGTACCAGAGATTTTTTTTTACTGCAGGACTGTGAATTTGTGAATGGCAGTACGGAGAACTGTACTAGCGATTTTTTGTACTCTACATTAGAAGTCCTTAACTGGAAGCAAAAGCAATATCCCTGAGGGGAGTCGGAACCAAATTAAAATTAAATTAAAATTCAACTTCAACCAATGGAGAACCGCGTGCGCCCGTGACCGGCGCGTACGACACGTCGTGAAGTCACTCGCAACTTTGACGCGTTCGACCATGTCTAAGCCTCTACGAGTTGCGTTTATTCACCCAGATCTCGGAATTGGTGCTTAGGCCAGCCCTTCGACGCGGTTCTATCCTAATCCCGTCCTCAGGTGGTGCAGAGCGGCTCGTGGTCGACGCTGCCATAGGCTTGCAGGCTCTGGGTCATTCTCTTGTTATCTACACCTCGCACCACGACCCCCAACCACTGTTTTGAGGAGACCAGAAACGGTATACACTCTCGTCAGGGTCGAAGACAAGCAGCCTAATTCCTGTGCAGGTCAGCTTGAGGTTCACTATGTCGTTCCACCCTTCCCGCGCTCAATCAAAGGCAAATTCCACATTCTCTTCGCGCACCTCAGGCAACTCCACCTCACCTTGCATCTGCTATGGCCTTGGGCACCAAAATACGACGTATACTTTGTCGACCAGCTTTCCACATGTGTTCCCTTTCTCCGCACTATAGCTCGGACACCTGTGCTGTTTTACTGTCATTTTCCCGACAAACTCTTGGCAAATGGTGAATTCGTGGAAGGAAACTTGCAAAAGAAGCGTGTCGGTTTGCTGAAACGAATGTATCGGTACCCTATGGATTGGTTGGAGGAGGTCACGACGCGTACGAGCCTTGTTCTTGCTTGAGAATACCGGCTGAAGAAACGCGCAGGCCAAGCGGACGTGATTCTGTCCAATTCGAATTTCACAGCACGCGTTTTCAAGTCTTATTTTCCTTCCATAACTCAAACGCCGACCACGTTATACCCTGGCATCAATATATCTGCTTATGAAATGGAAGTGGACGCTTCAGATCCCGATATTGTGGCCATCGCTTCGTATGCGGACTGCTCGGTTATCTGACAATATATATTGATTGTTTTCTGTAGGGATTTCCCGACACTGCTCTCGCTGAACAGGTTTGAAAAGAAGAAAAATGCCGCCCTTGCCATCTCCTCCTTTGCAAAACTCCGAGTGCGGCTCTCAGGATCCCCCAATCTTCGCCTAGTTCTAGCAGGTTAGTCTTTACGCCGCTGTTATCATTTCATATGATTTTTATGCAACTACAGGAGGATATGACCCTCGGGTAGAAGATAACATGCAGACACTGACCGCCCTCATTGACCTGACGCGGTCCCAATCACTCACGTTCAATGTGATTACCTCGTCGTCTTCATCTGTCAAACTTCCGCCATTCAACACTAATCCTACAAACCCTGATGTGTTGTTCCTCCTCAATTTCTCGACGCAGCAGCGGACAGCACTGTTGACTGCACCATCAACGCGCGCGCTGCTTTACACGCCGGCTAACGAGCACTTTGGCATCGTGCCTGTAGAGGCGATGTGTTGCGGGCTGCCCGTGTTGGCATGCGACAGTGGTGGGCCAACGGAGAGCACGGTCAGCGAACCCTCGTCTCAGCGGACAGGGTGGTTACGACCGCCAGATGCGGATCTGTGGGCGGAAGCACTGGCGGAGATTGTACGGATGAGTCCGACTGAACGCGACGCCCTGTGCCAACGTGCCAAGGATCGCGCTCGCCTGGTATTCGGGATGGAGGCGATGGCTTCGGGGCTCGAGGAGGCGTTGCGTCAGGCAATAGCGAAGGGACCTCCAGATTCTGGCAGAGTGTTATTGTTTATCATGCTTGGATTCCTAGTTGCATATTTTTTGTCTCCATTGATGTTGTCGCGGTAGCCAATAGAATATTTAAATTTGTGCAGTCAACGCTGGGATTGGATTACGTATTTGATCACCGACAATACCTCTCTCATCGACGGCGTCGTAGTCGAGTGTCTCAAGTCTTGTTAGACCAGCAACTCTAGACCTGCTTGCGCTCTAGATATGTCCAATAATTCCGAGCGCAAGGAAATAGACGCTTTCTTCAATTTCTTCGCCACATTCGAGCTTGCACGGCCAGTCACCACTCTTGCAGACCTTAGCGATGGCGCGGCCTTGTTCGAGGTCTTGTCGCTAGTGTGCGCCATACTACTCGCTTGGTGGTTCAGCTCTAATTATACGCGTCGTTGACAGAGATGCCGACTACTTCCGCCAATCTACTCGGCCTCCCGCCCAACCTTCGGACAACTGGGTTCTCCGGTTCAGTTCTCTGAAACGGTTGTATCGAATTATGACCCAATATTTCGCCGAAATACTCCAGAAGCCAACCAGTAGTCTCGATGTCCCCGACCTCCAGGCAGTTGCGAAAGACCACGCTGTTCCCGGCACCCTTGCTATGTGTCGTATCACCATCGCAATTGGCGTGCAATGCGAGAAGAACAAGCAGTTCATAGACAAGATTCAAGGCTTGAGTGAGACGGACCAGCATTATCTCATGAAGGCAATCGAGCAGGTACATTAATTGGACGACGCTTTAACCAGAGCTAACCTACGAATTTACGCTACAGGTCATGGCGCGAATCAACTCTTCGGACGGTGTAGTCGGAGAGGGGAGTATGACCGAGTGCGTAGCCTGACTTCCAGCTCTGTCTGCAGTCTTTTGATCTAGAATGGTGTTTGCTAGAGATGACCATTACTACCAAATCCAGTCCGAGCGCAGCCAGATCTTGAGCGAGAAGGAGACGCTCGAGAAGGTGTATCAGTCGCTGCTCGAGGAACACCGGACGCTACAGACGAATTATGACGACGTGGTTTCAGAGAAGGACGACGCGATCTCACGACTCCGGGATGCCAGGCGGGAGGTTGACAGTCCAAGACGAAGCGACAAGAGTGATGGTGCCTTACGGGGGGAAATCGACAGGCTACGGGCAGAATTGTGGGTCGTGCAGCGTCCTTCATTTAACTGCACAATTAAATTGTGTGGTTTAGACAAAAAAGCGAAGACAATCTCGCTGTAGCCGAGTCCGACCTCGATAAGCATGCCCATATGGTCACTGAATTGACGAAGAAAAACGAAGAATTACAGCTCCAGGCAGACGAGGCCGTCAGATTGAAGGACAAAGTTGACGAGTGCGTTATAATTCACATCTACGAATACCAGACGCCCTAAATTATTCTCCCCAGATACCGTCATGCAGCGGATAAATTGCAGAAAACGGAGAATGTCATGGAAAAATATAAAAAGAAACTGCAAGAAGGCGCCGACCTCCGGCAAAGCCTCAAAGTATGTTATCGTCTTCGCTTCTTTCTTCATCCAACACCTTCTCTTTCAGGCACTCGAGAAGCAGAACGCCGACCTCGTCGACAAGAATGCTGCTTTGGAGGAAGAGTACCGCAAAGTCGCTGCGTTCAAGCCATTGATGGAGTCGTATAAAGGGCAAATAGCAGAGCTCGAGACCAAGCACTCGACGCGCGCGCAGGAGCTTGACTCTTTACGGTTTGAGCTCGGAGAAACGAAGAATAAGCTCAAGATTGCGGTCGCAGAGCGTACGCGCGATGCGGAGACGCTCGAGCTGTATCAGGAGCGCGTGCGCGAACTTGAACTCATGTCCCACCGGCCGGTGGGCAGCACTGCTAAGCCTGCTCGACGAGCAAGTGTCGATGGTCAAACCGACGAGTTTACGCAGGCAGAGATGCTAGGGGATGAACTCGCTGAGGCAGAGGCAGACGCCGACCATGCCGAGCAGGGCTTGGGAGGCGAACTGGATGACGCTGTGACCGGAACAACCATGACAGACCTGAAATTGCAGGTACGAAAACTCAAACGAGAGCTTGAAGCCGTCAAGAAAAACGAGGCCGATGCGAGTCGCGTGCTCGTTCTTGAAAATCTTCTCGAGGACGCGAATCGGATGAAAGGGCGGTACGAGAATGACTATCTCGCCGCGCACCGAGAGAAACTTGTGCTACAACGCGACCTGGAAGAGATTCGCAGTGGCAAGTCAATGGGAGATGGGTTTGTGCAATTCATTTGAATGTCTCTGTATCTTCATCTAATAAGAGTTGCAGTGCCGAAGCTGCCATTGCCCTGCGACAGCGACTCAATGAGACCGTCGACCAGCTGGACGAACTTCGAAAGAAGCATGCGGAGCTCGAGGTCGAGTTCGACACTGCAAGCCGTGAGCTGACGATCGCCAAGTCCGACCGTAGGCAATTCTCATATCCGTACCCGAACCGTACTCATATACCATTTTCCTACTAGTGACCTTGGTCAACAAAGATCAGTTAGATATTCTCGCGACTTTACGCGACTCCGTCAATGAGGACAAGGTTGGGTTGGAGGCAGATGTAGCGCGGCTCGTTCAACAAAACAAAGAGCTTGGAGATAAGAACCGAATGCAACTCGAACAAGTCAACGCGTTACTCTTGGAGAAAGTCAACCTTCAAACAGAGGGCATCGGACACCGAGAAAAGATGCTCCAACGCGAACGCGACTTTGGCGACTTGCGGGCGACGCTATCGGGCAAAGATCTGCCAGAGGATATCAAGAGCCGACTACTCGCACTACACGAGGAGAATGTGAACCTGAAGGAGTCTTCCAAGACTGCGCAAGCACAGCTTGCAAAAGCGCGTACTGTATGTCTCTGCCGGTTCTTTTCGTCAAGTGGTTAATTCTTCGCACAGTTTATCAAGTCCCAGGACAAACTTTTCAAAGAGCAACACGCAGCGCAAGCGCTATCCGTGGCTCCAGGAACGTTCGAAGAGGCCGAGGCCAGTTTCCGCTCACAAATAAGGATTCTCGAAGAGGACGTGTCACGGCAAAAGGCAAGTCATTGATTATCCTCTTGTTTCCCATCTGACCGATACCCTGCACCACAGCGGCTGATGAGCGACTCGATGAAGCGATACAAGAGAGAACAAGAGCTCATGCTTGGCGCCATACATGCTTTGGGAATGCGAACAGCACGCAACCACCTCAATGTACCACAGCAGCCCTCAAGTTGGATGAGTGTTCAGCGAAAAACTGTACGTTCGTCGCTTCTATTCCCATTCAAGAATGTCAATGCCCTCGTAGCTTTCGCATACACTTTCACGATAGTATCCGCTGCTCCTCGTTTCGTGGATTTCTTTTAAGCTCCCAGGTCTTTTTACTCTGGATACCCTCATTTGTGCATTATCTAGCGGCATTCATTATACACCTCTCCTTGTACAACTACATATGTTTTGCGTTAATCCATGGGTTCCATCTAGAACGTCATGACTTGGGGGTTACTCTCTATCTTCCATACAGCTTGGCGCGTAGTGCCTACACCTGGGTCGGCTGGTTCTGGTGTTGCAGCTTCCGAACTACCAGATGCGCGGATGAGGCCGGGTTTGAGGCCGAGGGTTGAGCAGAGTGCCTTGTAACGGGACTGGATCTGTCGCGATAGCTTGAGGATATCGAGCTCCGATGCAGAATCGGCCGTGGATGGGTTAACGCGCGGAAACTGGGAAATCAAGTCGAGGAGATGGCGGATATGATGAGCTGCACGACTGCCAGGCACATTGTATTATTGTTTTCAGGTAGAAAGATCTTCGCCAGGCCGAAAACGCACTCGTCGTCGCGGCCTTGGGCGGTGTAGACAGCCTGCCAGGTTCGTGCAAAGCCCTCGTAAAATGCCAACTCCTCCCACATCTCAAACCCTTTCTCGCGGCCGAGAGCACGCCCTTCGATGAGGCCGTGAATTCTTCCATGTGCGAATCCATCAGTATATCCTGCGTCGTAGAATCTGAGGCAGATTCGGGTCAGGACTGGAAGCGAGCCATTGCGAGGCGACGGACGTTTGCTCAAGATCGACTAAGGCCTCGAGGTCAAAGCTCTCAGCAGACATGGAAAAAGGAAAGAAATCAGAGTTACACAAACACCCGCAAAGGCGATCTTTTATAAGCCATTTTGCTGGTACTATCGCTTTCTGTGCATACAATTCGTGTTTAATGTACAACTTTTCAACTACATGAACCTACTCGCTGTCGACGGCTACCAGGACCCGCTTTCCATCCAAGCTCGGCGACTCGCGGTCCTTTTCCTTCTTTTCTAACTCACATGCCCACAGCGCCGCTCCGACTGTTGAAGTCAACATGAACACAGGACCAACAACAGGAACGAGATTCAATGCCAGTGTCGCCGCACCAAACCTGCTCATGGGAAGGAGTAATGAGTAAAAATGAAGTCGAACGTGCACTGAGCGGTTCTTACGCAGTATATGCGCCTTTGCGTTTATCCACGAACGCCTGTCGGGCAGCAGGTCCCATTCCCTTTGCTTGAAAGTACCGTGTATGGAAAGTCGGCCCCGCTTTTGCGCCTGGTGCGGACCAAGAGTTAAAATTTTCTTCAAGTGCAGCATGCAGGCAGCGCGCACCGTTGTACAACAAAAATAGGACAGTGCCGACCACGGGGACGAGGTTGAGCGGGAGAGAGACGACATATCGTAGTAGACCCTCGCGGCTGAACCGCTGAAGGGGTTTGCTCATACTCTTGAACGCGCTCTGCACAAAACTTCTGCTCTTGCCCTTTTGTTCGACAAAAACGAGGTTGATTCCCTGCTGGCGAAAGACCGCGTTGACTTGATATGATTTAGTGAACGTTGGATCGCGCAGGTCGTTATTGAACATACATAGCTGGTCTTGCGCACGACCCAACAAGAATGTTTTCGAGACGAACATGATAACTGCGTAAGCCTCGCCTGTCGCCCCAGTCAATCAGGTTGTTGCAAGGAGTGTAGAGCCTCGGTTACCCAGAACGAGCATCGCAGCTGTCGCGAAAGCGAATGGGCCCGAGAACACTGCACAGAACGCGACCTGGGGGAGATATGTGAAAGTAAACATAGCGGCGGTGATCCCGAGTGCGGTGAGAAGCGTCTTCAATATTACAGGGAATATTGCGCGATGGAGGGATGGGTGGGAGGCGAAATAAAGTACGCCCTGAACGGGATACCACCAGCCTCCGCTGACTACGGCATCCTTGCTGACGGTGAGGACTTGGATGAGTTCCTGCTCAATGGTGTTGCCCACGCGCGTCGTTGTGGAGGTCGAAGTCGAAGCCATAGCATGATTCACCAAACACGCAATGCAACTCAGCCAGTTCGCCGCGGCAGACGCGAAACACGGTCACGTTCTTCATTTCAGCAAATAATACTTTATATTGTTTCAATGTTTGTTCTACACAACACTGTTATGCGTGCGCCTGTAGCGGTGCTTTCCCCACAGAATTCAGTTCATCCTTTTCGCGGGTCACAAAAGCCCGTGTGCATTGTGCCATTGTCACCGAACTAGCAAACGCGTCAATGAAAGCAAAACGAAAGAGAGAATATACACTGACGCCCGTGAAATCACATCCGTTTGATAGAAATTGGTCACCGGTACTCCCATCTTTTCGCCCTTTGGTGCCTTCTTCCCAATTCCGCTCAACAAACCTAGCCCGACCTTGGCCACCTCGGGCGATGTGCGCTCGAGAGCGTCCCATCTTACCAAAGACGGCGAGATGGCCCACATCCGATCCCGGACACCAACGACGTCGTCGTACGGTAGATCTATGCCGAGCACTTCCGCTAACGCACGCACGATCTTCCAATCCTCTCTTGCGGCACCTGGTGGTGGGACAGCTGCGCGTCCTTGTTGGCTACGGCCCTCCGTGTTCACCCAGGTTGCGCCTTTTTCTGTGTATGCCGCGCCAGGAAGACAAACATCCGCAAGAGCAGCGCCGCGATCCCCGTGGTGGCCTTGATACACAACAAATGCATCAGAAGGGATGGAAGCGGGATCGACCTCGTCTGCGTTGAGCAAGTAGATGAATTTCGGTGTCGCGGAGGTGGAGGCCCGAGAGGGAACAAAACCGATCTCGTATGCTGCCGGCCGTGAGGCGACCTGCATCAACAATTCAGTTTTTCGAGCGAGGAAACAGAGAAGCATATACACACCCTCTGCAGGACATTGAACCCATTCCAGTCGTCGCGTACTACACGGCTCTTGCTGTCGCTGGTGTACCGTGCAAGCATTCCGAAAACTGCGTCCCCGTCGGCGTGTTCTGCCATGGCACTCCCAACAATGATCATGGGGCGCTCAGCCTTGGCCCAACGCTCAGCAAACTCTCCCTTGGCCTTTCCTGTAAGGAACGTTTCCAATGCCTTTGCGTCCTCACCCAGATGTTCATAGCCATAAGTTGTATCTGCGCGCGTCCCAACCATACCGACGACCAACTCCGTGTGCAACCAACTCTTTCGTATCCGTGAGTTGAGAACAGCAGCCTCGTGCCTAGGGTTTGTCCCGACAAGAAGGATGGCGTCTGCGCTCTCGAGACCAGCGATAGTAGTGTTGAATGAGTAGTTTGACCGAATATCGACGCCGTGCAGGGGCGGAGCGTCGCCGTATTTCCCAGAAAGATCGCTTGCGAGGTTGTCCGAGCCGAGACGATTGACAAGATCCTTGAGGACGACAAGGGCCTCTGTGTCCGCAAGGTGGCCTGCAATGGCCTTAATTTCGTTGCCCTTCGCGCCGGTGCGGTTGAGTCCTGCGGAAATGGCAGCAAGCGCTTCAGACCAAGAGGCGGAAACGAAGCGGTTATCGGGTCCCTTGACCAGTGGCGTTGTGAGACGCTGGAATCGGAGACCGTCGTATGCGTATCGGGTCTTGTCGCTAATCCACTCCTCATTGACATCGTCGTTGGTGCGCGGTTGTACGCGCATTACCTGCACACCCCGCGAATCTACCCGGATATTGCTTCCGATCGCGTCTAATACATCGATACTTTCCGTGTTCTTGAGCTCCCACGGACGTGCTTGGAAAGCGTACGGTTTGCTGGTGAGCGCACCGACAGGGCACAGGTCGATGACGTTGCCCGACAGTTCAGAGTCCATCATCTTCTCGACATACATGCCAATCTGCAGGTCATTGCCGCGACCCGTGGTGCCAAGTTCTTCCACACCGGCAACCTCATTGGCGAAGCGGACACACCGAGTGCACTGGATGCAACGGTTCATGGAGGTCTTGACGATAGGACCGAGGTCTTTGTTGGAAACAGCACGCTTTCCAGCAATTTCGTGAAAACGGGTGCGGTCGGAGCCATAGCGGACGGACTGGTCTTGGAGGTCGCATTCGCCGCCCTGGTCGCAAATGGGACAGTCAAGCGGGTGGTTGGCTAGGAGGAACTCCATGACGCCCTCGCGGGCCTCATGAACGAGGGGAGTGTTGGTGAACACGACAGCGCCATTCATGGCGGGGGCCGCGCTGGAGACGATGAGCTGTAGAATGACTAACCGAAGTGAAGGATACTCACCAGGACGCTACGGGTTTCGGCGACCGAGCGACCTCCACTAAACACATACTGAGAGTCCGTCAGAGGATAATCTGAAATACGTCAACGGAACCTCGCACCGGCAATTCCCTGCTATAGCGAGCCTGGAGCAGAAAACGGTTAACGCGCGCACTCAATCGAAGACAAGCGGATGAACCTGTCATGGTAACAAAATCTAGGACGCAGAGCATGAGTGAGGGAAGCAAAGTAGAAATATCGACGCACCGGGGTATCGGTGATCCAGCCGCCTCACAAGCCTGTATGAGGGCGGAGCCTGCAAAAATGAAGCGATATTGTTACAGAGACCAGGAAAATGCATACCCTGGGGAACAGTGACCTCCTTGCCGTCAACGGTGAGGGTGATATCCGCCTGACGCGCCGACGTCGAGGCGATATTCCTGCGGTCTGGCAAAATGAGCCGAGGAAAAGGCAGAAAATGGAAGGGGCTGACTGGCAACAGCTAGCAGCGATGCAGACGACGGCCGCGAGACTGAAGAAACTATGCGGAGCATTGGGAGGCCCCGGCTGAGAGGGAGATATAATCCACTGGGTAAAAGGTAACACTAAGGTAACGCGTGACTGTCGTTAATCCGTTGGCTCAGATTGGCTCCCATTCGCTGATCTCTCTTCTCCCTCACCTCAACTCGCAGCTCTCAGTTTTTCAGGCAACTTTGCTAGTTCGTGTCAAATACAGTTTTCTGCGGTCAATATACATCACTAGAACCCATACGGCTCGAAATCTCTGTACTCGGCGAAAAATCGCTGCATGGCCTTTACATCTTCCATGGTTGCGCTCTCGTATGTCTCGTCGTACAACTTCCCCTTCTGCCGCAACACCAATACGTCCCCCGCCCATGGCACTCCAACTTCTTGTCCTGCAAGATGCGCAACACATTGATTCCTCGGCAAGCCTTCCCAGTCTCCGCTGAACATCGCCACCAACGGCTGGGTGAGGGGCTGACCTCGGCTTCCCATTCTGGTCACATACTTCATCTCCAGAGTGTTCGCGATATATTTTCGGAGTATCTGTATGTCGAGTGCGTGGTATGGTTTTGAAGGATATCCGGGAATACTATTGTCGGTGTCAACCTTGTCCGTGTATGGAATTTGTACCATCGCAGGCGCAGCGTTGTCGGCTGGAAACAAAAGCGCGTTCAATGACTTTCTACACTCGGATCTATGGCTTTTCCAGTCCTGGGCAACCATGAGTTGTTAGTCGCAATTATTCGCAATTATTCTAGCTGCGTTCACGACAACGAACCCGAGTCATATGCTCCGACGAGCAATAATATGCCTCATGGCACCGGGAGCAGCGCATCGACGTCTGCTTCCCACAGCTTCGGCATGGCCTCTTCCATGGATTCTGGATCGGCGTTATAGTAGTCGATGATCTATGGACAAGGATGGTGAAGACAATAACGAGGAAGAGCAATAAGTCCAACGACATAGTGAAAGGGATAAGAGTTGGGATTGACAGTGCATTCTGGGTGCATGCAGTCTCCTCAAAAATAAACTGTCCGCGTGGAAGTGGCCTGCCTGGCGTCGATATTACGTCGATAACCCGGATTACACCAAACCAAAGCTATATTAATTTCATATGTGTACCCAAACGTTACTCAGACCCGCTAGACTCTTGAGCACGAACAGCTCGGCGGGCAGCCATAACTTTGTGAACGTAGTGGAACATGTTCTTGATGTCTGAATACAAAAACATCGGCACAATGATCCCCATGACCGGCAAGGCGATAATCCAAAACCTGATAACATGATGAGACTCGTAGAGGGACCGAAATTGAAGGGGCGAACATACAGAACATCGCTATGCTTGTCCACGGACCACATTGAGGTAAAGTTCATACCCTTGCAGGTATTTGAGCTTATTGGAATACCTCAGTCGTCAGGGAATACGCACAAAGTACCCAGTGAGCAATGTCAGTGGAAGGAAAATGATTGTTGCTAGAGTTAGTCGCCGCATGACAATGTTCATCTCATACGAAGCCATCTGCACAAATCCAGTCAGCATCAGGGTGAAAATTACTCCAGGCGAAACTGTAACAGCACATTGAACGCATAGTTGATAAGATTTTCCGAGATCCCTGCAAACATGTCGAGACTCGTTAAGACGAAATCCATATGGTCATACACGTCTGCCTGCTCCGGTCATCAGTTTACAGACAGTCCTTAGCAAGAGACGTCCCGAACCAGATATATTTTGGCTTTACTGCTCAGATATCCGTCACGGCCCAATTGCCATTGGTCTGTTCCAGTAGCGCCGACACCAACTCCCAATCCCGTATCGCTATCGACTCGAACAGCATTTGTTGGGAGGTCGTTTCCGAAGCCGATGGCCGCACATCGCTCCCGGTCATATCTTCGCAACCCATACAACATCGACCTGATCGGCTCGAGGGTACGTTTGTGCATTATAAGGTCCCCGGACAGGATGTGTACTGCAGTAGGTTCGGTGAGAAACAAAAAATATCAAGGGGAAGCCACCTTACGGCTACGAACAGTACTCATGCTGGGTTTCATGAGTATGTCGTGCTCCAGTTGGTGGATCTTGTCTTGGTACTCATCCATCACTTCGAGTATCCGGTCCACAACTACAGTTCATTTTCGGATTCGTTTTAACTGGATAAGAAAATCCACCAACTCAGGTCGAGTAAAGCCTCTACGAGGATAGCTGGGTCCTGGGAAGTACGAATGACAGATTCGTGCTGCTGAATGCGCTCAGTAACAGGCTCGGTAAATTCCAGGTTTGCTGTAGGGCGAACAGATATAACAGTTCCTTGTTTATCGACGTTTTAAACCGCCTGGAAACCGAATAAATGATGATAGATAGCACCTTCCCGCAGCAGAAATATGAACATGGGCTCGTGTTTGACAGCCACTCTATCGCCTTCCTTGAGCGTCGCGATACGCAAAATCTGCCGTTGTCGCGCCTAGTGGACTCTTCTTGAGAACATGATGTAGCATCCAATACTATTGATGAACCAACCGCGAGTCGAAACCCACTCAGAGCAGAAAATCGGCGGTGTTTGGATTTTTTCTCCGGCGGAAATTCTGCCAGTTTCTCTGCGTCGGTTTGTGTTCGGCTTGACTTGGCCCAAGACCCAGGATACTCGGACTTCAAGTCGGGCTCGACAGATCTCTTTTCCTCTTCTGTCGGAACAGAGTGGCACAAGATACGGAGAAACAAGTGCTTCTGGTAGTAGTCCGCCTTAGACTGATTATGACCTTGCTCGTGGAGTATATCCTCCAGAGCAAGAGGATGCAAATCTACGTTCATGAGCCGCAGCAAGGAGCTCGTAATGGAAACATATCAGACCATATCGAAGGGCTAAAGCACTGATGACGTCCCAATCGAGGCCGCCTAGGTTGATCCATCTCAGCAATGGCTGGGCTGTTTTCTCCTCTGACGGAGATTTCATGAGCTCGACGAATTCCGCGTTGGACAGGGTCGTCAGCGAAACGTCTTCAGAGCCATATGTGCACATTTGTATCGCGCATTTTTCTTTGAAGTGACTATATTTCGCGTCTTCATGTGGATCCACCCCAGGTTCAGAACCAATTCCGCTATGTCGTCGTGTGGGTCGTAGAGTGCGAGAGCTGCTGATTCGATTGGCTATTGTTACATCTGGTGTGTTCGCCGGACTGGGACCAGACCGTGTAGTGGTGGTATGCATAGAATATTTAGTGCGAGGTGGTTGCGGGAGACAAGCAAAGTATGCCGCGGCCAAGAGATTCTTAGAGATCGCCGCTTGACCGCTCCTTCCGAGTAGCCTTTGAGTCGGATTGACTCGACTGCCTCAGCTTCATAGACACTTTATTAAGATCTTTGAAAGCCCTGCCTTTCCGATTCCCCGTTCTCCCCGTCCCTAGGCTCCCATCCATGCAAACTCTAGTCATCGACGGCAGCACCTTGGAAGGAGGCGGGCAGATTCTGCGCAACTCCATCGCATTATCTGCACTACTGGGTAAGAGCATCAACATAACGAACATCAGAGGCCGCAGGAAACCACCAGGTCTCAAGAATCAACATCGCACGGGTAGAGTCGATAACTTACGCGCAAGGATATCATAACAACAACAGGTATCGAGTTGGCTGCACAGATCGCCTCAGCCGGCCTTACAGGCGCGACTAATGGATCTTCCTCTGTGTCCTTCGAGCCAACAAAAATCTTGCCTGGGGACTATGTCGCCGTTGGTTATAAACTGCTTCAATTGTCACACAAATTTACGCCATATATGCTAGGACTCGGTGACCGCTGGTGCTACAACGCTACTTCTTCAAATCTCCTTGCCCATTCTGTTATTTGCTGCTAGTGCAGCGCCTTCGACCCTGACACTGAAAGGCGGTACCAATGCCACCATGGCACCCCAGGTGGATTACATTCAAAATATTTTCCTTCCCTTCGCAAGGCGTCACTTCGGTTTGAAAGTGGACGTCGAGGTACGCAGACGAGGGTACTTTCCAAAGTACGTTATATGACTGTCGGCCTTCTGCATCCATACTCAACACCTACATTGAAAGAGGCGGGGGTGAAGTGCATGTAACGGTGTTCCCCGGTGTCGATGCGAAACTCACGGCGGCGAGTGTGCTTGAGCGCGGTGCAGTCACCCGCATCGGCGGTATCGCCCATGTCGCGGGTCTACCCGCTCATCTTGCGAAGACAATGGCGGACAGTGCGATAGCCTGTCTGGCGGCTAGTGGATTCAGCACCGACGTACCTGTTGAGATTTCCAGCACGAGAGAGAAGAATGATAATACCGTCGGGGCAGGCAGCGGTATCGTGCTGTGGGCGGAACTATCCGGTGGAGGAATAATTGGTGGTAGCGCCGTTGGTAGCAAGCAGAAGGATGCGTCTGCGGTGGGCAAGGCGGCCGCTGACGAGCTGATTAAAGGTTTAGAAGCAGACGGATGTGTCGATGAATGGTTAGAAGACCAGATCATCATCCTCATGGCGCTGGCCGAGGGCACATCGGAAGTGAGATGTGGAAAGCGTGGGCTTACTCTGCACACCAGGTACGTCGTGAATTGTTTTATTTATTTCTTCAGGCGATGCGAACAAAACAGGACGGCTATATGGGTGGCGGAACAACTCACCGATGCAAGATTCGAGATCACTGCCGAGGATTCTGGCCATACAATCGTTCGTTGTCGTGGTATAGGGTACACTGGCACTCCGTCAGAAATAAGATAGATAAGATTATTAACGCAATGTCCTCCCCCCAACGGATTCAGTACTGAAGAGTATGCGGTGCAGAATAATACACATGTACATAGTAACGAGCGAACGGGAAATGCACATGAACACGGTCACCGATTCCACGAAAGCAATGTCATATCGCCGAGACGTCTAGCGGGAAAGGTCAGAGATGTTTTGTCAGAGTGTGGTCAGTGTCCGCACCTAGGTTTGATGAGATGACGGGCAGTGCCCGCAATAGCGAGGAGAACGAATACGGAGGCTGCGCCAACGTATGCCCACCCCAGGAAGGAGTTCTTGCCGCCTATCCAGGAGACGGTGGAGATGACGACTGATTTAGTTCCCTTGTAAGGCCTTACGGGGTAGTCTGCGAGGGCTGTTAGTCAGAGGACATTAAGATGATAGTAGGAATACACACTGAGACCAATAACAATCTGGTATGTCCCGGCTCTCATATCGTCGTGATCGTTGCGACCATATAACTTGGTGAAGGTGGGCAAGCCGGCAGTGCGCATCCAGTTCTGGAAACGCTCATCCTCTTTAAGGTTGGGAGGTGGGTTTTCGGCAGTGTAGTTATTGGGGAATCTGAGTGCCCAGTTTGGTGGAGGGACGATGAGGTCGTATGATTTATATGCGCTTGGTACAGGGTCACCCGAGTACTTCTTGGCCTCTCCTGGCCATGCAATGCCCTTGTCCGAGAATGTATATGTTACGAGATCATTGGAGCCCGGATTAAGGAGGACGGGATTCGAGAAGGTATCTATGTAACCAGTTATACGAGTTCTGACATATCAGCACATAATCTAACGCACCATTGAAAACCGAGTTAGCGATGAGACCGCACGGATAGATAGCCTTGTTATCGATAACGTCGAGGGGATTGCAGTCACCGTCCTTCAAATCGCCGTTGCTCACAAATTTGCCTTTCAGCTGGTCAGAGTTAAAACTCTTGACGTAGCGTCGATGATTCTGGAAGAAGTTGGTGAGCTTGTAGTAGAAGAGGACCTTCGGGGGGATATCGGCGACGACGTTGAATTGAAGAATGCACTGCTTCTTGTTGGCCGGATCGGTGACCGTCTCATTGTTGGTGTTATCCACGAAAGCCCACCGAGGAGCTGTTACCGACTTTTTCGAGTCGGCAGCGCGAAGCTTATATGTGAATTTCGAGGAAGGCATATCAACGAGATTGGGTGGGGCGTCGCCGGGGGAAGGGGATAAGAGCTCGCAGTCGGTGTAGTCAAAGTCCATTTCAGTGACCAGACCGGAGCCCCAAATGAGAAGACCGCCAATGGGGGCGAATAGGATGCCAATAATAAAGAGAGTCGGAAGGACGGTCTTCGGGGTGAGGATGGGCTGCCATGCCTTGAGCCGCTGCTGCTTGAAGGCGGTATCTGGCAACACAACGGATGAGCTCTGTGGGTCGCAAGAGGCGGAGAAAGAGACCGACTTGCGGGCCGTCTCCAGCCGCCCTTTTCCTTCTTGTTCTCTGAGCCTTCGTCTGTGGCTTCGTTCTTTTTCTTCCTGTTAAAGATGGCCATCGTGGCGACGGAGAACACTGGCGGGAGGTAAGTGAGTGAGATGACACAGCCGCCAAGGGTAAGCTACTTTGCTCATGTTTGTTTCTAAAGGCGTCCAGCCAATCGCGAACTTATGGTGTGCTCGATCAAGTCCTCAAAATTTCTTCCGCTTAGTACTCGAATGGCTTCGGCTTATAGTTGACCACCATGTCCCCCGTCCCCCGCATTGCCTGCATCGTGTCCGACACTCTTGTCGACGTCCAGCCTCCTCTCCCCGCCGTTTCTCATGTCTCCCGGACACTTGCGGACCTCCGCTCTTCCTCCCCTCACACCCCGACATTTGTATCGGTCCCGGCCGGTGGAGATCCTTGCGCTTTGATCTTTCTGCACTCTCCCAATGCACGCCTCGTCTCTCTGACTGCTTCTGCGTCTCCGAAACTCGTTTCATACTTGGTTCCTCATCTCGCAGAACTCTCCGATTCACCGGTGGTCCTTCATCTTTCGGTTTCCGATGATCTCTCGGATGTCCTGCTTCTTAGATCTGCAGTCCCCTATTTTCTACTCTCCTCCTCTGCCCAGCAGGCCCATGATAACGCGCTACTTGCTTCACGTCTCGCTCGAGTAGAGCGCAAGCTAATAGTTCATGCTTACAATCCCTCGCTCTCTGATTCGTCGTTGGAAGAAGTACCAGAGGACAAGATTCGGCAATTCCTTGTCGGCGTTCCGCCCAATGGTGCTGCAAATGGCGTCAACGGGCACGCTTCCGCAGACGAAGCATCGTCTGTTGCCCACCAACTCTATAAATTTTACGAGGCGGCTGCTTTGGCTACACTGTCGCTCGTTCGGCGGCCTTTCCGACCCCTCGTCTCCCATACATCCCCGAATCCCCATACTGTCGTGTTTCTTTCGAGTTCACAAGAGTTGAATATCACTCTTGACGGTGTATCCTTCGTATCGGCGACACTGCTGAACCCTCTCCCTCCGACCCGCATTCTCCACGCTATTCCGGCATCCGTATCACGAGTCGTTGTCCTCGAACAAATTCACCGATGGTCATTCAAGTGGACACCGTTGTATCTCGATGTCGTCAGCGCACTCCAGGAACGGGAAATCGAACAGCGCCCTACCGTGCATATGGGGGTATTGGGCAGTATCGACTCAATTACGGATATCCAGGTTCAAAAAATGCTCCAGTCCGTTGCGGCTGAGGTAGCCCCTCCCCATCTTCAACTTGGTACAATATCCGGTGGCGAGAAAGCACCTTCGGTCCCTCCACATATTCCCAAGCACGAAACCTCCTACACGAAAATCCTTTCGCATGTTTTTAACGATCGACTGGAGATTTCCAACTCGCCGTCCCTTGTTTCCTCGCAAGGAGAAATTGCTACTAGTCCAGAATTCGCGTTGGGTCGAGTACGCGGTCAGCTGGATGAACGTGACGAGCTCATCAGTGCCGTCCACAACCTGCTACAAAGTAAAGGTGTAGATGCGGACCTACACTCACTCCTGGCCAACTGGTTACTATCCAAGGATGACCCTGTCAAGAGTAAAACTCTAGGTGACACTATAGTGAAAGCTCTGCGACAGAGTCCAATCCCGGACCCCTTCGCTGCCCGCATCCTTGATCTCCACTCGCATCTCCCTTCCCTGTCCCGTTGGATCATTGGCTCCGATGCATGGTCCTACGATCTTGGCGCATCCGGCCTTCACCACGCCATCGCCTCTGGTCTCAATGTCAATGTTCTTATCATCGATACTCTTCCTTATTCTGCGCGCAACACCAACGACCCCAGCCGCCGGAAACACGACGTCGGGCTCTATGCGATGAATCATGGTGACGTTTACGTGGCCAGCGTCGCCGTCTATTCCTCTTACTCGCAAGTGCTGCAGTCACTAATCGAGGCGGATCGGTTCAGCGGACCCAGCGTTGTGTTGGCGTATCTTCCCTATGAGACGGAGAGCGCTTCTGCGCTTGATGTGCTCAAAGAAACGAAGGTGGCTGTCGACGCTGGATACTGGCCGCTGTACAGGTGGGATCCCAGTAAGGAGCGCGAGGGCAAGGAGCCTTTTACTTTGGATTCAGACGCCGTCAAGAACGATCTGCAAGCCTTTCTCGACAGACAGAACCACCTCTCCCAGCTCGTCCGTTCTAAGCCGCAGTTCGCTAGCGAGCTGGTGAGCAGCTTAGGCGAAAGTGTCCGCGAAGCTCGCAAGCGAAAGGCGCAGCAGTCGTACAACGAGATGCTTTCCGCTCTCGACGCTCCCCCCTTGCTTGTTTTATACGCTTCTGATGGTGGTGCTGCCGAGAAGCTTGCGAAACGGTTGGCGAACCGCGGTACCGCGCGTGGACTTTCTACCACAGTTGCGACGCTAGATTCCTCGTTCATCGAGGCTCTTGCACAGGAAGAAGGCTACGTGGCGTTCGTCACGTCTGTCGCCGGGCAGGGCGAGCCGCCGCAGAATGGACGCACTTTCTTCAAGGCCCTGAATGCTGCCGTTGCGCGTGGTGACCAGCCATTGAAGAAGCTTCGGTACACCGTGTTTGGTATGGGCGACAGCCACTACTGGCCGCGTCCCGAGGATGCGCAATATTATAACAAGCCCGGCAAGGACCTTGATGCGCGTCTCGAAAAACTCGGCGCCGAGCGTATTGCCTCATTAGGCCTCGGGGACGATCAGGATGCGGACGGCCCACAGACAGGATATAAAGTCTGGGAGCCTCTCCTGTGGAAGTCGCTCGGCGTCGATGCAGTCGAGGTCACCGAGGCAGAGCCGGAACCCATTACCAACGAACACATCAAGGCTGCTTCGCGATACCTCCGCGGCACGATCCTGGAGGGTCTCGAGGACACGAGTACTGGAGCCATTCCTGCCAGCGACACGCAGCTCACCAAGTTCCACGGAATTTACCAACAGGACGACCGTGATATCCGGGACGAGCGGCAGGTGCAGGGAGTGGAACCCGCCTACAGCTTCATGATTCGCGTGCGGATGCCTGGTGGGGTTTGCAAGCCTGAGCAATGGCTGCAGATGGACCAGATTGCAGACGAGCATGGTAGCGGCACGTTCAAGATCACGACGCGCCAGACGTTCCAATTTCATGGCGTTATCAAACGGCATCTCAAACCTGCGATCCAGGACATCAATCGGGTCTTGCTGGACACACTTGCAGCCTGTGGAGACGTGAACCGGTACGTCTGTTTTCCCTCCTTTTTCGCTTGTCTCATTCGATGGTCTCCAGCAACGTCACCTGTGCCTCGATCCCTACGCTCTCCAGGCTTCATCAAGAGGTCTACCAGTTTGCCAAGTCCGTCAGCGAGCATCTCATTCCTCGGACGACTGCGTATCATGAGATCTGGTTAGACAAGAAGATGGTGGCTGGCGATGCGCTCAAGGACTTCGAGCCTCTTTACGGAGAGTTCTACCTCCCGCGCAAGGTTGGGGCGAAATTTCCTTCATTTCGCAACTCTCTAACGGATATCTGACAGTTCAAAATCGCCGTCGCGGTCCCTCCGAGCAATGACGTCGATGTGTTTGCGAACGACCTTGGGTTCATAGCCATCATCGAGAATGGACGACTGAAAGGGTTCAACGTCGCAATTGGCGGCGGCATGGGTGTCACCCACGGGAACAAAAAGACCTATCCACGAATCGGCGACATTATTGGCTTCTGCACTGTGGAGCAGGGCAAGTACGTGGCCGAACAAGTGATGTTGGTCCAGCGAGACAATGGCAATCGTGTAGAGTGAGCCCATTCATATGGTCGTTTACCTGCTTATTCATATTCATGTCCCTTTTCATAGTCGAAAGGTAACTAGTGGCTTCGACATCTAGTCTCTTGCTAATATGTTGCCAGAATGCCCGACTGAAGTATACCATTGATCGCATGGGTTTGGACGTTTACAAGGCAGAGGTCGAGAAGCGGCTTGGTTACAGTTTGGCTCCGGCGCGACAGTTCACGTTCGACCGGAATATCGATGATTTCGGTTGGGCTGTTGGAGAAGACGGGCGACACCACTTCATGCTTTTCATTGAAAACGGCCGAGTTCAGGATGAGCCCGGTCGCAATTTCAAGACCGGTTTGCGTGAAATCGCCAAGGTTCACAAGGGCACGTTTCGGCTGACGACAAATCAACACCTTTGTGTGTCTGATATCGACGCGGAGGACCTGCCCCTCATCAAACGGCTGTTGTCCCAGTACAAGCTTGATAACTTGGAGTTCTCTGGCCTTCGCCTGGCATCTTCTGCATGCGTTGCATTCCCGACTTGTGGTACGTATGCTTGCTTATCTTACTGCTAAAGCGATTGATTTACCTGCTTCAAGGTCTTGCCATGGCTGAATCTGAACGCGTACGTCTTTTTCTGAACAGACAGACGAACGTTGGCTGAAAGCTTTATAGTATCTCCCAATACTTGTTGACAAGGTCGAAGCTATTTGTGAAGAGAACGGTCTACGAAACGACGCAATAGTGATGCGAATGACTGGATGCCCGAACGGTTGCGCGCGACCTTACGTTGCAGGCGAGTCTTTCGCATTTGCTGCATACCTTACACTGACTTGGAAACAGAGGTTGCATTCGTAGGCAAGGCGCCTGGCACCTACTCCATGCTTTTGGGTGGCGGATATTATGGCCAACGTATGAATAAAATTTATCGAGGTCAAACTTTCACCGAGCCACTTTCATTCGTTGGGACTCATCCGCTTCACAGAAACTGTAACGGAGCCCGAAATTTTGGCCATTCTCAAGCCAATGATTAAAAGATATGCACTGGAGAGACTGGAAGGTGAAAAGTTCGGAGATTTCACCATTAGAGCGGGTTACATCTCGCCGACAATTTCGGGAATGGAATGGTACGATGGAATGGGCGGAGAGGGAGTTCACAAGGAAATACTATGACCTGTACTACAGCACGCTGACACTGTATCTATAACACTTGACACTCAAGCTACTCAAGCACCAGGTTCTCGCAGTAACGGCCTCCAATATCTTCATCGATTCATGATTTAAAGAGTAAGCTACTTGGATTTTTTCCCCGCTTTCCGTTCTTTGCGTTTGCGCCCAATGAGAGGACCGACAGTCTGGCCAGCGGTCTTGGGTTTATCCTTTGCATCATCCGCAACAGGTTTTTTAGGGGATAACCGCACTTTTTTGGCAGGTCGCTCTTCAGTTTTGGCTTGATCGACTGGTGGGCGCCGCGAAGGTTTGTCCTGTGTCCAGTCAGTCTCATGCAGTGTACGAAACAAGTGTATGCAGCCCACCGAAGTGCGTTCCTTTTGAACAGTATTGCGTCGTTGAATTGTTGTGATATTTTCGATGGAAAATTCGACAATCAACGTCCCTTTCGCTTTCTTGAGATTTCCTCTCTCAAGTTCATCCTTCAGCCGCGTTAACCGTGCATCATCGCGGTCCCCGTCGGTCTTAGCCGTCTCGGCTTTGATCAGATCCTGGAGTTCTTCCTTCCACCATGTCTCGAAGAGCGGCCCGACGTCGGAATTATTGTTGGCCCATCGGAGGACTTTTAGCGCGTCGGCGTGTTTGTGCATCTCGACGAAACCGTAGCCTTTGCTCCGCCCCTTACCAGTGACGGGGTCAACGCGTTCGCCCTGACGGACGATCTTAGCCTGCTTTACGCCAGTCCGGCGGCTAAGCAGCTTTTTCTTGGACATTTTTTGCTTCGGCTGCTTGGCATCTTCTTTGCCCTCCTCCTCCTCTGGTACCTCAGCAAGCTCGTCTGGGGTCAAGGCCGCTCGGGCCCCGGTTTTGACGTCGTCTTGGAAGGCTCGGACGGCATGTATGGCGAGATGCTTGAGCTGTCGCTCCGTGACATGGAGAGGTATTTGACGGAAGCTGAGACGGGTCCTTGAGATGAACAAGGCCGGATTGGACTTGAGAAGCGTTCGCCTGGCATTATACGACGCTGTTCGTCGTTCTATGTCAGTTGATGTAAGAGTATCTGCGGCTGGGGTATTTGGTAGAATTACTGGGGGAAACAATCAATTTCCAAGTGGGAAGGCAATGAAGTATCAACTTGCCTCCCTCGCGCAAAAGATACATGTTCCGCTTATCAGCCTTTTCTCGCCGTTTCTCGCCATCCTCTTTCAATTTGCCGGCGACATCGCGAGTAACGGCGCGCACAACATCGAGTGTACGTCCATGTAAAACAAGACTTCGAGCCAGGGTGGAAGACGGATCGGGAGTCAGGATCGACGGAAAGCTGAAAGGATTCTTTTTGGGTTGGGTTACTTCTGAACCAGTCGTTTCTGAACGTAGGAGTTCGCTTTGCTCGACGACTTTGTCGGCATCTTCCTTGTTCCAGTAACATGCGAAGCCCGTGCCCCGCGATCGTCCAGTAGACGGGTCTAATGTCACTCGCGTGTAACGCAATGGTCCAAAGGCTCGAAAGCTGTCTTATGTCAGCAGAACGAGTAATGTTGGTAAAAACAGGCTCACAGAGTTCGTAGGTCTTCGTCTGTAGCGGAAAAAGGGACGTTGCGCACAAATAGCGTCGTGCCCTCTTCTGGAGGAGGGAGTTGTGGCTTGAGAGGCGTTTGTGAATCCCCATCATCGTCCTCTTCGTCGGTGGTTTCACTATCCTCCCCATCATGAACACCCAAGGCGGAATCAGATTCGTCTCCGTCTTCACTGCTATCATCGGAGCTAGAACTCCCAGATTCGCTCTCGCTATCGGAGGAGCCAGTCATTTCAACATCTCCGCCCTCCTCCAATTCCATTTTAGCTTTTTCTTCTTTCCATTTATCCTTGCTCAGAGCCCAGTCAACGGCGATAACTCTCTCCACCGCCCTCTTATCATCCTCGGCGTCCTCCTCATCTTCGTCTTCAGCCACTGCGCCAGCTTCCTCCAGTTTCATCTTCTTTTCAACACGCCGCTGTTTCTTTTTCTTCTGTTTGTCGGAAACCATGCCTTCAGCTAAGCCTGCCCTGACAGTCATCCCATTGCACCCCTCGATGGCTCTTTCGGCATCCTTCTTGCTCAGCATCCAAACGAAAGCATACCCCTTGGTGCGCGGAGGTGCAGCAGCCTCTGTTTCGGGTTTCTTCCCCTTGTCGTCGGCCGGTGGAATGTGGATGGAATATATGGGTCCGTAGGGTAGGAAGACGGCGCGTATATCCTGTTCCGTTGCGGTAAACGGAATGTTGCGGACAATCAGGCGGCTAGCGTGACTGGGCGTAGCCGAAGCCTTTGCTTTTCCAGGTTTTGCAACAGGCTTCGCGAGTGTATCCAGCCGTTTCTTGAGAGTGACGGACAGCAGACTGCCCTTAAAGATGTGTGCGTGTAATTTTCCGACTGCAGCCTGGGCATCGGAGGGCGACGTAAAGAGGACCTGGGCTGTAGAACTAGGTTATTTCCCCCTTCTCGACAGTGGAACATTGAAGCATACCTGTAGCCGGATCGTCATCTTCTTGGTCATTCTTTGCAGGCCAATCGACTTTTTCTGCACCAGCATACTTTCGGAACTTCTTCCAGAGGATTTTTGCATCAATCTGGCTTGGAAGACCGGAAACAATGACAGTGCGAATAGCCAATGGGTCGGCTGGCGCGTGGATGCGGGGTTGAGGGCGCGGTTTGACCTCAGTTTTCACCCGGTCGCCCGGTTCTTTCGGCTGGAAAGTGATGAGAAACACAGAAAAAAATGCAACACAGTCATGATACCTTCGAATCTGCCCATTGAACCCTGAGACTGCGCCCGACCAAATTGATACCGTCTTTTGTAATGGTATCAAACGCAGATTGGGCATCTTCCTTCAAGGCAAAAGAGACATAACCGACACCCTTGGAAAGGCCTGTTCCGTGTTCAGTGACGACGAAGGCGGAGCGGACAGGTGCGATGTCGGAGAAAAGGGTCTGCAAGTCGACAGAAGTTGCGGTGTAGGGTAAATTTGAGACGAAAAGAGTTGAAGATGAGCGATGGGATTCATCGTCGCGTTCTTTCCGTTTTCCAAGTGTAGAAGCCATACAAATGGCGTGTTTGGCGCTGTTGTTTCTTCAGCTTTGATCGCGTCTTACGCGTCAGCCTACGCGTACTCAGGTACTCTTTCTACGAGCGACAACCATGGACGCTCAGCCTTCAACCTCCTCAACCTCAATAGACGACCGCAGAACTAATGCACTCAAATCATATCGCGAAGTCCGCCAACACCCTCGTTTCAACGCTCTATCATTTTGACCAGTAATTCTCAGAAAATGCGCTCTCATGAGGCTAGCAGCGACAGCCTCAAGAACTGTACGTCTTTGTCTTTATAATGAATCGCTCATTGTGGGTTGAGTAACCTTTCAGTACGTTTCTCGTTGAAGGACTTGGGCAAGGCGTACGAAAAGACAGAAGAAGACATCAAAGCCGTCCAGTCTATTGGTCAGATTATTGGCGAAGTTATGAAGCAGTTGGACGACGAGAGATGTGTGTATCCATCCAACTCTCTGCCTCTTGGCTCTTTCCCTAATTCACGCAACTCGTTTGCAAAGTCATCGTCAAAGCTTCATCTGGTCCGCGTTATGTGGTTTCGTATCGACCCACACTCCCTGTAGCCAAACTCAAATCGGGAACTCGCGTTGCTCTCGACATGACCACCCTCACCATTGTCCGAATCCTCCCCCGTGAAGTCGACCCCATGGTTTACAAAATGAGCTTGGAAGACCCCGGAGGTGCTTCGTTTGCGGGAATTGGTGGCTTGGGTGAACAGGTTCGAGAACTCCGCGAAGTGAGTCGTCATTCCCCAAATATTATGTTTATGTTGAAAACGACGCGCTCGGTAGATCATCGAACTCCCTCTGTTGAACCCGGAATTGTTTTTACGAGTTGGGATCAAACCGCCGAAAGGTGTCCTACTCTATGGCCCTCCAGGAACAGGCAAGACACTGTTGGCTCGTGCAGTGGCGGCAACACTGCAGACCAATTTCCTCAAAGTCGTTTCGTCGGCCATTGTGGACAAGTATATCGGAGAAAGTGCCCGTGTAGTGAGGGAAATGTTCGGCTACGCCAGAGACCACGAGCCATGCGTCATTTTCATGGACGAAATTGATGCTATTGGTGGTCGCCGATTCTCTGAGGGATCCAGTGCCGACCGAGAAATTCAACGGACGTTAATGGAGGTGAGTGCGCTTCTTCATTAGTTCGCCTGAACAAGTCATGCTCATTTCGATGCAGCTGCTCAATCAAATGGATGGATTCGACTCACTGGGCAAGACCAAACTGATCATGGCCACTAACCGACCCGACACTCTTGATCCTGCTCTCCTACGACCAGGTCGTCTGGATAGGAAAATCGAAGTCCCGTTACCGAACGAGCAAGCACGTTTGGAGATTCTCAAAATCCACGCTGCGCCGGTCAACAAGAACGGTGAAATCGACTATGAAGCTATTGTCAAGGTGAGCTTCACCCCCAGTTATTTGAAGCTTGTTCATCGTCGGCTTGCAGCTGTCGGACACTTTCAACGGCGCTGATCTGAGGAACGTGGTGACGGAAGCGGGCATGTTTGCTATTCGAGACGATCGGTTAGTTCTCCCTCCTGAGTTTTTTGCTCGTTCCTTGTTCCTGAACGACTTGGCAGGGAGTATATCATACAGGAGGATCTCATGAAAGCAGCAAGAAAAGTCGGCGAAGCTAAGAAGCACGAAAGTAAGCTTTTATCTTTCTTCCAAAATATCCTGGCTTCGAGTCTCACGTTTATATCTGCAGCCAAGATCGAGTATTCATAGTTAGACTTTTTACTGTACGGTATTTTTTTGTGTTTCCTGAAACGGAAGATTTCTATTAGTCCCGAAATGGGTGCTCCTGAGTCGCGACGAATGTCAGCTGACACTTGTCTTCTTCGTCTTGACCACTACCATCGAGCTTGGTGTGGGCTGCTCCTGCTATGGCCGAACTAAGGCGTATTGTGAGCCCTACGCCATCCGTCAAGAAGAAATTCGCTGCTTTCCAGCGTCTCAAGAACTTGGGCGGAAAGTTCAAGAGGTCCAAGAAAGTGGCCGATGTCATTGTCGAAGCGGAACTCGACTTCGTAGACGAGGACCAGATCCCCGATGATCCCGCCTTTGGGGAGCTTGATATCGCAGATCTTCCAGAGCCCGCTACATTGGCCGCGCGGATTCGCGCCATTGTCACCTCTCTGCCCGCTCCCCCAGACCCACCGCGTCCCGTGAAGACAGACCCCCCTCCCTTCGATGACGAGGGCTGTCCTATCCCCCCTTCTGCTGCGATACATACCAAGGACAAGAAACTCATTGCTCTACTGTCTTCGCCTGAAGTGATGAACGGGTCCCCAGACGATGGTCGTATCAGTGTTTGGGAGGCTCTGAACGCTATGGACGCACCCCAAGTTCACGAACCCACCAATAGCCACGGCACCCCGGGTGAACCTGAGGGGAAGCCTGGCGACGATGGCTCGCAGGACCTGGTCATGGGTGATTTGATGCTCTACTGCCCCCTGTTCCCGACGGAGGACTCCACGGTCCAAATCGCGGCCACAAAGACCATACAAGTCCCCTTGACGAACACGGAGTCGGACACGTTATGGGAAGCGCGTTGGAACCTGGTGTGGTCCTATACGGTTGGCTTGATCAGGCCAGCGGCGCCGCAAATGAAGCTTGTCACCAAGTGGGTTCCATCCACGACGCAGATTTCATTCCAAGCTATGTGGTGGGGATATAGAATGTCAGTTGGTACACGCTATCCCAATTCCACCGCAACGCTAACATGGTAATGATAGCTACTTGCCCCCACCCGTCATGGCGCATCTTTCTTCAGAAGCGTCTGACGCCGTCAGGATCGCGACCACGATCACTGGCGTCCTGACTTGGCTCCTGGCGCATCTCAACGCGTCCTCGGTGCCCGTCCCCCTTTTGCCTGCGTTTCTTCTGCTGCAGAAGATAGGTGCGTATCTCATTCCCCCCGAGATCCCATGTTAACCTTGGAAAGCCAGGTCCATACGCTGGTTACATTGGCACTTTTGTGAGTTGGATCTGGGGAACCGTCACAGGTGCTGACAAGGGTATATATGTCTGGTGCTACTGCCTCGATATGCGCTGACGAGTCGAATTTACAGGTTATGGTGTGGTTCTGACTGCGACCTGGATCTTACCTGTCGCTCTGATCCCCACTGCTATCAAACCCCCCGATGATTCGACCCCTGCGCCCCCAGCGCCTACTACTCCGCCTAGCCCATCCACTAAGCAGCCCCCAGCCCCGGCTCACCCATCCCCCACCGCGCCTTCCGCGCCACCTGCCAAGGCCGCCTGAATTTTGCAGTTCTGCTCTTGGAGTCTACATATCTTTATATTTTTCAATCGTCGAGATACCCGCCAGTATGGCATCTTACGAAAAGTCACGACCTCGTACGACTAGCATTCCCTCCCTCCTGGGTCCCATTGTTAATACATACATACATTCATGGATCGTTGCGTGATAAATCTGTGACGAATATGCAAGAACTCAATCCTCTTCATCTGACATGACTAGCCGGTTTATCTTCCGCCGACCCAGGGTACCCACCACCTCTTCCTCGTCCGACCCTGCAGGAACTTCCGCTGGCGTATCCGGTACAACGCTATCAACTGTGTCTTCGTCCATCACCAATTGGGATGGCGAGGAGGGTCCCGATTCTGAGTCTTTGGGTTTCCGCCGCGGTTTGGGTTTTGGTCGTGGACGCGGCCGTGTCGCGGGAGTAGGTTCACTCTCTACGGGACGCGACCCAAAGACATCTGGCTCTTCATCGGCACCGTCAAGTCCCTGCTTTTCCTTTGAACTGCTTCGGCGCTTTTTCTTGCGCTTAGATGTGCCCTCTCCCGCCGGTGCCTCTTTCTTCCGTCGTTTCTTCGTACCTGCGGGCTGGAAGTTGGTCTGACCCGTCTCCGCCGCTAAGCGCGCCATCTGCTCTCGCTTCTCCTTCTCCTTTTCCAAAAACGCGTCAATATCTCCGTACTCCTCGTCACTGTCGTCAATGAACTGCGCCGACTTGTATTCAGGTCTTTTCGGCGGCTCCTTGTCTTCCTTTTCTTTCTTCTTCTTTTTCTTCTTTTTGGATGCGTCGCTATCAGAGTCGTCGCTTCCCTCGCTCGTCTTCTTTTTGTGCTTTCTGGGTGCGTCGCTATCAGAGTCATCGCTTCCCTCGCTCGCATCTGGATCAGACTCGGGTGAAGGCGAGCGCACGCGTCGTGGTCGGCGGGTCTTTGTCAGCAATTCGCTCGCGTTCTTTCCGTCGAGGTTCATTGGCGCCTCCATGAATTGTTCTATAACCTTCAACGTACGTTTGAGATCCGCTGGTGCAATCTCATTGCTGATAGACCACTGTAGCTCCTCTGAGCCTATATCTGCAATAATGGTTAGGTACGCTGTATGTCCACTTGGATTTGATCGAACCTTCAGGCTCGAGAGTGAACTTGGCAAGCCGCCATAGGAGTTTGAGTTGTGGGTTGTGTGTGCCTGTATTTGCTTCTTCATCATTCAGGTACGGGACAACTGCAAATGGGGAGAGTCAGGAATTGAATATCTCGCCACCTGAATGGACTTGCCGAAACTTGACATCCTCTCTCGCATCTCGGTAGATGGTGTTTCTAATTGCTCAGCCATTCTCTTCTCCAGGATGGCATCATCATCTTCGTCCTCGGACCCAGTCTTGTCTGCACCTGGCATGTCAGCTTTCTCGGCCTTTGCCTCGTCTTCCAACAGCCTGGCCACCTGCTCCCATTGCCCGATAACAGTAGTGAGAATCTGTGGGCGGTAGAGTCAGCGCTGTTCAAGATGAGGGTATGTTACTGACATCTTTCGTCCATTTCACCAAGTGAATATCCCCCGCGTCGATAAGAGCCGCGATCACAATGCCCAGCTGTTCGCTCCATGAATATCCTCGCTTCACTTGAACCTCAGCCGCTCCGGGCCTGGCCGCACGAGTCCGCTCGCGCGGTTCTTTTGCCGGTGGTTCCCAGCTTGAGTACGCCTTCCATTGGCCTCTGGTCTTGGGGAAGAATGCCTAGAACACATTCGAAAAAAAAAACGCGGTCAGAAATGTTGGGGACGAACATCGACAGCCAGGAAAGGCTCCTGTTCAAGAGCTTTGAAGAATTTGCGCAGAATATAGTTGACCAGCTGGACGAGGTCTCGATGCGGCTGATCTCGGGGGAACGACTTCTGTGCAGCCAAAATTGTCTGGAAGAGATATAATGTGGAAACCTGACAGCGGTACGCACTCAGACCGATGAAGGATAGCAGAAAGCAGCATCAAGGCAACGTACGTTGAAGAACAAACCCTCTGCTTTCGCACGAACTGCTACACGATGAAGGAGGCTGACGACGCGACGCAACGTTTCGGGCTCTGTTGCCATTTCTTTGAAGCGTGCAAGCTGCAGCAGTAACGCGCGCACAATCTCGGCACTCGCGAATTTCTAACCAAATGTTAGCAGGATTGCTGCACATCTAATAATCTTAAAAGTACCATCTCAAAAGCTTCGAGCGAAAATGTCGTTTCCCTCGCCTCCTGCCTCCTCCGTTCCTCGTCATCGGCATCATTTCGATCCTCATTGCCGCCTTTTCTTGCGCGTTTCTTTGCCCGCCTTACATACACTGCTTCGCCTCCGTTATTTCCACGCTCCAGCATGCGCACTACGGCGTACGCAAAATGCACGGCTGTATCAAGGAATATAGGGCCACGTCCAGTAGCCGTGGCCGCTGAGCAAAAGCGGAGGCAGTCCAGTGCAAGGTCGAGAGGAGCGCCGGCGTAGATGAGTTGCATGGTGAGGGTCTGTGCTGCATCGGCGTCGGCTTCGTCGGCTTCAGAGGTCGAAGATGAGATGGCGTCAAGCAGAAGTAGAATCTGAGCGAGACATCCCATCCCTGCATAGATCGCTGCCCAGCCCTTGGGCTGTCATAATAGTTAGTACGCAGCTTAATGTAACAAAGAAAGGAATTTGCCACCTTTTCCTCTGTAGCCTCTCGCATACGTCGTAGGACCCATGAGACGAAACCGCTCTCGGCCGCTGCACCTACTCGCCCAAATTCGCGCTTCGGCTTCGAGCCATCGTTGTTGTCTTTCGTGTCTAAAAGGAAGAATGCTATTAACCATCGCACGACTGCGAGGACCCATGTTGCTACGCGGTCGCCCGTTGCCCAGGCGCGTTCCATTCGAATGTCCTTCAGCAGCCCGCTAAGGAAAACATTGAAAGCACCCTCTTTTAACAGTGCGAGCGCCGTATCACGCAAAACAGCGCGTGCCTCTGCCGTCAGGTCGTCTGCAAGTGCTGCTTCGGTGGCAGCGACAGGGCGCGCGCGGACGGGTCGTTTGCCTGCGTCCAGCAGCATCGGAGTCGGTGCAGTGGTATGAACCAATGCCTTGGCAGAAGTGCTCAAGGTTTTAGACTGAACCACGATGGTTGTACCGAAACGTGAGTGGCGACTAGTTAGCGTGGGTGCAGCAAGGGCTTCTGCGGCGAGAAGACGCTGAAGGGCGGGCTGCAGGGCATAAAAAAATACTGATCAGTGGCGCCGACAATTGCTTGGCTACGCGGAAAATACCTTGGGCTGCTCAATGAGTTGAGCGGGCGGGGTCCCTCGGAACAGCAGGAAGAGAATTTCCAGAACAAGCGTGTTCCAGCTGGCGAGAAGGGGGTCTGCATCGGTGTTGGCGGCGGCGGTGAGCAAAAGATCGGTGATATGGGTCTCCCGCAGCGCGCGCACAAGACGAGACTGCAATCCTTCAGAGTCACGGATGGCTGCAAGATTACGAACGATATGGAGGACCAAGGCGGCAACTTGATTATCGCGCAGGTTGCGTTCCCTGGGCCCTTTGGCGAGAGGGGGGAGGAGCAGGCCGAACAGGGCCGACATGACCTCGGGTTGGAGGATAGCTGCCTTGTAAGCGCGATGGCTTTGACGCAACTGGGTAAACTCGGCCTGCTCGTCAGGATCGAGTTCAGAGAGCTCCTCTGCCATGTCTATAGGCCAGGTCATGGCAGACATGAGGTCCGCGCAAGAAATGGCGCGTTTGTCCTCTACCTGGCCCGCGCCTGCAGTCAAGAGCAGTATGGGGATGAGATCGTTGATCAAGACGCGTTTTTCCCAAAAGATACGCGCCACGGTGCGCTCATCGTCCGTATCGTCCTTTCTCCACAGCTTCTTCAAGTCTTTGAGGCATCCGTTGACCTCGTCACCCATCCGGTAAGTACCCGCTTCATAACCACCGAGAGCGTCGACGACGCGACCTATAACGGGTTCGAAGAGAACGCGGCGGGGGTTTAGAACTTTGTGTGTTATGGGGTCGCGAATGAGGGGTTCTTCTTCGTGATTGTCTTCCTCATCGCTGCTGAGAGTTCTGTCGGACATGGACGCGTCGAATAAAGAGACGTGTTTCGGCCGACGGCCCGATGCAGCCTCGGACGTGACTTTTGAGTGAGTTTGGCTGTTTCGTGAAGGGCAAACAAAGACGCGTAAGTTACAATGTCGGACCCAAACGACCAAGTGCTGCCCATTCCCAATCTATCTCTCGCACAGAACCTCTTCACCCTCTCAAATCCTTCTCTTTCTCGCTTCCACGATGCCGCGCGTACCGCCCTCCTCGAAGGCATCAAAGCAGACGAAATGGGACCTTGGTATCGTTCTCTAACTGGTCAACCACCGAAACCGAAACCTGCCCCCGCCGAGGAGCCCCAGTCTGCCGAAACACCCTCCCAGCCCTCCACCTCAGCGCCTGCTCCGCCATCACCCGTTCCGTCAGTTGCAGTACTTTCTTTAGACGCCGCCTTGCTCGAAGAGTTGGAAACTAAAAATGCTGCGGCTCTCGAGAAGCTCGACGAGCGGTTGAAACACGCGCAGGAGACGGAAGGAGAGTCGGAGATCAGCGATGCGCTCCGTGGTCGCGCCAACTATCTCACCAAAATTGGTGACAAAGTCAGTCGCCACATATTATAGACCTCACGAACAAATTGTTTACGCCCAATCTTCAGGACGCGTCTGAAGCCCAGCTTTTAGCATTTGAGAAGACCCCGGGTTTGGGCTCGCGTATAGACATTGCCCTCACGCTCGTTCGCATCGCCTTTTTCTGGGGAAATCCGGGGGATATCACCAAGTATCTGAGCAAAGCCGAGACGTAACTTCTCTATTTTATGTGCTATAATTTTTTCCCTTAATTCTCAAATTTAGGCTTATTGAAGAAGGCGGTGACTGGGACCGACGAAACCGGCTGAAAGTATACCGCGGCCTATACATGTTGTCCATTCGGCAATTTGTGAGTCGGCTTCGTTTTGCGGACGTCTCTCTGCTCACAGTCGGTCGCAGAAAAGCGGCGGGGACTTGTTCATCGATGCCTTGTCGACCTTCACCGCAACCGAACTCATTGGCTACAACGATTTCGTTGGCATGACTGTGATCGCGGGTGTGCTTGGGCTATCGCGCGTAGAATTGAAGAAAAAGGTTTTTTCTACCTTCGAATCCATCCTACGCAACTTCTCAAACGCTGTCAGATCATAGGCTCGTCAGAAGTTACCCAGGTCTTGCCCGAAATTCCTTTGCTCGGAGAACTAGTCAACAGTCTTTACGCCTGCCATTATGATAAATTCTTCGTGGCCCTGGGTAGGTTTCTCGCTGCTCGATTGCCGTTCGCGTCCGATCACAATATTTCTTTATAGCTAAACTTGAACAAACGCATCTTCTCCCATCGCGTATCCTTGCTCCCCATACGCGGTACTACGTGCGCGAAATGCGTATCCTGGCTTACAGCCAATTGCTAGAAAGCTACCGGAGTCTGACTCTTGAAAGCCTTGGTGGCGCATTCGGTGTCAGTGTAGACTTCATCGACAAGTGAGTGTCCCAGATCCGTCGTCGCCCTTTGCTCAACATCGCACCATCGCAGCGAAATATCGCGTTTCATCGCTGCTGGTCGTCTGCATTGCACCATCGACAAGGTGCATGGAACGGTGGATACGACAAGACCACTGAAAAAGAATGCACAATACGAGACGTTGGTCAAGCAAGGTGATATACTGCTGAACGAAGTACAGAGATTGTGCAAGGTTCTGTATTAATAGCTAGATAATAATGGACGCGCGGGCTGAATGCGATGTGGTTCTGACATCTCCCGAGTTGAAAGTCGGGCTATAGAGGGCACAAGGATACTCGCAGCCTATCGTTGCGGCGGCTCGTCGACTGGATACATCCAAGAGTAATACTGGTTGAAAGCCTCACAAAAACCTGAACAGAATTTGAGCCGCAGAGTTTCCAGATCGCCAACTTTTCCAATTTGGATCTTCATGATCCTCCCCAAGCCTGGCTTGTATAGCGCGGGGGTTTTAGCCTGTTTGGCGGACACCGTACAGCTGGTAGAAGCATCGCCGAGAAAGTCGCGTCCGAGGGTTGCTCAGAGTCCGATTGGACATGGAAGGAGTCAGAAAAGTCGGACGGGACACAGCCATGAGGCGTATATAAACAAACAACTGGACTTTCAATTTGCACCTCCTTCCACCCCACCAATTCCTAAGCTACATATTCATAATGACCGACGTTGACTGGGACGCTAAGACCGTTATCGGCAAGAAGAGCGCTGTTGCCAAAGTCACAAAGAAAGAGTCGGATTTAAATGGTACGTGTTGTGCGCGCCACGCCGATTATTTGACTTACATTCAGAATTTTGCTAGCTGTGCGTTGCCTCGGTCCTATCGTCCCTTGTGCTACTAATGAGACCCTAGGCCCGGAGAACAGGCTCCGTCGTTGCAACAGACAAGAAGACCGCTTCTGGCGGAAACAAAGCTCACCAGGGTACTTGCCTCGCGCTTGCGACCTCGGGTGTGTAACTCACTCATTCATCCAGGAACCGACCACCAGCGAATAGCGAAACTCGACCGTGATAATGAGGTAGCACCGCCTACCAAGGTTGCGCCTTCAGTCGGGCGGGTATGTCGCGACACATGGACAAGTGGATAGTGCTCATGAACAGTGTCAATCCTTCAGGCCATCCAGGATGCGCGCTTGGAACTCAAATTCTCCCAGAAAGACGTGGCGCAGAAGATTAACGAGAAGCCTTCCGTGCTACAAGACTACGAATCTGGTAAAGCTATTCCCAACGCCCAAATTCTCGGAAAGCTCGAACGAGTACTCGGAGTGAAACTTCGTGGTGCGTCTCCTTTGCCAATTATCGCCCGCGCGCAGTCCGGTTGATGTCCTTGATAGGGTCAGATATTGGGAAGAAAATGGAGGCGAAGAAATCATCTACATGATCTCTCCGCCTCCACCAACCGACGTGGTTTTTTTGTTCCGTTTAGATACACATACGTAGAGGTTTTGCAACGCATCTGGTCCCACGCGATAGATAGAAAGCAAGCAGCAAAGCAGAGATAGTGAAAGTACAGAGGGTGGTTATGCTACAGAATTCGATCGTCTAAATCATGCAGGTTGGTCGTCCTGCGCACCCTGTAAGGAAATGAGAGCCAGTTCCAAGCAGCAACTTGCCCACTCACATAAGTAATGTAATCTGGACTCTCACATGCCTTATACTCCTTCATGAGCTCCTCGCATGTCGCCCTATTTCAATGATCGTTAGTTGCAGCGCGAAAAGATTGGAGAAGCGAACCTCGCGTCGTCAAACTCTTCCAGGTTGTTCTCAAACATCCGTTCCTTCTTGTATTGTTCGAGGAAGGCATTCTTTTTCTTGAGCTTATCGAATTGATCAAGCATTTGTTTGAACAACTGCAGGATGATTTGTTAACAGACGCGGAAATTGCTTGTGTGCACCCCACGAACCGATGCAATACTGGTATGATTTGCCAACATCAAACCACTGACTCGGTGATTTGCTGTAATGTAGGGTGATCTTCGAGTCAACGCAACCTGCGGTGATGCTGGTCCCCATGGTATGAAGTTTGCAAGTTGACGTTCACGTATCCGAAGTAACGATTGATGAACCTGAACAAGGTTTTGGGAGAAAAGTCGTAGTAGATAGGCATAACATACGTCTGTCGGGTCGACATCGCCTTGAATGATATTCAATATTGAGATATAACAAGCTGTTTTGCTTGGCCGGGTCGACACCATGCGATTTTTTGGCTGTAATAATCGTCTCATTACGTCCAAAACCGTTGTTCGTCGTATGGGCTTCGCCTATCCGAATCATGTCAATGCGATTCGGTGAATTGAAGCGGCGGAACTTGCCTTGTCGATCTGGTCGCTTGTGAACGGGGTGTACGAAGTCATTAAAAAGTGACATCGCGGTGTTGGAATGAGGGATGCAATAATTCCGACCAAATCGTTGTTCATATAGCCGGGGTATCTCAGCGTTTGGGTGCTGGCGGCCATGACGGTTGAAACCTATATGTAACGGTTAATACGACGGGTACGCGGATATATAGAAGATGTTGACCAGTTGATTCGTTTGGTCAAAGCTAGGAGTCTGAACATGTAACCGTTCCGCAGATATCCGGGCGAGAGCACCATTGTCTAGGACAACGACTGAGTCCGCGTGATTTACCAACCGTTTCAAGGTCAGAATCGAGTTATAAGGTTGAACCACAACATCGCCTTCATGCGCGTTCGGAAACACACTATACGTCTGTATCAGTTTCTTGGGAAACTTGTCGTTCAGGCGTTCCAGCAGAAAGGAGCCAAGACCCGAACCCGTTCCACCCGCGATAGAGTGCATGGCCATGAATCCCTTGAAAAGGTATATTCTAAATGAACGGCACGGAGAAAACACGACATACCTCCAGGGAATCGCTGCCCTCAGCTTCGCGATCAATCATCTCCATTATTTCTTCGTATATTCGTTCGCCCTGTGCGTGCCCTAGGGCCCAGTTGTTACCGGCACCACCTCCATCCTTGGAGACAAATATGTTTTCCGGGTTGTACAGGTTTGCGTACGGAGATGTGAGAATATTGTTGATTACCTACAGAGTAGTGGCTTAGATGGATAGCGTCGGAGTCAACAGTAGATGCACCCTGGGTTCGAGATCGACCAGGATTGCACGAGGAATGTAGTGTTCATCGTCAGCTTGATAGAAGAACACGTCTTTTCGGTCTCCTCCTTCTGTTGCCCATTCTTCGAGTATGCCCTCCTTGCTGATCCCATGTTCGGCGCACAATCGTTGCCAAAAGACAGACCCCACTTTGTTGCCGCTGGGCGTTCAGAGATATAGATAGATAAAACAATATCCTTACTTTGGTTCCCGCATTGACCCAGCTGTAATGTTACAATTTCGCGCGGCATCTTCGCGTAGTGGTCGCGTCCCGAACGCGTCTGTGACGTGACACCATCCGTCACAAAGGACTCTCGACCATGTCCCAAGCTATTGGCAATGTGGGCATGTTTCCTCTCGATATCGCCGTGAATTCTTATGTCTGGTAGACTGCTCTTGCATATGCCCGGGTATGGCATCATGTCGATGCTTCTGACCGTATACTGGGAAAACTGGCAGAACGAATAGCGTTGGTTCTCATGGGCAAGCACAAACCAATATACGACCCCGGAGGTGGCTGTTTACTTGGAAGACAACTGCTCGTTGCTGAAGTTTATTCCCAGTTGACTGCGGCGACTATGTTATCGTCACGAATTCCAGGAAAGTTCTAGTGACTGGACGGAAAGCGGAGCAACTGTTGTACAGAAAACACTCAATGTATCCTGGAGGACTGAAGGAGACACCATACAAGGCTATGATGGTCAACAAACCAGACGAGGTTGGGCATGCTCATCTATGTTGTCAGCCTTTCTCAACGTTTTCAGATCATACGACATGCGGTGTCAGGAATGTTGCCGAAAAATAAGCTGCGTGACCGTCGTCTTGAACGACTACGGATATTTCCCTCCTATCACATGGGTAGGATGGGCGGGAATATTATGCGGAGTTGGGACGACGGGACATTACCGCCAGATTGGGACCCAAGTGTGCCCACTACGACTATGACCTTGCAACAAAATTGGCGCTTCCCTACCAAAGCTTGACATATGTCACATACCGCTGGCTGGATCCGGCGCCAGCTCTGGCTTCTTCAATACTTACAGGCATACATACCCAGAAAAAAATGTAATACTTAAGAGAGCACTGTCTTACATAATCATTATATGAGAAAGCCATCGCGTTGTGACACGTGTGACAAGTCGCGTCTTTATTCTGCGCCTCCATGGCTCCCAAAAATTCGAAAGCGGCGACGCCGAAAGATGGGAAGCAGAAAAGCCTCATGACCTACTTCGGGAAGCCAGCTGCAAAACCTGAGCCCAAATCTCAGCCCATACCGTCCGCGTCTAACGCGTCGAAAGTGCCACAGACTCCCGAGTCCAAGCACCCTGATGTTCACGCGTTAAACTCTTCCGCCGCCGCCTCGACGTCTTCCTACGGTGGTAGCAGCTCTAAGGAAACCCCTCCGACCAGCGACGTCATAGACGTAGACATGCTCTCTTCAGGGGAAGACGATAAACCCGTTCGCGTGAAAACCGTAAGTGAATTTGACTCCGGTTCACAAAGTCTTGTCAACGAATTTCCATAGGGAAAGCGCAAGATTGTCTATGAGGATTCGGATGAAGAGCGTATGATGTCGGAAGTGAGCTCCATTCACCCTACATCTTCTCCAACCCGGGGTAGAAGCGGTAAGATGTTGTTGTCCTGTACAGTCTTCTACCCAGAACTCAATCGCAGCAAAAGCGTCGAAAAAGAAGCCCCGTATTTCTGCTCTGCTTTCCGATGATGAAGAAGAGGATGAAGCTGCCAAGGAGGCCTCGACGTCGTTCTCCAAACGCCTCACTCATTTCAAAAAGTCTCCTGCAAAAAGTGGTACAAAACCCTCACTTAAATATCCATGATGTTGAATTATGCATGAAGGTCGCAAATCCCGTGCATCAGCCTCTGACGATGACGATTTCATTGCCCCCTCCGATTCGGACGTGGAAGTGAAATCTCAAAAATCTTTCAAATCTACTTCGTCAAGATCAGGTTCCTCTCGCCGGTCTGCTATCTCTGATGATGACGAGTCGGAAGAAGAAGAACCTGCCAAGAAGTCGAAAAGTAAAGCCCCGGCTAAGAAAGCAATTTCGGACAAGGCTGCCCCTGCAGGGACATCTGGCAACAACTCCTTCCTCACGGCGGCGGAACGTCGACAGTTGGAAAAGAAGAACGAAAAGAAAGAAGCTGAAAATCCGTATTCTTTCCTTCAGGATATCAAAGATGTTCTTGTTCCCGTTGCTTTCTCAGGTGTATGCTAACCTACCGCTTCCTTTTGACAGAAAGATGGAAACCGTCCCGGAGACCCTAAATACGATCCGCGCACATTGTACATTCCCCCCAAAGCTTGGAAAGATTTCACTCCGTTCGAAAAACAGGTTTGTTTCTTGCAGTTTCAGTATCGGTGGCCTTACGCTATCTACAGTTTTGGGAAATCAAGCAGAATCATTACGATACGGTTCGTGATACGACTAGCGTTGACCTTGCCCTCATATGCTTTGGGACACAAAGATCTTGTTCTTCCAGAAAGGGTGAGCGCAATTTAGTCTTCGGGCGCTGAACCGACTGAAGCTGTCGCGCAGCAAATTCTTGGAGGTAAATCCTGTGCCTTCTTCATATGTTTCAGGTCTCAATGGTCGCTGTATAAGCTGTACGAGGATGACGCTCGCGTTGGCCACCAACAATTCGATCTCAAACTCACACAAAGAGTGAAGATGTCAATGGTCCGTTTTGTTTTCGTCCAGCTTCGAATGCTTACAATCACGGCTTAGGTTGGGGTTCCGGAGATGTCATTCAATTTTTGGGCAGCGTGCGTCTGTTGGCCTCGATAGCTTCAAATGTCTCAGTGGCTGATTTCTTTTCTCAGGAAATTCCTTGGTCAAGGTACCCTTTTACTTCTTGCCAGAAACAGAGAGCCCACTCAATCCATTGGCGGCAGGATACAAAGTTGGGAGGGTGGACCAGGCTGAAACGGCTCTCGGAGCTGAGATGCGAGTCAAGGCCGATAAGTCGAAAGGCAAAGTCAGTGCGGACAAAGAGAAGGAGAAGATCGTACGAAGGTCGGTTCATCCCGATGTCTGTGTTTGACCTGTTAATCATGCCTTGATCAGAGAGTTAAACAAAGTTTACACCAATGGAACTCTGCTAGATCCAGAGCTACTGACTGACGACCAAGCTGGGCATTTTATCTCCATATCCGAGACATTCGACGAAAAATCCGACTCCATCAGCACTTTCGGTGTTTCTGTTCTTGACTGCTCCACTTCTCAGTTCAACCTGAGCACCTTTGAAGATGATATATGTCGTACTAAACTCGAAACCCTTGTCAGGCAGTTGCGCCCCAAGGAATTGCTTTTTACAAAGGTAAATTTTGAACGCATTACACCCATTAACAAATCCATGAACGCCGCTCATGTAGGGGAAATTATCTGTGTCGACCACGCGACTGTTGAAATCCATTCTCCCCGCTTCCTGCTTGTGGACAGGGCTACGAGAGGTGGAAGGATTCGACTACGACCAAACCATCATGGAACTCAAAAAGTTGTACCCTGGCTCTGACGAGGACATGAATGACGACGATGCCCTTCCTTCCAGCGTCCCGGAGCCTATTCGAGAGATGGTAGACACTCGGAGTGCCATCGAATCTCTTGGATCAATGATATGGTGTGTGTATCGAAGTGCCGTTGAAGATTGTGCCATGAACATAGCTTCCCAGGTATCTCCGACAACTGAACATTGACAAAGACATTCTGAGCATGAAGAATTTCAATGTCTACGACCCGATGAAGCGAGGTCAAGGATTACTCCTGGACGGTCAAACACTTTCCCACATTGAGGTACCATTTGTGTCTGCAACCAGCATCCATCTTCCGCATAATTAACGAAACGTAGGTGCTTCTCAACAATGAAGGTACCGAGGAGGGATCGCTTCTCAAACTCCTCAACAGAGCCGTAACACCGTTTGGTATATAATTTCTCCTTTGTTTCCGTTGACTTGTCGTTCAATGTTCTGTAGGCAAGCGACTGTTCAGAATTTGGCTTTGCATGCCTTTGAAAGAAATTGTACAGATCAACGCTCGGTGCAGTTGCTCACCAGACCCCGGTCCCCAATCAACTCATTCCCATTCTAGTCTCGATGCCGTCGAAGATATTCTCAACCATCCCACGTTCGAGAGCGAATTCATGGAAGTAGCGAAAGGACTGCCCGATCTTGAGCGGATCGTGTCACGCATTCACGCCAGAAATTGTACCATTAGAGATTTCTTAAGGGTGCTCAATGTATGCTCGCCGATCTGTCTCTGTGCCCGCGCTGAAGGGAAAATAGGCATTCAAGAAGCTTAGCAATGGCATGAATCAACTCGGTGATACTGCAGACAGCTTCGAATCCAAAAGCATCTCTGGACTCCTTCGGAGTGCGCCTGACGTAATCCAGAACATCAAAAAGGTTCAGCTCATGTACGAGAAGCCGCAGTCTGAGAAACGTTCTTCGACTTGGTGTAGTTTTTCCAACTCGATATTTATATTCATCCTAGATGTCTCGGAACTCGTTCCCCAAGCAGGGAAAGACGAAGTCTACGATAAGATAATGCAGGAGATCGGCGAATTGGAGAGCGAGCTTGACGATGAATTAGCAAAATTTCAAAAGAAGCTCAAGTAGGTCAAGCCGCACGTTTATTGTGCTGATTTTTGACTATTGGGTCGGCAGATGCAAGTTGAGCTGGTTCCACAGCTCCACCGGTACCAAGGTATGTTCGGTATCATTCTTTCACCCCGCAGTCCTGAAATTTGTCAGGACATATACCTCATCGAAACGGCTGTGAAACAAGAGGTGCCCCACGGCTGGACCAAGAGTCAATCACTGAAGGTATATGTCGTCAGTCTGGCGCGCGAACAAGAGCATGACACATCCCTAGAATAAAGTACGCTGGCAAGCTGGATCCTTGCAGCCAACAATCCGCGCTTTGAAGGAAGCACGCGAAAACCGAAACACTGCTATTAAAGCTTTCAGATTGAGACTCTTTGCCGAATTTGACGCCGATCGATCCATCTGGTTGCGTGCCATACGCATTTTCGCTGAACTTGATTGCCTCTTTTCTCTCGCAAAAGCATCCAATGCCATTGGAGAGCCATCATGCCGTCCAGTGTTTGTCGAAGGGGATTCGGCATGGGTTGACTTCAAAGAATTACGACACCCCACACTTTCAATGAGCGCCAACGTTAAATCGTTCATTCCGAACGATATCAAGTTGGGTGACAAAGCCCCGAACGTCGCATTGCTGACAGGTATGGTATCTTGACTCTTACATCAGTCATTGTTGATTTTGCTTTCTTATGCAGGGCCCAACATGGCGTGAGTTCTAAAGCAACTGTATTGCCCATCGTCTGATCGTCTTTTTCCTTTTCAATAGTGGAAAGTCGACGGTAGGACGAACCGTTTTGCGTCGTCAGTATACTCAATGTTTAATAGGTCATGCGCATGACAGCCACCGGAGTGGTGCGTCTTGGTGTTTTTGTGACGATTTGCTTCTAATCCTGCACCCAGATCATGGCTCAATTGGGAATGCGTGTTCCTGCTGTGGAGGCGCGGTACATTTGAATCCTCTGCACTCAGAAATTTGCTAATAATTCCCAGGTTGTCGCCTGTCGACGCGATATTGACGCGAATGGGGGCTTACGATAATATGTTTTCCAATGCCAGCACGTTCAAAGTAGAACTTGATGAATGGTTTGTTCGGCGCTTGCGACTCTTCATTCAAAGCTCATTTGCTACTAGCTGCAAGATACTCCGTGATGCAACTCCTCGATCTCTGGTGATATTGGACGGCGAGTAGTTTGCCCTTCATGATGAGATGCCGTCTGACTCCGTCACCCAGAGCTTGGCAGAGGAACGTCGACTTTTGTATGTATTCCTTGAGCATCGAATCATGGTAATCCCTGATATATATAACCTACAGGATGGCATGGCAATCGCTGGGGTATCGATCTTCTGTTTCGTAGCTCTTAAATGCCTGACTTTTCTCCCTCAGGCTGTCCTACATCAGTTAGCGACACATACGCTACCTTTGTCGATTTTCGCTACGCATTATGGCTCGCTCACCGATGATTTCGCCTATCACCCTAACATAAGGAACGTTCACATGGAAACCATGGTCGATGATGATAAACGAGATGTGCGCTTTGAAAACGTTTATCTTATTCTGACCTTCGAACCTGCTCTCAGATCGTCTTCCTGTATAAATTAGTGGATGGCGTCGCGACCTCGTCATTTGGAACTCACGTCGCGAATCTGGCCGGCGTGCCCACCGAGGTTGTGGAAAGAGCTGACCAGATATCCAAGAAATTTGCTGTTCAATTCAAGCAGAAGCTTCTAGACAGAAGGGAACAAGATGCCAGCAGCCGGCTTCCACTCGTCGCACAGGCTGACTTCGCCTATCTGTTCGCACTGGGCACAGGAAAGGCGGCCATGCCCAAAGATCCTGTCCATTGTAAAGATGTTCTTGCACGACTCAAGAAGACAGTCGGTTCCTACCTGCAGAAATAGACATACATACATTACATAGGCATGAGAATGCTCTTATAGAATTGCTTTGCTGCTTCCACTCATTAAATTTCGAGCACACATGGTGATATTGCGGAAACAGATGTAAGCTAAGAGACGCTGTATATGCAGGAGCAGAACGTGCGGGTGGTGAATGCGATGTGTGGCCTTGAGCCATGTATGTAGTGCGAATATGTGCGATGATGGCCTTGAGCCGATAACCTCCTAATGTGATACAGTAAACCTATGCAGGGACAATGATATTGTAGGGAAACAAGACGTTTGATGTTGGAACAGATCGAAGAGGCAGATGGAGAGGCGACGGAGAGGCCCGACGGAGATTTGGTAGTCCATGTAGATGGAAAAAATATGTAGAAGAGAGAGAAGAGATGAACAACAAAAAAGCTTTCATTGCTTGCGGCGCGGTAGTTTCTTCATCACTCTTTGTCCAGTCCCACCAGGCGTTGGAGGAGGGGCTGCTCCCATTGTGAAGAACGACCCGCCGGAAGGCTGACTGCCACCGCTTCCAAATGGCGACGATGGTGCTTGTGCCCCAAAGCCTCCACCACCAAATCCGCTGGGTGTCGTCGGCTGGGGCAAATTTAACGCGGGAACTGCGGGGGAGGCAGGGGCATTCGTTCCAAAGGAGAATGGAGCAGCTGAAGGGGCTCCAAAAGAAAACGACTGGGTGAACGTTGCTGGACTGCTAGGCGCAGAGCCGCCGGACGGTTGGGATGTAAAGGGATTCGCATTCGTCGTTGTGTTTCCACTGCCGAAAGAGAATCCGCTTCCGGAAGAGGGGGCGGAAGAGAAGGAAAATGATCCGGTGGTTGATGGCCGAGGAGCCTCAACAGGCGCAGTAGGTGTGTTCTGACTGAACATGAAGGGGCTCGGAGTGGCGGCTGCACGCCCAAAGTCACTGCTGCCAAATGGCTTGTTATCTGCAGGTGCGGGAGCGGCGAAAGGATTGCTGTTCGCCGGAGCACCGAACGCGAAAGGAGCAGGAGAAGGCGCTGTGGGAGTGGGAGCAAAAAGCGAGCTCGACGGAGCGGGGTTGCTGAACGAGAACCCGCTGCCTCCACCGCCCAGCGTCGGTCGAGGGCCCGTGGGTTTGCTTTCTGCCTGCATGTCTCGGGTGGGACTCTCTTCCATCGTAAACTCTTGCATGTCGTTCTTCGGTGGAGTGGAGGGCCGCGCCGAAGGAGCCATCACAGCGGGCGTACCAAACGAGAACATGCCGGAAGTTGGTGGCTTGGTATCCGTATTGGAGGTACCGCCGCCGAAAGAGAATGTAGAGGTGCTGGTTGGAGCCGCCGGCGCGGCGGACCCAAAAGAAAATTGGTTCGAAGTGGCGGGTTTGCCAGAGTCTGAAGCCGCAGGCACATTCGAGGTGGAGGCGAATGAGAAAGGAGAGGCCGGTGGTTTAGCAGGTTCGGGCTGTTGCCCAAAACCAAAACCGAACCCAGGCTTTGTTGCTTCTGAAACGGAACCAAAAGAATTGGCTGGCTGCGCCGCAAAAGGATTCGCTGTGTTAGCAGCAGGAGCGCCCGCCGCTTGCCCAAATGGAAAGGTCGGTGCTTTTTGAATCTCCGGATCCGGTGCAGCATTGGTCGCTGTAGCACCGCTTCCCGCTGACGGAGTAAAACTGACGGGCTTCGACTGTGCATCTGAAGCAAGAGCAGATGGAGCGAAAGGAGAGACGACTGAAGGTGCAGCATCTCCGGAGGATGCCCCAAACGTGAAACCAGCAGTCGCAGTCAAGAGCGGTTTCGGAGCATCGAATAGAGATGAAGCGGGTGCATCGTCCTTTTTAGACGCCCCAAACAGAGAGCCACCGAATATGGACGATGGGGGGGCAGGGTCTGGCTTGGGCAAACTGTCGCCGCTCGCTTTCGTACCGAACGAGAACGGTTGATCGCCGTCGGACTTCGCACCGAATAAAGACGACTGGCTAGCACCACCACTGAATAATGAGGACTGGCCACCGCCATCACTTTTAGCACCGAATAAGGAAGGCTGCAGACCAGATTCCTTGTATTTACCACTTTCACCCTCCCATAACGGATTATCGTTGTCCTTCACGGGCGTTGATGTGGGGGTGAACACGGAAATCGATGCGGGCGCTGGACTGGCCGGCAACACCGTGCTGGAGGCATGTTTGGGCGTAGCATCGAAAGCAATCGGCGGAGTGGATACAGCAGAATCTGAGACGCCAAAAGATGGAGCGACCGAAGGAACAAGAGAGCTAACGGGCGATGCCTGAGAGAGTATTTTGCTCGAAGCAAAGAAGTTGGGCACAGATGGAGCCGGCCTCTCGGCATTGGCTGTATTTTCCTCAGTGGTAGCTTGCTCAGATCGTGCAGCCGTGAACAAGGAAGGAGGGGGTGGTGGGGCGACAGAAGTGACCGCAGCTTGAGGAGCTGACAGAGGAACAATGACCTCAGAAGGGACTGGGGGTTTGCCGATCGAAAACGGCAATGCGGAAATAGGAGGCTCGGGGGCGTTTGTATCGTGTTCAATTGGGGGAGTCAAGTTCTGGAAAGTGTTATCAGTTGAAATACTGTGTAGAGGACGAGAGGCGCAAAAACATACCGAGCCTTTGGCGAACGTGAAACCAGCTGGGACCTCAAACTTGGGTAACCGGCTCGCTGCTTCCTCAAGCTCTTCGCGTTCTTTCCGTCGCTCTTCCTCTTGCGCGTCATCCATGGACTCATCAAGATCATCGAACGCTGCAGAGAACTTCTTGGAGGGTCTGACAGGCCGAGAGAGATGGCTGCGCGAAGTCTTGGTGCGACCGACTCGCAAAGAAGATCCGGACGAAGCCGACGATGACTCGCTTTTTTGCCACGTCGCGGATGTCATCGGGGGAGGCGGAAGAGGCGAGGACTCTAGCCCAACTTCGTCGGTCTGTTCAGTCGAATCTTGAAAGATGTCGAGATTTTCATTCCCGTCATCCTGGACTTCCTTCATACGCCGAGCTAACAGCTTCTTCATGCCGCCTTCCCCTGCGTACGGTTTCGTGTCATTGACCTTGGGTTTTTTCGATTTGCTCTCCTTTTCCTTGTCATCTTCGGCATCCAGAAACGGGTATCCAGTCTTCCCCGAACTAGCGCGACGATCGTCTCGCATGAGCAAAAGCTGAGATGAGCGCCTGGGACGGAACATATCCGACGGATCGGTGGTCTTATTCGCGTTAGGAGATGCAGGTGCCTTGGTGCGAAGCCTACTGCGAGTCGGAAGAAGAGGTGTACGATAGATATCCAATTCATGCAGAGCTCGTTCGGCGGGAGCTCGCTGATGTGCTGCGAAGCCTTTGAATATTTCAAGCTGGTTCGGGAGAAGGGGACACTCACCAGGACCCAGTTCCGCGGCTTGCACCTGCGAACCAGAGCCAAAAAGCAGGGAATGCTGTCTCATCGGCGAACGCGTCTGCAAAGCCCGTAAATGGAAAAAAAAAATTGAGATGAGTAAGGGGGCACGTACACTTCTTTGTGACTCGACTAGAGAGCCAAGAGTGGAAGATGTTGAGGATTGACTTGATACTCTATCGCGAGTCTCCGGAGGAGGTCGCACGAAAACAGGTTTCTGTGCAAGTGAGGAGAGAGGGGGCGGCTCGGAGATCTCTCGAGGGTGCGCTGGTTGTGGTGTGAGAGACGAGCGCATGCGAAGCGAGCGAGCAGGAGGTAGTGGCATGGAAAGATCGCGAGGCATGGAAGAAGATTTGGGGATGAATGAGGAGGCTTCCATGGAGGCGTCGCGGTCGAGAGGCAGGAAATTCATCGAGGCATCACGCGATAGCGGCATAAAGCTTTGGGGCGGATCGATGGACATGGTTCTGGAAAGACCGGAGCGATTCGTCGTATTAAGTTGTGTTAGAGTAGGAGCAGCAGTCATGTTGACGGAGTTGGACCGATAAAAATTGTGGTTATTATTGAAGACTGAAACTGGGGGGTCGAGGTATCCCATAGGTGGCTGCGAATACGTCGGAGCCGCATACTGAGGCTCAGAATGAAACTGGATCTGGTTATCGGGGCTTTGGACCCTCGCCCTCTTAGTCTGTGGGGGTCCTTCGCTATCACGAGCAGCAGGATCGGTATTTTGAGCAGGACCACGCCGTCTCTTTCCCTTGAGGTCGGGCGAGTCGTCAAAGTCTTCTGTGGAAGCGAACCAGGCCAAAGGAGCGGTTACGAGGTTTTTTATGGTGCCCAGCAGCGAAGAATTGTGGCGAACCAGCGGCCGGCGGCGAGAATTAGTGGCAGAGGACCGACGCCTGCCAGTGCCAGTGTTTGAATTATGGGAAGATGAGGAGGACATGGGTGCCATGACTGAGAAGCACTGGCGGCGCGGACGCACACCTACTCGAACGGAACGTCGACGAAGGCACCGACAAGAGCCGAGTCACACGCAGTCACAGATTGCCACCAGTCACATCACCCGGCCGGACAACACGTCACAACAACCGCTCTCATCCCAACTAGGCAGTCTCCCAAATGGAGTCCGAGCCTCTCGTCCTCACCTGGCCGGACCCAAACCAACTCGAAGAAATTCCGTCCCATGATCCTCCTGCGTGCGCATCTCTAGCTTCATTCAATTCCTCTCCAAATGTCAAGTATGCTCCTACGCGCTCAGATACGACCACGCTCGGGTAGCTTTCAGTCTCTCATCGAGCCCTCAACAATTTTCATATCGTTTCTCGTTCTCAAAGGTGCCTCTACACCCCGTCAACTACCAATTCTCTCCGCAAGGATTCAACACACTGCTTCTATTACCACCATCCGGTTTTCCAGATAGCCGCCCGCAATACCACATCTCTGTATCCATGAACTGCTTTAATCCATTCTCCTTCATAACAACTGTCAACAAAGGCGCGTCCGATCTCAGCCCTCATGTTGGCGAATTCGAGTATGGTGCTGGTACAACGGTATAAATGCCAGTTTCTTAATTGCGTCAGGATGGGCATTTCTACTATCCCCGGCACCGTAGTGATGGGCCAGCGCCAGAAGGCCATCAAGGACGTTGTCCGTACTGCATCCTCGGGCAGAGCTAGGTGGAGCTGGCGGTTTAGTGACGACTCAAGTCGACATCTCCGCTGGGAGTTGGTGAATTTTGGCACGGGGATATTCAATGTCTGAACCTCTCCCGCGACTCGAGACGAGACCTGACCTGATGCATGTAGTGCTTTCTTGCCTCTGAGCCTTATCCAGCATCTATCGATCTCAAGATTGCTCAGTTCAAAGGGGCTCCCTCAACACAGAAAGGTACCGACCGCACTCCGCCGTCTATGTTACGAATATATCCGCAAGGCCAGGTCAGTCCTAGTGATGACTGTTTCCGCGCTGTCTCTTCCAATAATCGTGCTCTAGCCCTTATTTGACGACATTCTCATGTCCATTCTGATCATCGAGCGACGGAGGCTTCAGCCCCCAACACCAAAAGAAGATACCCTGTGGTGGAGTGCATGATTTGAATGTTCAAATATAATTTATAGTTACAATTGAATACACTGCTCTGTATTGTCCATATCTATTCAACGGATGGTTTCGTACATTTTGAACGCTGGGCTTTTGAACGGGAATGGGTCGTCGTCGACGCCTCCTTCCCTGTCGCTGTATTAGCTCTGAGTGTAGAAAACGGAGGCTCGCGTACTCGACGGGTCCCAAAACGCGCAAACCACGCACATGGGTGTCTTTACCTCCCATGTGGTTTGCGACCACAATTATCTGCAGAACATATGCAAAGACAGGTTTACTGTCAATTATGTCAAATTGGTGGGTACGAAAGCAAACAAACCGCATACTTACAGCCCTTCGCCATCCTCCGCTGGTTCAGAAGAAACATCAAACGTTATCCATCCATCTGGCCGGTCAAAAGTGACCATCCGAACGTCTTGAAGATCGCTGGGTCCAGTTCCTGCCCGAATAGCAAGTGCAGAAGGGGTATATGAATCGTCTTGCGGGTGGCTAAGATATATACAAAGTTTCTGAAGCATTTTCGGCCCATATAGCTATCAGATTATGCGCTGCAACAGACAAACCTGGATCGCCACCTTCCGAGGAAACTCGATTGTTACAAAGTGCGGCTGTGGTCCATCGGAACTGGGCGTCCTCAAGCAGCCGAAATAGAATACAGAAAGACTACGCACTGCCAAAATGTATCCGGGTCGCCGTCTCGTAAGCAATCGGCGCCGAAACCGAATTTGTACGACGAAACGGACCACTTGGCGCGCGGAGAGATGTCTGGCCACGGGAGATCAGTGGGTGGGGTCTTGCTGGCTGAGAGCTATTAATTGGTGGCAAGCTAGATTTGTGGCCGCTGACCGGAATGGATGACTTCAGTGCGACCTTCGGTGACTGGTTGAGGTTGAGCCATGAGGGGAAGCTTCAAGGAACGAAACGCGACAAGGAACGTGACCGTGACGCGGCTCCTCAACTTGAACTTTACAGGAATTCTACCTTGATTCTTGCCTTGATCAATGCAACTCGCAATCGAGGATTATCCTCGCTATGGGCGTCAGATGATACTCGACGGCTTCGGGCTACCAGGTCTATTGTACGGACCTGCAAAAGGTTTCCTCTGAACTTCTTCAAAGGACAACTCAAGTTGCAAAACTCGTCCATCGTTGTCATCGGCGCGGGGGGCTTGGGATGCCCCGCTTTGCAGTATCTAGCCGCTGCTGGGATAGGTGTGGCATGCCCGTCAACCCCTCTAGTCATAAGTCTTATGTTCAGGCCGACTGGGAATCGTTGACCACGACGTAGTCGAATTGTCGAACCTGCAGAGACAAATTCTACACGATGAGTCGAAGATTGGCATGCCCAAAGCAGTATCCGCATCGCTTGCTCTCGAGAAGTACGATGCTAGATCTACTCTCTTTCATTTCAAACCTCCGACCCCGCTGCTAGAATTAACTCGCGCCTCACGATAAATGCCATCACCCAGGCTCTGACCCCGGATAATGCCCTCGAAATATTATCACCTTACGATATTATTCTCGACTGCACGGACAATGCACCAACACGTTATCTTCTCTCTGACAGTGCTGTCTCGCTAAATAAACCTCTGGTGAGCGCTGCGGCCCAGAAGTATGAAGGTCAACTTTGCACATATAATCTCGGACCTGAAGGCCCCTGCTACCGATGTCTTTTCCCCACTCCCCCTGCTCGAGAACTTGTTGGAACTTGTGAAGAAACTGGGATCTTGGGTGCAGTAACGGGAATCATGGGTAACTTGCAGGCTTTGGAAGCAATCAAGATCATCACAGGATTGCACGGTAAGCAAGGCCAGGTCAACGCTTGACGTCCTCTGAGCGGTCCAGACAAGAAACCGTCTCTTCTCTTGTTCTCCGCTTTGGGGTCCCCACCTTTTAGAAGTATCAAACTTCGTTCTCGAAAGCCGAATTGTCCTGCCTGTGGCTCTGCCGACCAGAAAGTTGGCCAAATCAGAGACATTGACTATGTTCAGTTTTGTGGGGGGGCTACGCCTGACTGGGAAAATCTTGGGCTCGTGCCAGGGAGCTCAGAGGACCGTGTTTCTGTGGAGGTAGTCGTTTTGGTTTACCCTCGACCTCTATGCTAAACTCAGCAGGAGTTTGAAAAGAGCCTTGCGACCAACCGCGAAGAACATACCGTAATAGATGTGCGCTCCGCCGCCGAATTCAGTATATGTTCCCTTCCTGGCTCCATCAGTTTGTCTATCTCGATCTGTCTCTTGTTTTGCTCTAACCATCTCATGTAGACGTTCCATTGAATGAGCTTACAGCAAACCCTGAGTCACACCTCGTTAACCATCGAAAGATATTTGTTGTCTGCCGCTTAGGAAACGATTCTCAAATAGCTGCAAGCAGCTTGAGAGAGAAGAAAGGTGACGATGTCGTAGTTAGAGATGTAATCGGCGGCCTGAAAGCTTGGACGCGACATATTGATCCAAATTTTCCTGTGTATTAAATCGAAATATACGTCCTCAGCCCCAAGCTCAGCCCGTTTTGCTTCAATTCTGCGCAAATAGGCGCAAATCCTCCGGCTTGGATGAACCTCCGATGAACTTGCCACGACGATCGCGATCCGCCTTCTTCTTTGCAACACCCGATGCCAATCCCCCATGCTATGATGTTACGAGTACTTTGCTTCGTCTCTTCTCAGACCCCGAGTCGGTTCAACGTCTCTCCAACTTGGTCGTCTACACTATCACTCGGACCTCAGGCTTGCCATCAGCTTCGCATGCCTTTTGCGGGCAGAAAACCCGCATCCAGACAATAGCAGTAACTCTTCGAGACGGGAACAACCATCAGAATCTCATCGTTGCACAAGGGAATGCACGTAGGGATCGACCTGGATCGACCCGTAACTTTGAACATTGGCATGTGGCCAAGTCAAGGCACCACATATACGTACGCCTATATAAGCCCTTATAAGCCCTTCGCGAAGTAGACTTCGGCGTGCCTGTATTTCTTCCTTCAAGTCCCTCCTTTTCGCGACGTTGGCTCAAGATGTTCTATTCTGGCCTTTTGCTCATTGCTGCTTCTCTGACTTGCGTTACCGCGGCTGTACCGTATTATGACCCAAGGACGAACGGCGGATCGATGCTAACTTTTCAAAATGAACCCATTAATGTTGGCCGTTCACCGATGCCTTAGTCTGACTGCTCACGCTATCCAGATGATCGTCTCCGCTCTCAGCTCTCCCGAGGCGCTCACAGATCGCGGCCTTGTGAACTGGGGGAATGCCATTGGCTAGTACGCTGGTTTCCCGATGCTGAGGGTTCGAAACACACATTGATCGTTCTCAAAGCGCGGACGATTGTTTGGGGATACATTTGGGTGGCCCTCAAGCCGCAAACTTGGGCGACGGAAACAACTGGGTTAACCAAACCCAGATGATGGTCAGTCGCCCTCAAAACTCCCATTCAATTTCATCTGACCATAGTATAGCGTGAAGATTTTGGACTGCCAATAGGCACATGCCTTGGTTCGGAATCTTCCCCCTGGTTGGGTCGTTCTGATTTTCTCCCCTCACCCAGAAACCTTAATTGGCGGCAATCACTATCGGTAGCTGCGACTCTTCTCTGGTTGAATCCTATTGAACAGTTGCAGTGTATTCCGTCAGAACGGTGCTTCGGCCAACAGCGGCGCTCTTTTCCTTGCGTGAGTGCCTTCGAACTCTCGTGAGCTACGAGCTAAATTGGTATTCAGTGCATCCAAGGAGGATGTATGGAACATTTTGCGAACGCTTCGGATCCTGCTTACATTTCATACAGCCGATAACCAAGCAACATAACATCGTTCCAGACGGCTATAACCTCGGTCGGTGAGTTGCAGTATACGTTGCTGGCTCGCAGATTTCTGAGATTTCCTAGCGATCAGGTCGTGTCAGAGGCCACAAGTGGAGTCAAGTCGTTTAGCGGCGTGGATTATACTGTAAGTCGGTTCATACCCCTACTTCAGGACCCTCGTCAATGATGCAAACAGACGACCGTCGAATATGTATCTGGATTACTTCCGGTTGGATCCCAGGGCATCAATCACGGTCATTCGTCTGCTTGATATATACTGGTCCCCACTCACCGTCACTTATAGACATTGCCATTGATGGAAAGGTAGCGGTCATGACCATCAGTGGGTTCCACCTGATGTCGACTGCTGCCTGTAATTTAATTACTCTCACCAGAGGCGTCCAGTGTCAACTCCGGAATCAACTGCAAAGGTTCAAGTCTGTGCGGCAGTCTCAACGCTGCATCATGCGATGCCGCTGCGGCTAAGATTGTCAACACACAGATATACCGAACAGACGTGTAAGACCATGTCGCTTTTTAAACCAGCACTGACTCGGCCCTTTCACAGAAACGCAGCCGCAACTGGAACATGCAGCGGCCACTGCGGACTATTTGTCCAGGGAACCAACTGCAGGTACGACGGGTACACCATGCTCGATGCATACAAGGAGATACGTGCGGGGAATTGCCAGAAATGCGGGTCGAAGCGATACTTGGGTATGATTGTCTGCTGCGTATATCTGCCAAATTCTGATAGCCCTGAATCCCAGATGGTTGTGAAATAACCGTGAACTATGTGTCATCTTGCTAATTACTCGAGTTATCGCCTGTCGGATGTGCCTGCTCGCTTCATGAAATTGGGTTTTATGTTTGAACAAGAAATAAGGCTATAGAAACGGAGTAAATGCAACCTACACCCCTGTGAATGACCCCGGACCGAATCCGCGTCCCTTACCCAGTGCAGTATCGATCACCTATAGCTCTGTCAGTCTCTTGAATGCACAGCGATTTGTTTTCCGGCTCACCTCCATCATACCTAGCACCTTCTCATCTTCCCACCTCTTTCCAACAACCTGAATTCCGACAGGCATACCCTGCATTGCGACAGGATCGTAAATTGGGCGTTTACCGTGATACAAAAGCCTCTCGAGGAGAGAAGGTGACGGCAAATTTGACCATTCTGCCGTCAGCGCATCCTGGATTGGATCCACCTTTGTCACAGGAATACACCCCGATGGGCTATTGACCAGATTGTACAGTGCGGTTGCAGAAGCGATTGCAAACACGGTTCGGAAAGATCTGTGCAACTGTTTTGCGAAGATTGACGGATAGCTCTCAGCACATATTTACCCGTTAGGGACCTGTGGGATAGCCATGACCGGGGCGATGATTCCGTCGAGTTTCTGTTTGTTCCAAACCTGTGAAGCAGATGTAAAGCCTTTCTGAATGTTAGGTCTAAAGGATGATATTTACTTCCTCATAAAATTGAGCATTATATTTGTCGCGCCGTGCGACCCATTGAAGATATTCCCGGACTGTTTTCGCTCCAGTTGACTTGATGAGACTCGCAGTCTTGTCATCCTACAAAGCAGGGTGAGAAGTCATTCCATGTCACGAGGAATCTGCGACAGCGACCTGAAGAAAAAAACTGATGACCCAGGAGATGAGATTCCTCAAAAAACCTGTATTACGCGACGGACATGTTTTTGAGTGTCAAAACTCGAACTATATCATCCAATCATACGTGGTACAGCGTTGCCATATGCAACAACTAGCAAGGAAGAGTCCTTTAGAGATCCGGAAATTAGTAGGAGATCGTAAAAGTTGAGAGAACACGCTTGCCAGAGGATCTTGTCCAATATTGGATAGCAAGGTCTTGTAAGCGTCAGCTGAGGTGATTCCAACATAAACGTTGAACGCCTCAATCGCTGAAAGGTAACACTTTGGAAAATGTTTTCGAGGAACGGAAGCCACTAACGATCGGGTACTAAGATTTCTACGCACTCGTGTCCTTGCTTTCGCAAGGCGGTTACAGTCTCAAATATGGCGCGCTTATTAGCGGGAGATGCCCTGACATAACCATCTGTGAGAGTCATATGTAAGTGAGCACCAGGAATGGGGAGTGTCGCTTGCCGTTGTAGTAACCAAAGCGAAGCTTCTGCGGTAGTTGAGGTTCCCTGAATTTTATCGGCGCAACCACATTGCTACGTCCTTGCGTTCCGAACACAACTCGACACCACATCTTCAAATCCTCGACACATCTATGGAAGTGAATTTGTGAATTGGGACGTGTCAAAATATGGATTCAAGACCAACGTACCGTCCCATAGGGCCAGCGACTGATACGATACCCTCAGATCCGGGAACAGTAACTACGAGTGGATGTGAGAACTATTCGAAGAGAATTTTTGCTTTCTTACTCCCAGACCCTACCGACGAGACACGCCAAGGGCTTGGTTTGAGGGAATAAACCCCACACAGCGCAAACTGCCTCCGACGTCTGAACCCACCCCCAAACCGGAGCCATCCATGGCCAGAAGGGCAGCTTCTCCACCGGAACTTCCTCCACAAGTGAAGTTGGAGTTATAGGGATTCACAGAGCGCCCGAACACTGGGTTGCAGCATTCGAATGTAAACATGGTCTGGGGCACATTGGTCTTGACGATGGGAATCGCTCCGGCAGCTTTGAGGAGCGCAACAACATCTGAATCACTGCTGGCAGGTTTTCCTATGCGTTGACTAAATCCCATAGACGAGTCGTAACCCTGTGCACGAACTCAGATTGAGATAGAGGGAAGCAAGGGGGGAATTTACCTTGACATCGACTGTACGGTGAGGGAATAAACACCGTATAAAAAACCATTCACGAAGTGAACTTACATTGATCCTAAAAATAGAATTGTCTCAGTATTTCGACATAGAAGCGCGCAGATTTTGAACCTTGACACTGAGCGGAACACCATGCAACGGACCTCGCAGCGTTCGGGTGGAAGCATATTCAGCATCAAGTTCTTGCGCTTGCCTCAAAGCTTCGGAGAACAACACTAAGCACAACCTATCAACGAAAGGTAATAGGGGCTTTGTTCAACAATCTTGCCTTCAGTTACGCCATTGGTGATATTATGAGCGACAACTGCACGAGCAATGTAGGCAGTAACTACTTGGGTTGCCGTCCAGTCTCCTCGACCAATTCTATCGACGATTTGGGATGCAGAAGCTTGAAGGTATTTGTTATGCTCATCAGGTTTGAACTCGGGAGCAGCAGCGAGAGCCTGTGCGCGAGCGCCCTGTTTAGCCTGTACAAGACTCTTGAAGTCACTGTTCCATGCGCTTGAGAACGGCCACATAATGAGTTGGGATGGTCGACAATCGCAAGCTGGACTACATCAGCCGCGGCGAACAGAGGGTCAACAAACACACGTGATACAGCTGTCAAAGACAGCGCCAAGACAGTGTCGACAGTGATGGCTTCCGTTCACCCATCTCGTGCTGCTCTTGTTCCAAAGGATTCCGCCTTTCGCCCCTCCGAATCCTACCGCCGCCGCTCTCCTTCCCCTCGTCCCCGACGTTCCCGCTCGCCCCGTCGCAGTCGCAGCCGCAGTCGCGAAAACGAGCGCAGGAATCGCGCTAGTCCGGAATATGAAGACTACAAGCGCCCTTCCCCACCCCAAGACTCGCAGTCTCAGGCACCCTGGCGGCAGGAATCTTCTCGCGGAAGGAATCCTCATAATGGTGGAAACTCGTATGGAGGAGGTGGAGGCGATTTCATGGAAAGGTATGTATTTCGTCTGTCGCTTCTATGCTGCTCATATCAAAACGACTCTAGTCGGCGGGAAAAGCGGGATGCAGCTGTCGTAGACATATGGCCTCCGTCACCCAAAGCTCCTGCACGAGACTTGTGCGTGCGCTATACAAGCTAATTGTTTTATGCTCATCCTGAATTAGGTCCCCCAAACGCGGAAAATCCAGCAAAAAGTCAAAGCGCCGCCGTTCCGTTTCCAGCGACTCTTCCGATGAGGAGTATCGTCGTCGAAAGGAACGAAAAGAAAAGAAGAGAGCTACCAAGGACAAGGAACGCAAAAGCAAACGTCGTGCTGACTCGGATACGGACGACTCCCGCGATCGGTCTCGCAGAGAGAGAACCTCAGGCCGAAAAAGTCGTAGCCGTACGAGAGAAAGAGAAAATTCTCCCCCACGAAGCCGCAGTCCGCCTGTTGACGAAGAAGAGGACGAATGGGTCGTTAAAGATTCCGCCCCTGCGGCTCCCCCACCGCCTTTCGCCAATGGTGGTCCATGGCCGTCTAAGCCCGTATCCAAGCCAGTGGTGTACTCCGACGGCGACTCAGATGAAGAAGTTGGCCCGCAGCCGCTGACAAAACCAAATACTTCCAAGCGTGTTGACGAACGCGCTTATGGCGGCTCTCTCCTTCGAGGTGAAGGGAGCGCTATGGCGGCGTTCTTGCAAGACGGAACGGAATCTCGCATTCCCCGTCGTGGTGAGATTGGCTTGACCTCAGATGAAATCGCGAAATATGAGGACGTGGGTTATGTGATGAGTGGAAGTCGCCATCGTCGCATGAACGCGGTGCGAATCCGGAAGGAGAACCAGGTTATCAGCGCAGAAGAAAAGCGAGGCATTCTCAAGCTTCAAAAGGAGGAGAGGGAGAGGCGGGAAGCCATTTTACGCGAAGAGTTCAGCGAACTCGTGAGTGAACGGCTGAAAGGGACGGACAGCAGGAGCAAAAATTGAATGATGCATGTAGTTTCCAGGTATTTTGTATTATGATAAATCGAGCATGAACTACGGGTTTATCCGTCGGGCGTTCATGCCATACAAGTGTAGAATTATGTCTTTTCGTCTTCCCAACCATGATGTTCTCCCTCATAATACGCCCTGCAAGAAAAAGTCAATTGAGTGATTCCTCGGCGGAGAAACAAATATGGACGAACGGGGGCAAATCGAGACTTGGGACAGGAAATGGAGGAGGGACATCAGCATATGAGAGTTCAGGGTTGTGGCCCGTAGAAAACGGCTGCGATGGTGGGCAAGCAAATGCGGGCACGATCCAGATGGGAGACGACGTATCCACGTCGTTCCCAATTCCCTTGAACGGCACGGAAAGTTGTAAAGCATACTGCAGTTGATATTAATTACCGCAGCACAAATATTAGGCATCGCACTCACATCCCAACTGATATATTGCGAGGTATGGGTGGGCGGTACGGACAGACACAACGTTGATTGCATGTGGACTGTTCGACGCCAGATTCCTTTGCCCTTGTCTCCGTCGACAGGGATCCATTCCGGTGGATCCACGTCCAAGGAGTGAGAAGAACTATGGGTCGCCTCTCCAGTACCGCCGAGGTACAGAACCATCTCCGACTTGTTTTTGCGCCTCGTATATGCATGCAGATGAACATTGCGTATAAGCGTAAGACTAAGTTCGGAAAAATTGGAGGGAGGGACAGGAAACAGCGGCTTGCCATCCTCGAATGGGCTATCTGTCCGCTTCATAGGCTTCGTGTCGATAGTGATGTGTATTTGGAAAGGCAAGGGAGTGGACATGGGGAATGCTGCAAGGCCGGGATAGACGAGCTGTATCGCAGACAGAAGGTTGAAAGGGGTTAGAGACATGACGGAGAGTGGGCTACCTTGGTTTTGACGTGTGAGTATTCGCCCCAAAGGCCGCGTCGCATACGTTGTTCGTAATCAGTAGATTGCCATTGTCCAGACCAGCCTTGGAGGAGGAGGTGCTGGGTCGCGAGATCTTGAGGGTTAGCGGCCGGAACGACGGAGAATACACTAGCTATTCGTCGATTCCTCTTGAATATGCCCGGACGGTCGGCTACCACTTCAATCCCGTAGCTGATGATTCCTTTGCCGTCCGTCATTGTACAGTGAAACGAAGGGGGTAGATTGGGAGGAAGATGGAACTGAAATGGCAGAATTAGCTGCCCGCTTTGTGAGCCGCCCTGCGTCCACAACGAAGCATCGGCTCGCAAAACTTCGGTACGACGCCTTTGAGTGTCGGATGAACTCCGATGGCGGCCATGCGAATCAGTGTTTGACCGGTGTTCAGTGATTTCAACATCTATATGAACAGATTTTAGCGATTGTTGCAAAGATTGAGAAAGTCAGCTTACATATCGACCCTCGTAGTTTGACTCGGACGGCTTCTATGTCGTCCTCGAGCGCAAGAGGGACATTCAGCTCGACGTGACCCTGTATGAATTCGCCGCATATGCGAACACGGTTCTCGAAGACGAGGGAGACTGCTTGCGGGGACATGAGATGGTCAGGAAACAGCAGGGGGACAGGGGAAGGACATCGCAATTTATATGAGCGGCAGGCACTGACACAGATTTTCATCAAGCTGTGCTTCATTGAGTTGCTACCGCGGAATCAGCTACAGGGGCAGCAATTAAAGTCGAAATGACAGAAATTGCAAGAGACGGAACAGAAAAGATATGCTCCGAATCCAACCAGGCAACATTACAGGGAGCATTCAAGCGTAGGTATACGGCGCGCGCGTCGATGTTCATGAGGATACGGTGTCACCAGTGCAAGACAGAGATTCCGACAGTGCATTTGTGTGGATCCAGCAAATCTGAATGCCAGTTGAATGGTTCATTGAATGTTGTAAATGGATAGGATGATCTGGGTGAAGCTATCGCATATTTGTATGGTATGAATCCTCCTCGAGAGTATGAATCCTCCTCGGGGCGAGGTGGATGAACATTGTCAGAACAAGCAGTATCGGTCGACCAAACAATGGTAAATAGTCCGTTTCTGCTCTTTCTCCTGCTCTTTCTCGATCTGCCTCGAGTGTCTGCTTGTCTTGATACTTACACGCGCTGAACTGAATTATGCTTGGCTCTGCTTGCTTTATTGTTCTGGCTATCGAAATTGCAAAGTTTGGTGACAATGCATCCAATTTTCATTGTTTGGGGCTACACAATGAACACACTACATGCTTCTCAACTTGAATGCTCGGCCACAATTGTCTATAAAACTCGCTGTCCGGCGCCTTCTGGAGTCACCGCCCTCCCCCCTTGTCCTTGATACCCAATTCCAACTCCACCGCACGAATACAAGGCTGGGCCTTTTAACGAACCACTCCACTACTTCTCCCTTCAACCATACTCTGCCATGTCCTTCCATATCCCGCCATCCGAGCGACCCACTCTCCCCCCTCTCCATACCCTCAATTTACTCCCCTCGTCTTACTCCCGGCGCTATCGTTTGCCGTCAGACATTTACGAAAATTCAGTACGTGGTTCCACAGTGTTAGGAACCAGAATCTCATACTCACATATTTTTAGTGCTCACGTCGCGACCTCTACCAGCACTCCGCCTCACATCGTCGAGTGTCTACGTGCACGTCCTCCTCAACGTCCCGTACGCCGTCACCTACGCCCTCAGATGCGAGCTCCGCGACCACGACTTCATCGACTCCTACTTCCCCCTCGAAAAAGCAAAAACTCACACTCGTCCCGTCCTCTTTGGAGGACGCCGAGGCGGTCGTTGTCATCCCCTCTCCCGATGACCCTTATGCGCCAAGCGCACGCCCTCTTCTCCTGCTCGGCCCAGCGCTCGAGCAGCTCCGCCGTCCTCGGCGCCCGATCGCAAAAGGCACTCGCCTACACCCCTACCGCTTCGCCGGTCGCCGGCCGTCCAGCGTGTCGTCCATTCCTTTGCCATGAACCAAAACGAACGAACAGTCCTGCATGTATCATTCACTCACGCCCCGCGCGTCCGCTCTGTATCCAGTACTACTCACTTGTATACCACCACCACCTCTGTATCAAAAACACTGGCCTGTTGGGCCTTCTCTTGTTGAAAGTTATATACTATAGATAACAATATATGGGTAATGGGATGATGCTCCTCCTAGCTCCTCGTCCTCTCAGATTTTTGTGGACTGCCGAGACGAGTTTGTGAAGGCGCACACCGCGGACACGTGATGAGCTTCGCTTCTCCAGCGCGTCGCGGTTCTGCATCGTTCAGCGCTCAACAATTACAGTGATTAGACTGAGAACATTGTCCAAGGGTTCCTTCCCAGAATCATCGTTTGAATCCAATTGCAAGTCAAAGTGGATGTCGACGTCATTACGTCATCAAGGACTGGACGCGTCTGTCTCTGCCGACCACCACCATGCTCCTCCGACGTTTGCGCTGTCCTCCCAGACGGTCCTTTGCACTCCCTCCGCTGCGATCCTACTCTGACCAACCATCCACCATCAAGAAATACCTTTTCGTCGATGCATTCCCTGTTCGACTCGGAATATGGGAGTCCGTCGAATTGTTGCTCTCTGGCTCGAAGCCCATCTAATTTTTTGCAATTTCTTCCCATTATGATAGCCTGCGCTATTATCTCGCACGTATGCGCGAGGAATCCACCCTGGAAACTCTGAGGTCTCGCCTCTCGGACGTCAAAGCACATGGATTCAATATAGTCGATATTCGCCCATATCACAAGGATGGAGGCGCTTTTGTCGCGTTTGAGTTCACTGCAAGCGACCCAGAGCAAGCGCTCGAGACGATCACTGCTGAAATCACCGAGTTCGTTCGAAAGCACGGTGGTCTTCCTTCGTGGATGGATGGCGTCGGTTCACGGTTTTGGGTCGTTGAAGGGAAGCCTTGGATTGAGGTGAAGGTGTTTGCATCACATTAGGACAATCAACTGAAGTATCTATCTAGGATATGTGGCGATTTCCTTCCACCACCGTCAGTGTTGCGTTTGATGGCCCAGATATCCGAGACGAACGGCTTTACGAGCTTCTACGCGTACTTCATATCTTCAGATCTATCCCGTTTATCGACTAACGCGTCTTATTCAGCCCTACGGTGTAATACGGGATATACGACAACCCCAGCCCGTCCCTGCTGGCTCGCTTCGCTCGGCTAGTGTCGTGTTCAATAAGTTACGCGCCGCTACAGTTGCACGCAACTCTATTCATGGCCTTGAGGTGCAGGCACCCGGGGCTTCCGCTCCTACGAAGCTCCGCGTCACATATGACTTCCCGTTGAATGCCCACAAGGTATGTACCCCCACAACTAACCTGTCTCAAACGCATTGAACGGTACCAAGATCAGAGATTGGATAACGAGCCATCCAAGGATTGTGCTGCCAATCGTCCTCTTCCTTCTGGGCAGCTTGACATACACGATCTTCGACCCCATACGTTCACTCATGGTCCAAGCAAAAATGCAGGACTGGTTCGATATTCGAGGTGTGTCTGAGTGCTCTTTTAGGGTCTATCATCGTCTAACTGTGGCTTGAGAGTTCAAACTCTACCAGTGGATCCGTAAAAAATCCTTGCAACTCCGAATCTTTACGCCCCAATCGTCGTCCCAAGTTTCAATGGCAGAAGACGTGTGGAAGGAGCGCCAACAGGCCGAGGCAGCCCTTCGCGCTTACATTGCGGACTGGCCTTCGACAGTTGCTTTCCTCCATGGCCCGCAGGGCAGCGCCAAGACCGGTCTTGTGCAGACCGTGCTCAAAGACAGCGGGCGCCGGTCTTTGACAATCGACTGTCGTGCCCTTCAGAATGCTTCTTCGGACAGTCAGCTTACCGCCCTTTTGGGAAAGCAGACAGGATATTGGCCCGTGTTCTCCTTCTTCAACTCCTTCAACCATTTGATCGACCTCGCAAGTGTGGGATTGATTGGCCAGAAAGGTGCGTATACTCTTGAACACTTGGAATTTGCATTGACTTGTTGGCACAGCGAACCTGAGCAGTACCACTCCGGAGCAAGTGCGAGAAATGCTCTCCGTCGTTCGCAGCGCTCTTGAGAATGTCAACTCTTCACATCAGCGAGATGTCCTTCGCCAAATCAAACGTCAGGCTCAAGAAGAAGAGCGGTCACGCATGGATGCTCGTCGCGCCGAGAAGATTCGTCGTGGAACCTGGCATGATGGGCGGCTCGATTGTGTTGCGGGCAATGGGGTCATGGCAGAGCTTGGAATTGGCGATGAGCTGATGGAAGATGATGACGATGTTGCACCACTAACACCGTTGGACCAGGAAAAGAGGGGAGAGGAGCAAGAAGCGAAAAAGAAACAACAAGGGAAGGCTGAGCTTGAAGCCGTGGAATCGTTGCCCTTGGTCATGATTCGCAACTTTGAGGTTCATGGGTCCAGTCACGAAGAGGTTTATGACGTGCTTTCTGAGTGGGCTGCAAGCCTCGTTGAGAATCAGGTTTGTTTGAACAAACTCCTCCGTTCTCCGCGAATAAACAATCTCTGCTAGATTGCCCATGTCATCGTGATTTCTGATAATCGCGAGAACGGAAAGAGATTGGCAAAAGGCAAGGTTCTTGCCTCCTTCGGCACGATGTCATACTAATCTTTCTATTCATCCAGCGCTGCCTGCGAAACCTCTCAATGCAATTGCGCTGTCGGATGCAGATGCAAAGAGCGCTTTGGCGTTCGTGAAACGCAAGCTGGAAGATGCCGACATCAAACTTGAATACACTCGGGAACAAACAAGCTTCGTCGAGCGTCTTGGCGGACGGGCGAGCGATCTCGAAAGCGTGAGTATTTAGAATTCCCATATGTGCTGAATGCTGATGTCAAAGGTTTGTATAGCTCATACACAAAGTTCGCAATGGTGCCACCGTGGAAGAGGCCGTGACCGATATCATACACCGCGAAGTGAACGATGTGCGGAAAAGGGCTTTCGGGGATGACGCAGAGGACGCAAAGTCCTTACCTTGGGGCCGTGAACAGGCATGGTCGCTTTTCAAACAGCTTGCCAAGAAAAACGAGGTTTGTTGTTTTTCTGCGTATCTCATTACAACACCTCACCGCCTCCCAAAGCTTCCATATCATGAAGTACTACTTGAATTCCCCTTCAAGGGCGACGAGGCTCCTCTTCGTAGCATGGAGCATGCAGAACTGATTTCGATTGGAACCCACAACGGTACGACGTTCCCTAAACACTTTCCATACGACTGATCTTGTGCAGGGAGACCTTCCACCATTCGTCCCGGTAAACCTGTGTTTCGAAGTGTGTTTGAACGGCTAGTGAACGGTGAGTTGCATTGTCTGTGGCGTACTTCCCTCGCCTCAACGCCGATCAGACCAAATATTCCAAGCCACGCAAGACATCGCTTTCAACGAAAAGATCATAGCGAGCTCGGAAAGTACCATCAAGTCCTGCGAGCAAGAGCTACTGTCTCTGAAGGAGATAAATAAAGACAACCAGCACTGGCTATGGGGTGGGAGTACTGCGGCAGCGACGCGTTCGAGATATCTGCAGTCGAAGATGCTGTCGTCGTCGTTGAAGATTGAGACTCTCGAACGGAGAAATTCAGAGCTGAAGAAAGCTCTGGCCAAAGGCGGTTGATAGATGCGTGTTTTGGCACTATTTCTATTTCTGGATCTCAGTACTTTACTTTACGTAAGATCGTCGGTCCAAGCGAGGTGGCGATGCAGCGATCCTACGGAACCTTTTTGAGACATTGATCATTCCTTCCAATCCTAAACGGTGGCTGACGCGGAAGTCTCGCCTTGTATACATCTCCGTCTACGCACCGTGTCTAACATCCTCTACCCTACCGTCGCTTGCCACACCGATGGTGCCATCGTACTTTGCCCCGCCCGGAGACGAATCTACAACTGCGCTGTTGCCCGCAACTCGCAGCCACAAGGATATGACCGCAGATAGTTCAAATTCGCCAGACGTTCCCAGTCTCGTCAAAGCTCCTTTCCCCAGACGATCAACATCTTGTCGCTACTGGATGCCATTCGTAGGCGTACTCGCTCTTCTAGGCTTAGCCTCGAGCGTCTTATACATTCCTTCACGGCGAGGTCCACCACCCATGGACATTGCCTCCCCACAACCTCCTCAACAATCCCAACAACCCCATCGAATGAATGAGACGGACGTAATGGACATGATTTCCGACTTGGAGTTGTCTAGCGCAGGTATCAAAGCTCAGCAGAGCATCCTCGAGTTGTTGGAGCGCCAATCCCGGACTCTAGAGCAAGCCACTTCGCGGTATTCTCTCAAATCTGGTCGTTCTCCTCCACCCAATTTCGACAAGTGGTTCGAGTTTGCGAAGGAGAATCAGTGTCTTATCGACGAATACGATCAGATACATCGGGACTTCGAACCGTTCTACCAAATAGCGCAAAGTCATCCGAACTACTTTAGAACCATGGTTGAGTCTGGGCGGAATATGGTAATTTACCGCTCCCGTGATCTACCTCCTTCCAACTATTTTCCTAGACTCTTCAGGATCCGCGCGGCTTGATGACAATAGCAATAAGTAATGGGGAAGTTCGGATGCCAGAGTATCAAGGCACGTCGTTCGATGGCGAACTGCAGACTATTCTAGAACAGGTTGGTTCCAATTTTTGTAATGCGCACCTTCACTGACACTTGGTAGTTTGCACGCATACTCCCCGATATGGAATTTCTCCTCAATGGGCGTGACGAGCCTCGAGTTGTCTACGATGTACGTGCGGTAGGAGCCCAGGAGGACGCCATCCGCTTGAAGGATCCGGACCCATTCCGCATCTCCCCAGTCCCAACCTCAGATTTCTTCCGCAAGCAAAGTGGGTGCGATGTTTCTAACGCTCCCACTGGGTTCGTCTCGGACCCCGTCAAGGATATCGCCTGTCAGTTCTATCCTACTGACCATGGCTCATTATTAATATAGTTTTGCAGTTCTGCACTCTAGCTCGTCTTCTGACTTTACAACGGACCTGTGGCCAGTGCTGAGCATGACAAAAATCTCACCATGTTTCTCTGACATTTTGTTCCCTGGCGTGGTGTGTTATTTGTCGACTCTCTTTGCATTCAGCTGATCCACACGTTCAGTACTATTATGATAAGACTTGGTGGAGCGGCCACTTCGCGCACCCCAACAATGTGCGCTGGGCCAACAAGAAACCTGTTATTTATTGGCGCGGCATGTCTAATGGCGGGCACATTTACGGTCAGAACTACCGCAGCTTCCCGCGCTTTCGTCTCATCGAACTCGCGCGGAACCACTCCGATCTCATCGATGCTCGGATGACCGCATTTGCGGAGACGCACTGCACAGAGGACTGTGATCGTGGCTCTATCATACAGGAGTACGCAATCCAGGGGCCAGGTGCACCGAGGGAAGAGGCCTATCGCTACAAGTACGTTCTTGACATCGACGGAAACACTTTCAGCGGAAGGTATCTCGGCTTGCTACGCTCAGGCTCGCTGGTCTTTAAGTCCACTGCCTTCGGGGAATTCTTCAGTGATTGGCTCAAACCCTACGAGCACTACATACCGGTCAAAATCGATCTTTCTGATCTGACAGAAAAAGTCGAGTGGGCGCGCCAAAACGATGAGGAGGCTCGTGCAATCCAGATGCGGGGAATGATGTTCGCCCAGCGCGTCATGACGGATCAACAAAACGACTGCTACTTCTCTGCGGTCTTGCTGGAGTGGGCCCGATTGCAGAATCTTGCGGCGGGGAACGAGACGACCGTGTCTGGTGGCTTGGAAGAGGAGGAGGAGGAGAAGGATGCAACGACTGCGTAGATCGGGTACAAAATTCGTATTGGTATCCGGTATTGCTAGTGAATGGAAAAGAAACGAAAGTACGACTGGGGCCATATTAAAAGCCTCCGATATATACACAGGATTCATTGGGCCGACTTTGGTAGTAAACGAAAGTGATTGCCGACTCAGCGAAACCAATGCCCACCGTCTTGAATAGTGAGAAAACCACGTACATACTAATTTCCGGAATGTTAATAGAGGGATTACCATAAGTTTTAACGTTCGAATACAACTTTTCAATGTTTTCATTGTGCGTTTAGGTTCAGAAGACCGTTGAGTGCCTTTTGCACGTCATAGCCAGAGGCCTCGAGAGCATCTACCGCTTGAGTACGGCTGAATCCCATCGCCGTTAGCTGCTTGACGGCTTCGACGTCGTCATCTACAGCGGGAGTCGTTGTCCGATCCGGCTCCTCTCGAGGAGGCGTGAGAAGGTGCGAAGGACCGGCAGGTAGCGGCTCTGTCTGCTTCTTCTTCTTGCCAAAAGGTAACCGTATCTGGAAAAAAAAGGAAAGATATAATTGACAGGTCATTGAGAGTGACTGAACAACTTACGCTCAACTTCGAGCTCCGGGTCGGAGGAGTGTCCTTGACCTTCTCATCTTTGGAAGACCCTGTTGAGGGGCGCCCCTTGCTGGCCTTTTCTTTTTGTGGGGGCGGCGAGCGGTGGCGGGGCGGGGGAGAGACCGAGCGCTCAGTTGTTGGTTTTCTGGATGAAGAGACCACACTCCTTGGCGAAGAGGTCGGGGAAACGGAAGGAAAGCTCTGGGAAGGCGCAACTGGCGCTGTTGCTGACGTGGGGGAATCGAGGGACGTCGCCAAATTCTTGAGGTCGGGCCCCGTTGAGAAACTGGCAAAGGCTTCATCGAAAGACGTCGACGCGTCTCCTGGCGCACCCGCTGCATTACCATTCTGCGGTGCGGGATTTGCCGCTTGCGATGCTCCGAAGTTGGGTATATTCGAACTGTTCCCGTTGATGGGTTTGTGAGGTTCGGTCAGCGTCGCAGGGGCAGCGGGAGAAGCTCCAAAGATGCTGTCAAACTCGTTCTTGTTTGCGGTAGGAGTGGCATGACCGTTAACAGCTCCGGTGGGCGACAGAGGGAATGCACTGGTAGGCGCTGGAGAGGATGCAGTGGGTGCTGGGGGGAACGAAGTTGCCGTTGCAGCAGCAGCGGATGCCGTCCCGAAATCGAAATTGTCATCAAACGCTGCGTCGAAGGCACTAAACTGCGGCGCTGGCGATGACGCAGCAGGAATTTTGCCCAAGGCCTCGTCGAATGCATTCACACCAGCCACAGCAGGTGGTTCGGGAGTAGCCATGAAGCCATTTTCCGATCCACCCATGCTTGACATGAGAGGCATGCCGAATGCGTCAGTGCCTGGTTCGGCCTTTGCAGCAGGCGGAGCCGAAGGTGTGGGATTCGCAACGCCGAAGATGTCGTCAAACGAAGGCTCCTCAGCGGGCTTGGCAGCGTCGTGTCCGTTGGGTTTCGCGGTTGGAGTCTCTGCCGCTTCCACAACCTCCGCCTGTTTCTCCTTTTGAAGAGTAGCAAGCGGGACCTCATCCTCGCTGTCGCTATCATCGCTGCTGTCCGAGTCACCGACGTCGATCTCCTTGAGTTGCGCTCCCAGGTCTGTGGTTTCTGCCCGATCCAGCGCCGGCTCAGGTTCGAAGTAACCGGGCGGATTTGGTGATACGGTCTCCACCGGCGGAAACTGTGTTTCGACGATATTGTCGATGGCGGGGAATGTGGGTCCGGTGCCGGTGAGGGGCGTCGAGAAAATGTCACTCTCGTTATCGGTACTGATAATGGGGGCCGGCGTTAATTCCGCAGGTTTCGGGGTGGGACTCTTGCGTTCTTCCTCGAGCGCGGGCGCGGGCGCGGCCTCGGGTTCGGCGACCTCAGCTACCGGTGCGGTGGCGTCTGTTTCGAATGCTTGGGAGAACCCGAATGGATCAGGAGCCGCAGCAGTGCTTGCCCCAGTAGCCTGGGGCGAGAGACTGGGTGCGAAGGGAGATTGAGACCGAGGTGTGGAATTCCCCATCAAGCGGTCGAAAGGATTGTTGCTCTTGATGCTGGACGCAATCGACGGGCTTGCTACATCGGGAGTTGCCGGCAACGCTTGCGCCGCCGCGAACGTCAATGAATCGTTAGACGTTGTGCGCTCAGGCAACGGTGCGGCAGTGGTGGTGACAGGGAGAGTTGGAATCGGTTGAGCATCGAGGGCTGCAATGGAGAATTCAGCTTCTTCCTTTTCGGTGACAATACTTGCCGCCTCAGCCCGCGCTTCTGCCAACTCCTTCTCCACCTTCGCCCTCTCGGCCTCCTTTGTGCTCAGCTGCTTGCGAGCAATGGCTAACAACCCTTTCTGTTGCTTGGCCTCTTTCTTGCTCTTTTCCACCTCCATCTTCGCCATTTCTACTTCTTGGCCAGTTTCTACCATCCTTCTCTGAAGCGCCCTCACTTCCTCCTTATCCCGCAAGAATGCGCCCTCTATTTCTGCCTTCTCCACTCTGACAGCACTGAGGTCGCTCTCTGCACGTATGAGCTCTTCCCTTGTCTTTGTGATGTCCGCCGTCTGAGTTGCATGTCGCTCACGAAGGCCCGCGAGCAGCTTAGTCTCGGTGTCATATGCAGCCTTGGCAGTTGTGAGCTGCGTTTCCAAAGCCGACAGTTGTGCCGCTTGGTTGGCAAGGGTGGCCTCCAGCGCCGCACGATCTGCCTGCGCAGTCGCGAGTGAACGGCTCGTGCTGTTCACCTGATTCTGCAGGTTGCCAATCTCGGCAGACTTGTCCTCTTGCATAGGCGGAGAAGCCGCACCCGTGTCGTCATCGTCGCCTAAGAGGTCATGATGCGCCGGCGGTGCTGCACAATTTGGTAAGAGGGGATGGAAAGCAGGAATCAAAGTGAATTGAATCACGTACCAGGAGGCGGGGCAAAGCTGGACGAACCGAATGGATCAGCAATAGCTCGAGGTGGGGTCGAGAACGCGGTATTCTGTGGCGAGAGCGGTCTTTGGGCGGAGGGCGTAGAGACAGGTGCAGGTGAAGGCACCGGATCGTCCCATGAAAAAAGATCTTTGGCTGGTTCTGGCGGGGCGGGGGCTGGCGCGGATGCAAACGGCGAAGCACCGGCGGCAGCACGCATGGAGGGCGGAACCAGCGAGGGAGGGAGGGTGACTGGAATAGGCGCTCCGTTACGCTTCTTTTGAATTAGATGCCACGCAATAGCGAAGCCATCCCGCGTGAGCTTGCCGTCGTTGTTAACATCAGCCAAATCCCAAATCTGCGCAAGGTCATCGCCGGACAGCTTGGATTCAAGCATAAAGGGCACAGCGACATCGTCCTGAATGAATCCGCGGTGCTGAGTATCGAGAGAGTCAAACCAACGATCTGAGTTGGTCTTCTCAGCGGGGGTGATGTCCCACGCAGGTGCGGCGCCGAATGCGCCACTGCCCATTGAGGAAGGCGAAGGGGATACTGCAGACAGGCCGGGTCGTGCGGGGAGATGAGGAGGAACAGGAGGTTTGGAGGACCATGGGCCGGTAACTTGTGGCTGTAAGGCACTCGTCCCGGTATATTGAGGCTGGATGTTACTGCGCGACTGAGTAGCTTGCGAGAATGAGCTGGCCAATGGACTATATGACCCGCCAGTTGCCTGCGTCCGAACGCTGCCTGTAGGCCCGGCAACTTGCTGATAGAGACCAGGCGGTAGGGTATTGGGTATAGACGTGATCTGGCCTGTCATTGTCGCCTGGATGAAGTACATTCCTATGGCAAAGTCGGTCGAATCAAGTTGGCCACGGTCTTGGGTATCTGCGAGATTCCTGGCAGCGCGGTTAGGCAAGACAAACTTCCCAGGACGCGTCATACCATATAAGGCCCAGGATTTCATTCGAGAGCTTAGACCTAACGAAAACTTCTTGTGCTTTATCGCCTAGACGAGAATTGATGACGCAAAACGGAATACCATGCAAATTAACGCACTGCTCAAAAGGCCGTCGGGACCAGGGCCGGCCTTGGCGAACATCGCCTGAAACTTGTTCTTATCCTGAGGAGTGAATGGGGGCATGCCAGGCTGCGGCGACTTGGCTCGCGAGAGACTGGAATTGCTCGCACCAGTACCTTGCGCGAGGACGGGAGTGACGCCAGTGATCGTGGGGAGCGGTCCGGCTTTTCGACATTGAGTACATACGGGACTCGGCTTGGACAAAGCTGAACGTGCATAGACTCACGTTTACTGAGCAGGGCTTCGGAGACCTTTTCGCCCTTCTGAGCGTGACCCAGAAGTCGGACGGCAATGGCTACGCCCTTCTGAGAAAGCCAGCCGTTGTTGGACTCGTCTGCAATTTGCCATATCTGACCAAGGACGGTAGGAGAGAGGTTCGCGCCGCCAAAGACCTTGACTGCAACTTCGCCTGTGAGAGCACCAAGTTTCTTTGGGTCAGCAACCGCGAATATTTGTTGGGTGAGCGCGAGTTCGGCCTGGGTGGGGTTGAAGGCGGCGGCCATGTTCGTGGTGGTGGTGGTGGTTAGTGTGAGGAATTATGTGGCCGACGTTGGGTCTGGCTGCGGAGTGGGCGCCGTCGTATACGCCCGTTCCGTTCGATGCTAAGCCTTGATGATGAGCACAAGTGATTGTGCCTGTTGCGCTACAGCCTTCCCATGGCCCAAAATTCAATCTGTTCCACGGAAATCTCTCCGACTCAAGTGAAACACACCCCACAGACTCTACAACGGCCTCTATTCATATTTGTGCAGTCGATTTCAAGTATGATGATGGAGTAATGAGACATATAGATTTATGAAAGCGGGACTCGGGAGAATATGATAATAAGTTGGGCAATGGCAAGCTATTCCGCAGGAATGAAAACATGTAAACGAGAGAAAGAAAGAGAAACATGTACCAAGGAAGTTAACAACGATCAATAGCAGTAGGCAGTCTTATACAAAATGTACTTGGAGACGGAGGATACGTGGTTGACTTTCAGTAATGGATGTGGAAGAAAAATAGAACGAAGAAACGATTGAGAACGGGGGGAGACTCAGTTTCCTCGTCCATCAGCTCCCTCTAACGAATCAGAGCGAGCTGGTCAGAGGCACCAATCAGATCTCCATTGGTTCGTAAGTACGAGCGTCGAGCCCACCTCTAGTGTTGCCCTCACTCACCCCAACCCGGCTGTCCCGACGCCCGAAGCCTCCAGCTCCGGGACCCCGAGGCTGACGGACAACCCCACCAGACGAGTCATGTGCGCTCTGAAGGGGAACACTGGGAACGGGAGGAACACTCCCGCCAGAGAACGCCCCGCCGTTCGAGAACAACGAGGGGTAACCGCTGTTTGTTGACAAGCGGCGCATCGCTCCCGGACTAATAGTTGCGGAATACACCTCCCGCATGTTCCCATTCGAGGGGCGCGGGTTGAGCCGCTGAGCCTGCGAGTGAAGGGTCTTCATGTCGGGCATAGACTTCTTCACACGCAGGGACGCCGGGGAGGCCTGAGATGCAGCTTGGGCGAGATAGGCGGATGGTGCGCGGGAAAGGGTGTGTGGGGGACGTTGTTGTTGCTGGCGTGAAACAAAAAATCAATCGCGTGGCCATGTGATGACCGAAAAAGAAGCTCACCCGCGATGGATCGATGCGCGTGACAACGGCGTATCGCTCCTCCCCTTCGCCTACAGAATAGTGATACACGCCCAATTTTTGGGCCACGAGATGGACCACCCTGCGTTGCTTGGGACTGAGGGTCCTGGAGAAAGCAAGTTCGTCGCGCATGCGGTCGTCCTTGAACAACAGAATCCGGGAGTATATTTCCAAGGTGGAGGGGTCATTAAGATCTAGTTCGTTTGCCGAAGACTTTTCAGAATTACTTGGGGTCACGGAGGGCTGCACAGGGGCCGGAGGAGCCGCGGCGAGGACATGATTATACTGTGGAGGGTTGGGGATCGGGGATACGTTAGTAGGTGAGTATTGCTGCGGCTGGTACGGGGTGCCGGAGAAGGAGCGCTGGGGGGTGAATGTTGGGGGGTTTCCACCTTGCAGCGGCGAACCGAATTCGTCGTACAGAGAACCTCCGCCGGTCTGCTCCTTCTCTAATTGCATGGAACGCATCCTGCGTATCGCCTTTTCACGTTCGATGCGCTCCTTTTCGCCGGCCTGTAGGACCTTTTTGTATTCGACACGCAATTTACGGCCTTGAACGTCGAACCCATTCAAGGCGGCAACGACAGCATCGGCATCCGCAGCCTGGCGGAAGTTGGCAAACGCGAGACCACGGAAAGAACCCTGCTGGTCCAGATGGTAGTTGAACGCATAAGGTGTGGGGATCGCAAGTGAAGCCTGAGGAAAAAGCACAAGATGACTGATTAAGAAGAGATCGATGAACCAACGAGATGAAGAGACTGACAATTATATCAAGCAAGGTTTCGCGCTTGACATTGAAAGGGATATTTTTGATAACGATTGCAGTTGGGATGATCTCGTCGTCGGGATTTTGACTGGGACTACTGGCAACAGGGGGCGGCGACTGGATGGAGCCCATTGGGGGAGGAGAGCCGCCAGCGGAGGAGAAATCCGAGTTATTATGGGGAGACAGAGAGCGATTGTCTGAATTATCGAGCCATTGCTACAAAATCGTCAGAAAAATCAGAGGAGGAGGGGGGAAAGGGAAGAAGATGACGCACAGTGGGAAGAGGGTTACGAGCGGGCTTTGGCTTGAGGGGAGACTGACCTACAGTCAAAGGGTCGTAGCGAGACGGCACTGGGATGCCTGGAGAAGTAGCAAAGTGGTAGGGGGGTCTGGTAGCGGGGGAGTTGTGCTCATAAGAGTCATAAGAAGAGTCGTGGAGACGAAGAGACGAGATGTCTGTGGGGGGCGTGGTCATTATTATCTGAAGTAAAGGGCCGTCTCCCCGCTCGTCAAGTCGGTATAAAAGAAAGAAGAGTAACTTAATCCAAAAGACTTTGGTCTTGTGTGTCAACTCCGTTAAATCACCCATTGTACCCAATGAACGAGTCAATGTAACCAGCCATTGTATTCAACTTATAGTCCGCTCTACTACATACTAATATCCCCCTCATGCCAACGCAAACGCAAACGCAACAGGCTTCAATGGGCTAAGCATATTCTCCACATCCAAGTCCAATTGGATCGACCCAGAATGATCCCATGGTCCTCTCATGCTCCCCCGACTCGACGGCGTGGGTGGGATGAGCAACGACGGGATCTCCGTGAACTTGGCGGCCAGAACGGGGTCTTCCTTGTGGCCGGCTTGAGATCTCGGAGTGGGTCCTTTCGCAACGGTGGTCGGTTGAGTCCACGTTGGCCGTGGAACCGACGGCATCGTGTGCCTAGGGACTCTGCACGCAAGCTGAGTCAACGCAACCTCTTCAGAAACAGGACGAGTCATACGAGCGTGGAGGGACCGGCCCCTGCACAAGACGGAGTGAAGTTGGTGGCGAGCGACGCGGCATTGTCAAGGGGGCACAAGTAGCGAGGATAAATAAAATGCAAAAAGAACGTCGCAGACCTGTATTATAGACATAAAAATGAGAAGCACACTCTTGTCAGGAAACGCACTTGGACAGTAGCCTGTACTGGATGTGAAGGTGAGAACGCGGATCTTCCAAATAAAGCGCAACACATCTCCCCTCAGATCAATGCAACCAGTTGCTCAACGCTCACATCCACATCATGTACAGGTTCCGCAAAAGATTATATCAAACACAGGGCAAATAATTACACAGCTACTAGATAATCCAGTTCATGCACCATCCTTCAACGGTCGGTAGTGCTTCATCAACTGCGTTTTGAATGCTGCGAAAAAAGGTTAAACAATCAATCACGGTGACCGTCAGATATCAACGCCAACAAACCTTCTGGTGTGTCCCAGATTGCGGAAGCATCCGTGTTCAAAGGAGATGCATTGTTAGGTTCTAGGCATACCGGTCAGCGCTCACAGGTTCGAGAATGGAAGCAACGGTGTACTAGCCTCCGAGCAGAGACTGCAGCGAAAGAAGGATGGTTTGCACGCTGTACACTGCGGACCACTTGTCCTATTTTCGAGACCGTCTGTCAGTCCACATCTAAATGACCCTAGAAACGGAGTTTACCTGCAGAATGTCAAGACAAATGGCACCGGAGCTGATATCGACGTTCGGGTGGAAACATGGCGTCTCGAATTTAATGGCGGGGGCGACGTAGGGATAGTTTGCCGGAAATGATATGGAAATCCGGAACGACAGACCGGCATAGATCTGTTTGTTTTGTTCCATGAACAATGCACGCGACAAACAGGCACCCAAGCACTCACAGTCTCTGCGGGCCCCTCAATCGTGCCTACCCATTCAAAGAGGTTGCTGTCGCTTTTGGGGAACGCGGACTACAGGCGAGTTAGATGGGGGACAGACAGAGGGAAGATGGGTGTTTACGATGCCGGGGGACGACGACATCTGAATCGACGCGTTAATCAATGTGGCATACGCGAAATAAGTGGCGAGACACACCATTAATGTCATTAGCTCATTGGAAAGTCTGAGAATGGTGTTCAGTGGGTTTGATGCACGGAAAGAGGCGCGCGAACCGTTTAGCGACACTGCCTGCCACTTGTTGGGAGGAGTTGATCACGCTGGGTTTGGGGTTGGCGCGAGGGGGCGCGAGAGAGGTAGTAAGTTGCTCCATTGGTTATTGGGATTGGTGAAGACGCGAAGGTGGCAGAGAGGACGTGGATGGAGGGGGAGGCAAGGAGGAACCGTCTCACGTGAGGGTTTGCCGCGTCCCGATAACAGACACAAACACAAATTTTGATCGCAATATTTTGATCGGAAGTTCTTTTGGGATTCCGTTTGCCTCCCGAGTCGCCACGATGGCCTTCAGTCCGCGAGCATGGGATATCATCCTCAAGAGCTCATTCTTTCTTGTTGGCGGCGTTGCTGGCTCGATGTTCGCCACCCACCACCACCACAATAACCTCAAAATATTAAGACAAGATTTAAATATTCTCCACCCTCCGACTATAGAATTCGGCGACGAAGCCAAGACAGAAGTCTCCAAAGACCCGGCAGTGAAAGATATACTCAAGTATGGCAATCCAGGTTTGTTAAAACGCGTCCAGGCTTTCAGCAAATGGTGGTAACTCTGCCCAGGCCCGATTGCGGATGCTCTCGCTAGGAAGGCGTACGTCGCCGGGTATGACAGGCGGCTCCGCCATCCATCATGGGTGCGAATTGCTATTCATGTCTTGCCACGGCGCGTCAAAGTAATGGTTTTTTTTCGCTCAGACAGCCGAGCACTTGACGGTGGCGTCTTTGCGGCCTCCACCTTCAGATGGTCCTGCAGACCGCGGCAAATCCACTTTCCGCGAAGACGAGGACCTTCCCATCCCGTTTCGTGCCCGTCTACAAGATTATTTCAAGAGCGGGTACGACCGCGGGCATATGTGCGTTTTATCCCATCTAATAGGTTTGCGTTGAATACAATCTATTCTTCATCAGGGTGCCCGCGGCGGATACGAAAGCTTCTCAGGTATGCTCGGGGATGCATCTCCTACTTGAATTTGACGCGTCTTGACGCGAGTTAGGATGCAATGGACGAGACCTTTCTGTTGTCAAATATAGCGCCTCAAGTCGGAGATGGGTTCAACCGTCATTGTATGCTTTCGTTGCATTGCCCTCATCGCGGCTAAATTCTGCAACTCCAGATTGGGCTTACCTGGAGGATTGGTGCCGCCGTCTAACAGGCACCTTTGCCGACGTCTATGTCTTCACTATTCCACTTTACCTTCCTCGTATGGGTACAGACGGAAAGTGGCGTGTTGTGTGTTGAATTCTTTTCAGTGGCGAATGCTGTTCAGCCTCTGACATCTTGTTAGACGTACGAGGTCATCGGCTCACCACCGAACGTCGCTGTGCCCACACACTTCGCAAAAGTCGTACTCGCGTCAAAACCTTCGTCCCCTTCCACTCCGGACACACTTGAACTTTCCGCTGGTGCTTTTGTGTTGCCGAACGCCGCCATTCCTGATGCAACTCCCATGGAGTCGTTCTCTATGCCCAGTACGTCGTCTTTTCTACCTTTTATCTCTCTGGGGCCTATCAATCTTCTTTCAGTCGAAGCAGTAGAACACGCCGCAGGTCTCCAGCTGCTTTCCAAAGCAATCAAAGCCGCTGCAAAACCCATATGTGCCACGACGAAATGCGAACTCATCATCCGCAAATTCGACGATGCTCAAAAACGGCCGAACCCCCGCAGAACGGTCTCCGCGCCCCCAAAATAACTTAGAAATTTCTAATGTTTTTAGATTTATTGGGAAATATAATTCAATGATCAGAGAGCATGTCCTTTACGCCTTCCCAATAACCTCTTCTCACTCGCGTCTCAATCTCTTGCTTCGTTACCCAAGCAAAGTCTTTGACGACCTTTTCAGGATTCACTTGACCTGCCATAATGTGAGCTTTGAAGAAGAATGTTATTGCCTGGGAGTCCTGATCAGAATGCGACTACACTTGAAAAACAAATGACATGCCTCGGGAGTCGGGGTCGACGTTGTGGTTGGGATGGACGGTTTATACATGCCTATTGGTTTGCGAGCGACTATCCACGTATCCATGTTTTTGCCGCAGTGAGCATATAGCTCACGCTGAGCCGCCTATGCACAAAGAGATGAGACCAATGAAAACGACATTACGAAAAAGACGAACCTGGTGCAGCAGCTCATCTTCTACTGGCTGACCTTGCGGGAACTCCCAAACCAATTGACCATCCTCAGCAGCGCGTTGAATTAATAGGTAGATATTTCGTCGGCCTTTACGGTCGAGACTGTGATAGTCGCGCGCCTCGTCGGAAGGATGGACCCTCGGCATCAGCTTGTCGTCTGACTTTTCTTGCAAAGCCATTTGATCCATCGCAGCCTGCTCGGCTGCCTTGGCCTCGGGCGACAGGTCTTCCTCCTTTGCATAGGTTGGCCCCCATGCGACTTTCTCGCGGAAGCGCTCCTCGGAATTGAAGCGCGCTTCAAGGAGCGAGCCCTGTTTGAAGTAAAACTCGGAAGGGAAGGGGTTGTGTAGTGCACGGCGTATGCGCTGTTGGTACGCGTAGAATGCGCGCTCGAATGTGGTTGGACTTGGGGTGAGGATGGGTGCGCGGTTGAGGATGACGGAGGAGTATAAGATAGGTTTGGAGGAGGGGCGGGGAGGGCGCGGGGATGAGGAAGAAGGCAGAGGGTCTGAGGCGACAGTTGCGAGGTTGCGGGAGAGGCGCTCACATCGGCGTGCAAGTCGAGACATAACTTTCGACTTTTTGGATTTGGTTCTATTTGTGTCCTTACGCGCTTGAAGCACTACCGCCATCACCATGTCCCTGTCCCTCGTATCCAGCTCATACCTCGACGACAATTCTGCAAAGATTAGAACAAAGCCAGTTCCATGGGAGGTACTCACAGAGCCTCTCCTCTCAATCTATCCCTCCAACCAATATCTTGCAGGGCTACCAGCGCGCAGATCTGATCACCTCCGACGAACTAGCTCTCATCAAGAAGGTCGACAGGCAGCCAAAGGCCAAGACCGAGTCTCTCCTCCTCTCTGAAGCCCCCACATATGCTTTGCTCTATCTTCGTCTCCTCAAGAAACTTCAGAGAGTGGACACCATGCAATGCATCCTAGTACTTATTGCCGACGCTATTGCCGGTGCGTGCATCCGTCCACTCCCTGTTTCACCTTGCGAATTCCCCGGCTAGATCACGACGAGCGAATCCCTCTGTTCACCCGTGCCGCAGAAAGTGACCCTGACCTACCATACGCCCCATTACTGCGGTAAGCCGAGTAGTTTAATTTCATGCAAGCCCTGACCTCTTCTTACAGAACACTCGAGACTCAGGACGACTTTGTGCAACTCAAAGCTGCCCAGATTTTGACCGTATTACTGTGGTTCGTGTATCATTATTTCCATAACTCCTGTGTGCTCATTTCCAACTTTCGCCAGTTCTGAATCTACTCTTCTACAATCAGTCCAGCTGCAGCCATTCTTAATCTTCCTCGCGTCTCTTGTTCAAGGAAATTCTCCCAATAAATGTGATATCGCGGTGCAGTGTTTAGAGGCACTTCTTGCTCGTTCCGAATGTCGGCAGGCAATCTGGGAAATACCAGGGATAATTGCAGGGTTTGAATGATCCCAGTTTTGTCGGTTCACTCCATTCTGACTCGAGTACAGACTCGTTGAAATTCTCAAACACAAACCCGGCCCTCAGATGAGCTACCAGGTCGCTTTCTGTATCTGGCTACTTTCGTTCGAGCAGAACGTAGCAGAACAAGTCAACAAGTACGATCTCTGATAACTTCTTCGATCTTTGCTCATTCTCTCAGGAAATACGACATAATACCCTTGCTCATAGACGTCGCCCAGGGTGCTGTAAAGGAGAAGGTCATCCGTGTCATTGTTGCCACATTCAGAGTCCGTGCAATGGTCCATCGCTGTTCTATCTTGTCCTGATCATGCAACAGAATCTGGTCGTGAAAGCACCCCGCGAGAATCTTCCTTCCATGCTCGTTGCACAACTGTTACCCTTTGCCAAGAACCTCTGCACACGGAAATGGTCTGACGAGGATATAATTGAAGATGTTCAATTTTTACGGGACGAACTGAACACCAATTTCCAAAGCTTAACGTGCTCCCATTTATTTCATTCTAATGTTTCCGCTGACTGTGGTTGATAGGACGTATGATGAATATAGCTCGGAATTGACCTCCGGCCATCTTTCCTGGACACCAGTTCACGAGTCTGACGATTTCTGGAAGGAGAACGCGACGAAACTCAACGACAGGGACTACGAACAGCTCAAGTTTGTTCAATTTTCTATCTTATTTGGCGTTATACTGAAGGGTTTCCAGGGTGTTGGTCAAGCTTCTGAAAGAGTCGACGGACCCGGTCGTACTCGCCGTGGCTGCTCACGACGTCGGTCAATACGTCAAACACTGCGATCGTGGCAAAAAGTGCGATTCAGTAATTCTTTTGCGATGAATTTACTAAAACCCTTCCAAGGCTTGTCACGGATATGGGGGCCAAGACGCGGGTAATGGAACTCATGACGCATTCCGACTCGGACGTGCGGTATCGGGCATTGCTGTCGGTGCAGCAGCTGGTCAGCCAACCTTGGGTTACAGTATAATAGTCTCTGTTTCGGACAAGTTGATTAACTGGACAACCCCCCATTGTATTTCACGCATAGTAATGTAATATTCATATTAGACCATGAAAGAGACGCGTCTCTGCTCTCCATGAACCTCAGAGTAGATATTTACTTATGTTGTGTGGATGACGTGAGCTTCTAGAGCTTTCGGCTTTGATTCGGCTTGAAAATTTCTCGTCGGCTAATTTTGTTTCTCTCCCCGTCTTTTCTCTCTTCCTTCACCTTTCGCGTCCCCGGACCCTTCCTCCCTCAAAATGCACCGCTTGTCGACGACCTCCTCCCGGTCTATGCGCCGCGCTGCTGCAAAAGCCCAGCCCGCTCTCACCCGCGGTGCCCACAAGGAGATTAAGTTCTCCAACGATGGACGGGCAAGCATCCTCAAGGGTGTCGACGTACTCGCCAACGCTGTCCAGGTCACTCTCGGTCCGAAGGGTACGTTCACTTACTCGACTGTGTCTACAAATGGGCAACTCAATGACTCGTCTAGGTCGCAATGTCATCATCGAGCAGTCGTTTGGCGGGCCTAAGATAACAAAAGGTTGGTACGTGTGCCCCGTCGCGGTCAAGCGCTAATTCTCGTTTTAGACGGTGTCACCGTCGCGAAAGCCGTCACATTGAAGGATAAGTTCGAGAACCTTGGGGCTCGGTAAGCTTCTATGCTCAAGTCAGCTCTGAACTAGACTAATTATCTTGTTATAGTCTTGTTCAGGACGTGGCTTCCAAGACCAACGAAGTAGCAGGAGACGGTACCACGACGGCAACCGTTCTTGCACGCGCCATCTACTCAGAGGGTGTCAAGAATGTTGCCGCTGGCTGCAACCCCATGGACCTCCGCCGCGGCTCACAGGCGGCTGTAGACCGCGTCGTTCAGTTCCTTTCTTCGCAGACGAAGACCATCACCACCACGGCGGAGATTGCTCAGGTCGCCACCATTTCCGCCAACGGCGACATTCACGTTGGAAGCTTAATAGCGCAGGCTATGGAGAAGGTCGGCAAGGAGGGCGTCATCACCGTCAAAGAGGGACGGACCATCGAGGACGAGATTGAGATTACCGAGGGCATGCGCTTCGACCGGGGCTACATCTCTCCGTACTTCATCACCGACGTCAAGACCCAGAAGGTCGAGATGGAGAAGCCGTATATTCTCCTCAGCGAGAAAAAGATTTCGCTGCTTCAGGATATTCTGCCTACCCTCGAAATGGCTGCTCAGGCCCGCCGCCCACTCGTCATCATCGCCGAAGACGTCGACGGCGAGGCACTGGCTGCCCTCATCCTTAACAAGCTCCGCGGCCAGCTCCAGGTCGTCGCCGTTAAGGCTCCCGGTTTTGGCGACAACCGCAAGTCCATTCTGGGCGACCTTGGTATCCTCACCGGTGGTACCGTTTTCTCAGATGAGCTCGACATCAAATTAGAGCAAGTATCCGTCGACATGCTTGGTACCACTGGCAGCATCACCATTACCAAGGATGACACAATTGTCTTGAACGGCGACGGCTCCAAGGACGCCATTGCGGCTCGTTGCGAGCAGATTCGCTCCATCATCGCGGACGTGACAACCAGCGAGTACGACAAGACGAAACTGCAGGAGCGTCTTGCCAAGCTCTCGGGCGGTGTCGCTGTCATCAAGGTCGGCGGTGCGAGTGAGGTCGAGGTCGGGGAGAAGAAGGATCGCTACGACGACGCTCTCAACGCCACCCGCGCGGCAGTGGAGGAAGGTATCCTTCCCGGCGGTGGTGTCGCGCTTCTGAAAGCCAGCCTGATGCTCGCGACTTCCTCCCCCGGTGCGGCCAGCTCTACCTCCTCCCCGACGAGCCCCGACGCGAAGCCGATCACGACGACCAACTTTGACCAAGAACTTGGTGTCGCAATCGTTAGACGCGCCATCACCGCTCCTGCCCGTGCCATTCTGGCCAACGCCGGCGAAGAGTCCAGCGTCATTGTTGGCGCTCTTCTTGGCCAGTATGGTGCCGCAGACAAATTTGCCTGGGGCTACGACGCGAGCAAGGGCGAGTACGTCGATATGATCAAAGCCGGCATTGTCGACCCGCTCAAGGTCGTGCGCACTGCTCTTGTTGACGCTGCTGGTGTTGCCAGTCTTTTGACGACGAGTGAATGCTCCATTGTTGATGCGCCGGAAGAGGAGAAGGCAGCTGGCGGAGGTGGTATGGGTGGCGGTATGGGAGGTATGGGCGGAATGGGCGGAATGTATTAGAGGTGATCGTACTGGAGCGGTCCTTTTCTGATCGGACACCTAGGAGAGAGGCTTTGCTTTTAGAGGATTCGGGTGCTGGGCAGCAAAAGTATAATTCTTTCTTATATCTCACGTATCTGACGCATATCCACAACATTCTCACTCACTGCATCCGCTCATGGTCTTGTGTTTTCGTAGTTACAATGCAACCCCCCCTCTCAAAATCTATAAACATTTAATAAACATGGAAGTTGTATCATGGAGGCCTCGAGAGACGATCGAATCGCTTTTCCTGGACCAAACCACACACTATAGAGGTCCAACAGCTCCCACCCCTAAAGATGCTCGAAACCACTCGAACTGACGCACATATTCTACATCAAAGACAGATGGAGTCGTCACAGCGGCGTTACAACCCCCTACGGTGGTTCTACAGAGGACATTGCAACTGCCCTTCTCTTGCTTTGGATTTGATCGTGCAGTAGATGCAGAGAGAATCAATCTCTCAGTACCAGATGCAAAGACCATGCTATGTGGGAACCCAGATTTCAGCTACGACATCCCACTCTTTGAGCGTTTTAGGCTCTGGTCGGAAGAGCGGTTTGTCGTCCTCAGACTCTGGATCCTCGAGGTGCTGGTCCTCGACCAATATCACTCGCAATCCGCCCACGGTGCAGAAACCCCGACTGACAGGCATATACTGCAGCTCAAAGTCTTGCACCGCTTGCGCCTTGCGATTCTCTTCACCATCAGTATTTTCGCCTTCGTCAGCTATGACTGGCCTTTCCAGGTCCATTGCAGGGAGGAATACTGCGGAGGGGCCGCAGAACACAACTCCAGGCTTGACGTTCGCAAATCGCAGTTCCTCTGCGCCTTCGAAAAATGGCGGAGGTAACGGTACCGAGGTGTTTGCACTGTCGTCGTGGCTTGGCCGAATCGGAGATACAGCCATGAGCTTTTGATGTGCCAGAGCGTAATTGAAGGTCGCGGACATGGGAGATGGGGTAGAGAAGCCAGGTGACGTGAGGGACGTAAGACGTGGACTATACGGCTCGGGTGGTGGATTGGGAGGTAAGATGGTTGAAGTTGCAGTCGCACGTGGAGGCTGGAGATGCTGTACGACGAATAGCAAGCGGCGCCGCCTTGCGAATGAAACAGGTGCAGATACGACGAGCGCGAAAGATACTTTGAAAGGGTTTTCGAGTTTTATGGAGTCTCGGGGAACGTCGCGAACTGTGAGACTGACGTCGATATCGGGGGCTACGGGTGGTAGGGGCGGTGGTGTTTGTGGCCGGCCTACGATTGTAGAGGGAGGGCGGTTCCTGAAGGGAGATCCGGGTCGTTGGGGTACAGTCGGTGAACTGGGTCGCGATGTAGATGTGGATAACTGCGGAGAATGTGGTCGGGGTGCTGCACCAACACTGGTCGTTGCATTGCGCTGGAGGTATGGGGGAAGAGCCGAGACCGGTTTCTGCATGGGAGCAGCTATCAAAGGTATCCGTCGGGAAAGCATTGATGTCAGGAGACGACCAGGCTCTCCAAAAGAGGACCTCCAGGAAATATCCAGCCGTCCAAGTGGAACTATGCTACCAGGGGGATGAACCACTGGGGCAAGGGAAGTTTGTTGTCGGCTCAGAATGTAGATATACTGTCGCATGTCTTGGGGCTGCATAAGCGCTGCAGACCCAGAAAAGATACTTCCAGAATCTTCCTGCTCCGTGTCAATGAGATTCCCGTCCACCGCATCCCACCCTTCTGCACATTCGAAACGCATGCGTTCAAACCACATTGTTTCCGTTGTTAGGTTTTGAATGTGGACCTCCAGGAACACCTTCCCCCGCTCAACGCTCGACATGAGAGCGGAGGGCGCTCGCGGAGCATGCACTTTGGTTTTCACGGAGAGAGGGTTGGTCACCTGGGAATTCGGTGAGCTAGTGAATATTTATATGACCGCCGATATAGAGTACGTACTGCGAACTTGTAGAACTTCCGAAAGTTCTGCAGCGCAGGGTCATTCGGGTCCTCTGCCGGTCCAGGTGCAGTGCGCGAACCTGGTGGAAGTCGATAGGTTACGGTGCAAGCAAGCACATGCTGGCCTAGTTCTTTGATTTCGTGGTGTACCACGTTCTCTAACGTGTCTCCAATAGCCAAAGAGTGTTCTGAACCACCAAACTCGGCAAGGAGGACTTTGCTTGTGGCTGTCTGCATCTCTACCTTGATCCCAACAGCTTCAATCTCTACCTGGGCTTCATTGTTGACACAAAGACAGCTCGAGAAGGTCTCTCCCAGTTGAATGGAGCCAAAAGATGAGGGCAGAGTTAGCAGCTCGGAAGCATGCGTCAAGTCTCGTAGTGTTTTAGGATGGCCTGGTAACGGCGTTTTGCCCTGTAGCGAGACAATCGACGCGGTGGAATGGGCCTAAAGCGCGTTGAAAATTGCGCGGAGGTCTCAGTTGGCGGGACGCACTGAGAAGGAGGGAGAACTGGAGTAGAAAGGCTGCCATGCACTTGCGAGGGCGGGACGCTGCAGCGTGCGTTGGTTAACATTGCAAGACGATATTACTTGGCCCCGAGGTCGATTCGCACCGAGACTCGCATGACTTTGAGGGACAGTAGATGGCCCGGCCCATCGCGAACGGCTTCCGCCATGTTAATTGAGGATTAAGAAAGGTTGGGCCGCGGTTTACATAATAAGACCAACCCAACGTTTTTGAGTGATCATGAGCTTCAACTTTCCATCGTTGGCGGTAGCACCCTGACCGCTTTATCATTATATTGACTCTAGATATTGGTTTGTGTCCGTTCGTACGCTACAGTAATAAATTACACAGAAAACCCCGTCCAGCGTATGGGTATATGTCGTTTAGATCACGCTCTTTTCGCCATTAAGCGCCATATCTATCTCACTTCCCCGCTCCCTTCCAAAGGCTTCATAGATGTAGATGCAACCAAAGATGAGGAATAGGGCAGCACCACCGAGAGTTACTATAACTCCTTCGTCAAGCCAGAAAAACAGAGAAAAGATGGGGTTAGACGCACCGTGTTTGACGGATATTTTGGTGGACACGTATCGGCCACCGATAACAGCCAAAGCGGTACAGCAAGAATGACCGACGACAGTGCCCAGGGTGACCAGATACACATTCTGCCAACGAATAAGCACGTACACATGCCAGGAAGTAAAACCGCATACATGTGCAGCACCTAATGCTATAGTTGCGATCTGGCTTCTGTCGCCCCACTCGCCGAGGAATGTCAAAACAAATGCTTGAACAAATACGGGACCGAGGAAAAAGCTGCAGAAATTTCGGGCGCCTTCCATCAGGCTCCGTGTTGGGGTGGATGGTTGGGGTGGGCTCCTCTCAGCGGCAGTTCCTGCTTCCAAATCTTCGAGTGGAATGGCGTCTCTAGAGTGACCATTGCCTTCGTGTACGGCGTCGTCTCCTTCAATTTCCTCTTCCGCCTCCTTCATTTCTTCGCGTATTTTGTCGTTTCCAGGTTTCATAGCCCGCCCCTCCATCAACATTTTGCCGCCAAACACGAAGAAGAGGCCAGCTGCGGCGGCCTGGGTCCATTTTTTGGGTATAAGGGTAGGCAAAATGTGGCCCATTTCCGCAGAAAGAATAGACATGACTACGAGAGAGCCAAAAGCACCACAAAACACGACAACGCGAGGATGGCGCATAGCGAGAATGGCGGCAATAAGAAAAGTTTTGTCTCCAATTTCTGAGGCGATAATCATGAAGAAAGAGTTGGCGAGCGCCTGCAAAGGGCTTTCCTCGACTTCATTGCTGGCAGACATCGAGCCAGGCTGTACCCGACACTGTATTTGTTGATGTTGACATGGTTGATTTCGCGGTCACGGGCTTGTTCTCACCTTGCTTCCTCCCTCTTCCTGCTCCCTCCCTCTCGCGGTCTTGGTCCTCTCAGCCGCGGCAGCTTCAAGCTTGACCTGGGCCTGCTAAGACTTGTTGCAAGTTCTGTCACAATCTAAGCTTTCAACTGTCTAATTCGCCCTATTAGGTCCCCCAGCGAACACGCGCATACATCGTCCCATGTGGACAAAATTCAGTTCTGCGTTGAAGTCGAAGCAGGCTCAGGATGGAGAGCTGGTTGAGCAGGGGAAGGAGGCCCTGGCTGGTCCATCCAGCTCACCCGTCAAGAGGAAGTCCGTGTTGAAGCTCCACAGGGACGACGGGTCCTTGAGGTTAAGCTCCCCGTTGAAGCTCCCGAGTATACCCAAAAAGGTCAAATCGACGTTCAATCTTCATATAAATAGTGGGCATCTGGTCTTTCCCCTCCACGACTCTCGCGCTGAAAACACTCGAACCATAGCTTCTCAACTCACACTCAACCCAGAACCCTTACCATCTTCTTCATCTTCTCGCGACCTGGCTCGTTCCTCTTCTTCTCGCGACTTGGCTCGCCGTTCTTCTCATGATCTCTTGAGCAACACTGCTCCCCGTCCCAAAGCAGCGCGACGCGCGTCCTTCAATATTCTAGCGCGCCGCCCGTCGCTGGACGTGTTAAAGTCTCCTCCCCAGACCCCCAGGTCTCTGCGTCCCGAGGAGCCATCGGAATCCAATACCACGAGAAACAGGGCCGCGACTTTTGAAGGCTCCGTCAGATCAATCCTCCGTGAACCCAATACTCCTGGCACCGTAAAAAATGTTCGGTTCTTCGGCCCTGACGCGAATGTGCCTCTACCCACAGGTTCTATCAAAATCGAGAACCAGCCGGTTTTCAGTCGATCCACTCCTCCGGAACAGGTGGCCTTCGATCGCCAACCTCGGTCGAGGTCCCCCAGTGTCCCACGATTTGCACCCTCTAGCCGCTCCCACAGGCCAAGCGTCGTTGAAATTTTCGCCCCGTTGACAAACATGTCGCAGGAAGAACCTCCCAACCTCACCAACTTTTTCCAGGCACTGGAGGTTCCGCCTATATCTTCGCTTGGCGCGGGCCTTCATGTTCCTGACAGCGACCTGCCCGAAGCGTTGACCTCCACCCCTTATAGAGACGGCAAAGGAAGCAATGGTCCATTGCGGGAGGCCGCTAGTGCGGACGCTCCCACCTCTTCAGCGAAGCGCAGAACTGCTCGACCCCCACCTTCCTCTCATGACCGAAGCGCCTCCTTTAGTTTCGGCCAAGCCGCATTCCACTCCTCATCGACCGAATTCGAATCGAATCGATCTTCCAGCGGACACTCCTCTCTGATCTCAGACAGCGATTCACAAATGACTTCGTCGTCGTCGTCCCACAGCGTGAGTCGGAGTCGCGCGTTCAGCGACACGGCGTTCATGGCTCTCTTGCGCGGATCGTCTTCAAAGGCTGCCGAGCTTCCGGTGGCTGCAAGCAGTACAGAAAGCACTAGTGGCGCCCCAGAGCCTGATCCCTTCAGTGCCAACGCGACGACATATTACACACCGCAAACGATGATAAACACGACCCCGCCCGGCAGCCAGTCTCGCTCACACCATGCTCGCACGACTTCCAAGGAAGAAAGCCTCATTTTCTCCTTGCAAACTCAGCTCGATCTACAGACGGGGCTCTGCGGCCAATTCGAGGCCGACTTGCACGCACGCGACGAGCTGGTCGAGATTTTGCATAAGAAACTTGTTGAAGCAGAGGAAGATGATGTGAAGAAACGCAAATTTCTGCGCGCGTGGAAGAGAAAGGTCGAAGACCTTGAACGGACGTGTCGTTTCCTGGAGCATGAGGTTGAAGGATCGCGCCAGGAGAGCATGGAGCGAAGCATAATGGACGAGGCGAGTGGAGAGGCGCTCCGGATGTTGCACCGCCAGATCGCAGGTCTAGAACGGGAGAGGGACGCATGGAAGAAGACGGAGGTTGTTCTCCGGGAGGAGTTACGACGTCTAGAGATGTTAGCGGGTGAAAGACGCAATGAGGCAGCGAGATTGAGGGACTCCTTGGGCAGTCTAAGCGAAAAGCAATGTCAGGAACGAATGGCCGAGGAAGCGTTGAAAGCAGCCGTATTGGCCCTGGAGACAAGCGGGGAAGAAGAGAAACAGCGGCATCAAAGTCTCGAGATGGCTTGGAATACGGAGAAGGACGATCTTCAGCGCAATAATGCAGAGCTGGTTGAAGAGCTTCTTGTGTCTAAGCAGCGGATCGACGCTCGGGACGACGAGATCGCTGAACTGAAAGCGGAGCTCGCTGTCGCCTGTGACCGCGCCGACAGGTTGGCGAGATCTGCCGAGGTCTCAGAGGCGGGCAAGTGTTCACTTGCGATGGAGCGTGATTCGCTCAAGCTCCAAGTTGGCAAACTGCAAGAGAGGCATGCCCGCGTTGAAGTTGCCGAACAAAAGGCTGTCGATCTCGAGGATGATTTACGAGGAGTGTGGCGTGTCAAGGAGTCTTTGGAGAGTGAACGAGATCAGGTATGCCGCCTTTCGCATCACAATTTCGATTACTGAGGGCGCTCTAATCAGATCTTGGAGAAACTCAAGCGCAGCGAGAATCAGGTCGTAGAATTGAAGCAAGAGTGGCTACGCGACCGGGAAAGGAGTACGGGTGAAGTGGAAGCGCTTCGCCAGCAGCTGGCTAGGATGCAGCGGGAACACGCTGCCGCTCTTGAAGTTGCGCTCCAGGACTCGGGAAGGAAACAACTGGAGATCGACACACAAGCGTCGGCGCTGTATGAATTCCAGGCTGACGTCGACCGACTGAAGAGTCAAAATCGCGATCTGCAGCAGGAAAGTGCGGACAAGGAAGTTCAGATAGTACATATTACCAAGCAGCGTTCGCAAGACAAGCTTGACCTGGAGGGTCTGAACATCGCGTTGGACTCAAAGCAACAGGAACTGGAGTTGGTGAGTTGCTTTTTGTGTGTATACGGCACGAGCTAAATATCCCAAAAGCTCAAGCGACGTCTTGGCGTCCGTGGAACCGCAGGGAATACTACGGCTTCAAAACCCCCTGCGGCTACACATCATCGTCGCGAATCTTCTGTCTCCGTTGCTCCTAAGATGTCGCGGCCACCTTCCTTCAGTTCCGAAGTCGGTGTCGATCTTTCCAGGGAGCGCAAACCTTCCACCGAAAGTGCCATAAAAAACGCACCTACTCTGAGCAAAAGCTTGCGCCTCAGTACTTCCGTCGCGCCAACCCCTTCGAAGCGTGGATCTATGGGACCTCCCCCGCTCCGATCTCGGTCCTCGATTGTCGGTTCACCCCCAGTTGCTTCGCGACCACTCAATCGGTCTTCGTCGGCCACAGTGGTCGCGGGTAAAACTAAGGTTGTGAAGCCGCCAACACCATCATCGCCCGCTATTCAGCAGGGCAAAGAAAATGCAGATGCCGCTGCCCCTCTGAGGCGGCGGCCGTCTGATGTAACACCAGCCTCGAGAAGGCTTTCCACCAGTAGGATTCCAATTCCAACATTCGCTCAGTGACTTCAGTAACTTAATCTGTATACTGTACATATTTAAGTAGCACATTCCTTACTGTGATGATATTAATGAATGTATGCCATGAAACCTGTTTTTCTACTCTCACGTTGGGACTGTACGCTTGTTGTACGCACGAGTAACCTTTAGATCTGCTGTATGTCTTATACTACACCATTAAAATCGGATAAGTATCCGGTGGACACTCGTTGGCATACGTTGGGAGCGAAAACAGGATAGAAACAGCATGCGCTCAATCAAAACCAACGGTTACACACTAAATCACAATTTCCACCAATTCTAGCGGCCGTCCTTGGAATTATGTAAATGAAGCTCGATTTCGTTCAGGAGCGCCGCTTCAGGATTCGATGGAACGAGCTCTCTGCAGACCAACTGTGGTTTAGCGTCGCAGAGAAATTATGCTTTTAGCTATACAAGATATACACTGCATTCCTAAATTACAACTGGATACTAGGTGTACTGAACGGTAGCTGCAACGGGTCTGATATTTTCTTGAGCCAAGCCGCCCAGTCCTTCTCCTTGTGGCGGCGGCGCGCGACCGCAGCAAGCTGCGAGGGGGTAGGTTTGTGCGCACAAAGGAGGAGAAAATATCCAGTCATGTCCCGCGTCTGGGTGATACGGAAAGTGTTGTGCCCGGGCGTCGAGAATAAAGACACGTCGAGCACTCCGCTCGGCGGTAGCTGTTGGTGAATCGTGAGTGAAATCAGTGCTGATGGATGAAGCGTTGACGCACCGAAAAAGGCGGCGACAATGGAAATGTTGTACGTTGGCCTTTCCACGGCGCGTCCAGAGATAACCCACCTTGAAAGAGATGAGCATAAATCGGAAGCCAGGACATGGATGACGCGGAAGTTTACCGTTCTGGGGCCAAGAACACTTAAAACAAGGCAGAACGACCTGAAGATCTCGACTTTGCATAGAAGTCATCGATTCAATGTCAGATGTCTTGAAACATAGAAGACTCAGACAGAAACTGTCTTCGAGTGCGCTACATGGTTATTCCGAGTCAGAGTAGAAGGCCACTTATGTCAGTGGAAACCTACTCGTAATGTTCTGAACGAGTCGTCCACTTTAATATCCCATCCGCGTGGTGTTGCTTGACGGAAAAGTCCAAGATGATTGTGCCACTGGCTAACCCGCGGTGCTGAGCCACCACCGTTGAGATTCCAAGGTCAATTTCTGCGGGAAGTCTGAGGATTGCAATGATACGAGCCTGCCAAAACGCACTCGTTGACGGCGTAGCGTCCGCGATAAAATCAGCTGGGGTCTTGGGAAGCGGTAAGTCTTCTTGACGGGGAGCCTGCTAGACCCCGTTGAGTAGGAGTTACGCAGTCATGAGCTACGAGATTGAATACCGAAGCCATGCGTCTGTTGGCGTCATTGACGATTTCTTCGATAATTGCGTGAAAGGTTCGTGGGGACGTTATTACTGGCGTAGGGTCTACTTTGACCTCAGGCGCAGGGGCAGGAACAGGAACAGGTTCTGGCGTCGCATCGAGGTCCATGTCTACAGCGTCGTCAACGGCACTCTCAACAGCATTTTCAGTTTCTGCTTTGATGGATGAATGTGCATCTGCTGTAGGATGTGGCGGGTCGACAGAGTGGTCCACGGCCACAGATGTCGGTGGAGGTATCGTCTCGTCAACCTCGAGAGTACTATCGGCCACTGCTAGATGCGAGACCCCCGTCAGATTGAAGAGCACGCGGTTAACTTCGTCGTTCATCTCAGAGGACAGTTGAACACCCTCTCCGGAAGTTGCTATCTACAGTACGAGAGATCATCTTGAATTGATTGTACGGTAATACCTGCACTGGAACATACCATCATATCAGCATCTTGGAACTGTGGCTGATCGACCTCCATCATGCTTGAGCCATCAATGGACTGTACTCTGTCCGCAGGAGATGGTGGTTTGTGTTCCGGGGTCGGAGGGCGAGAAGGCGGCCCCGGCGTGGGTATAACGGATGAAGAATCAGGAACAGACATCGGAGCTGAAGCGGTCCGAGTGCCCTCAGCAAGGGAGGAAACATGGGGTGGCGGAGGCGGAGGCGTCACGGCAGCAGTCACAAGGGTGCTAGTCTCTGGAACCTGGACTGGATAAGCAGTTGATGCAGGAGGATCCTGAGTGAGGTCTATTGGTGTGCCAACTACTGGGGAGGAGATTCCTTCTGAAGCTCTTTGCTTCACGCCTCGTTTCTCGTAATACTTCTGAACATCAACTTGAAGCAGACTGGAGAAATCGTCTTTCTTATTCTTCTTCCTCTTCTTGGTTTTGACAGTTGGCGCGGGAGCAGAAGTAGAGACAGCTTGGATTGTTGGGTTAACGTTAAGGTTGAGGGTGGTCGAGGACGACGGAACACGTTGAATCTGAACGAGAAAGAATCAGGCGGACGAATGGATAAGACAGGCTTCATTACTGTTGTTGTGATGGGTATCTGAGGAGCATCCGTTGTTGGTAGAGGAGCGGCAGAACCAGATGCCACTTTCGATTCCAGGGGCGAAGGGGCAGAAACTTGAGTGGCCGAAGTGGGTGTCAAGGCATCGGCCAAGGACGAAGAGCTAGGGCGCATCCGTTGACCAGGTTCAATGACAGGCGCTGTCGGAAATGGTGTCGTATCTTGTGCTGTATGCCTAGAAGCGCAGATATTCTTAGGTGCAGGGCGGCAGACCAAGGCAATAGATTACGGAGGAGGATTTTGATGTTGGGGAGGATTTTGCATTTCTTGAACAGTACGCAAAAGATGCTGAAGGGAGGCTTGACAACAAATACCGTTCAATCTTGCAGCGCGTTGAAATCTACCTGCTGACCTTGCAGATCTTGTTCAAAGCGGTCCTGGTAAGGCGCTACAGTGTTCACAAGTCCAATGAAAGCAGAAGCCAGGGCGGGATAGGCATCTCCCATGGAGTGCATTGCCGTGCGGAGGGTGTCTTCTGCGATCTTTCAACCAATTAGAACTCATTCAAGTCATTGACGGCGCAGAGAATCAAAACACCAATAGAATTTCCACAATCTGTATTGCAGGTCAGTATACGCACGGATGGGGCTTCCAGAACTATGACCGTAGGTCGGGCTTCGGGATAATATGCCTTTTCATTACTGAGCCATGACCCGAACTTTACACAGAAATGCGGATAGTTTGTCAGTTCTGGACAGTTTGTCTTTGAACACCCGGAAGACTCTGGTATAGAATGAGGTTTCAAAGAAATCTTGACTCGAAGAGACAGGGTTACTTTTCGTTCTTCGACGCGACCTCGTTCTTTTCTGCCATATTGAGCAGTCTCGTTCTGGTTCTGGACAAAATGGGTGCGTCACTTACGGCAACTGAAATGGGGGCTGTGCCAAACCTCTGCTGGTGCATCATGATGTTAACTTGCGGACTCCGCCTAAGTCACTATAGCTCAGTGGTAGAGCGTACGATTGCAATAATTTTCGTTATCATTATCGTAAGGCCTCGTGTTCGAACCACGGTAGTGACTGATTATTTTAGTTTTTTCTTTTGCTGTTGTTCCTGGTACCAGTCTAGGTTTTCCTCTCCAAACGTCGAACGCGTTACTCTCAAAATCACGACCAGATCAGAGATCAATGATTGTAACGGTCACACCTGGTCACACCCAATCTTTTGATCGCCTATTCGGCGTTCGGAGTACCACAGAACATTGATTCAATTTAGTCTCTCCTCCCTCATAGTCCACTGCTCACTGCCAGTGCTCAGTACATACGTCCATTGCGACTCACCACCGCCCAAACAACACCTTTCTGACTGAATCAGTACCACAACCGGTCAAGCCCCGAACTCTGGGCATTGAATTCGAGCAGTGACAGCACTGGCAACTTTCACCTGGCAATGGGCTCGGTCACCGGTGACTCCGAACTCGGACTTGCTTGGGACTTGCAGTGGCTCGTTCATGAACTTCAACCTGATGTAAAATCTCTGTCTAATTCATTGCTACCAATAGCCAGCTCCTTCAAACAGTCGTTTTGTGCCGCTAAGTATGACCTCATTTCTCATTAAATATTCGAGCTTTGATCTGAAGTTGGCAACCGGAAGTCGAGCAGCATGAAGAGGATGAAAATTTTAGCTACCACTTTGTACTCGAGGTCCATCGATGTTTGAAGTTATGGACACGAACTTCAACTTCAAGTTCGTTTGCCTGATTTGATTGGATGGAGCCGATATCATTCATCAATGATCATCAGTCGATGATATGATGTGGCGGATCGCAGACTCTGCCTTGCATTTTGCTTGCATTTTCAATCTTTGCTCTTTCGAATCATCTTTCCAACATCTTTCTGTTCTGCCAACACCTCTTTTATAGTATCCCAATGGTATCTGTGACGGACTTGACCTGCTTGACTAGAGCAATGAGCTCTGATTGAGCTAGCCTGTTGCTGTACTTGACGGCTGGAGTCCTGAATATTCCGACTCTATTAGATCTGGGATAAGTACTAGTGGGTGCCGATGCGTGTGTACTAGATTGTATAGGTTCTTTCCATTGAGATTCGCGGTAAATATTCCACCGTTGATTTTGCGTTGATTGAACTAATCTAATTGTTTTCGTCTCGTTTAATGCGGGATCGGGACAGGGGAAGTAGCCAGAAAAGATTCGCAGCCGACTGCTAATAGGATAGATGGACGCTGCATCGACTAATCAAAACAAGCCCATCTCTTGATCTCAGCCTCTCATAGCTATGTGCCTGAGAGCCTTGGTGAGCCGACTCTTCCGCTCTCTGCTCATGTTTGTTCATGAATACTCAGAACAAGCTAATAAGTATGATGACTGAATCCAACGCATTTATATCTCGGTCATTTGCTGCCCGAGGTCGACAATGACAAAGATTCAGACCCTTCTTGCTTCAGCGAGCTAGTCGACTGGTCGGCACCTTTCTCCAATTTCACTTCATTGCATCGCATGAATATCGCTTGCCATTCAACCCCTCAGTTTTTCAGTTCATTTTCTGCTTGGATGTAGCAAACAGACCTCAAGTTCTCTAAGCCATCCGAGTTTCTCACTGACAGTGAATTTCTTTCGTGCAAACTGATTTGTACTCTCTTGCAGGGTTCACCATCTTCAAGAATTTGTTCCTCTCGCAGGTTCGGTTCGAATTACATTGTTGAGAAAGTTTACTCATTCTCAGATACATCTTTACCAAGATTGAATCAATTCAAATGAGCTACGCTCTGCTCAGGACCCCCGCAGGTATTTCTCTGTCTCGGAAATTTTATTTTGCTTGACACACCTCAAATTCAATCTGGGCGGTATGTGTTCACGATGTTTATCGGATCAACGATCAGTGAGTTCTTCACTTCTGGAATCTGAGCTCTCTCCGCTGTTAATTCTACTTATTCAACTCACCAGTACTGGAGCTCTGTTGAAGATACATGGATCCCGTGCACAGGCGTCTTTTTCAACAAGCTGATTTCCCTGCTGCTCTACTTCTCCGATACGGTGTGGTAACGTCCCCTGACTTATAGAAGATTTCCGGCAACCCATTTGTGTTTTGTTCAGGTCTTTGAACATTTCAGTTGACTGGAATCCATCTCACAAACACCAAAGCGGTCATGGTTAAAATTCATCTTCTCTTCCTCTTACTGCGCAGCGTGCATGATTTTCTCTGAATGTTTGGGTCGTTTGAAGGTTCGTTTCTACTTTACTACCCCGACCTATCTCTTCACGGCAAAATATTTTTTAAATTCAACATGCATTGAATGCGGGTCAGGTTTGATCTACATCTAATCTGATCATGCTGGTACTATTTCTCGGCTCTTTGGAATTTCTGTTAACTACGCTTGGATTGAAATATCACAAAATGCAAAAGTCTTCTTGTGTATGGATTCGCCGCCTCGGCCCATATATTCTGGACAGCGGGGAGGAAATTGTTCTAAGTAAAACATCCTTCCCAGCTTGCAACACGAGACTTGTGAGTGCGATTCCAAGGGAGATTTCTACGCCGAGAACTCAATACAGGCCGCAATTAGATGGTTGGCAATTTTTGCAAGGACATTGCATTAAAGATCATTAATATTAGAGGTGGAGAGCACTGATGGATATGCATGTCTCTATATATCTATAGAATATTGATCTGACCTTCCCCTGTCGAGTGAAAACCTCTCAGCTCAGGTGGATCTACGCACTCGAGCTCAGCTCATGTGGCAAAGCCGGGAGCCCTCTCAAGATCCACTCAGATTGAGGGCATTTCCTCCACACTGAACAGTGAGGAACAAGACAAACTACGTACTGTATAGAAGTTTATCTGAGCAGTCGCGTCGGGGACGAACGAGTACTAAACAGACCTCAATGACTTGTTTTTTCTCGTGTTACCCTTAAAGATGAGAAAACTGTGAAGCAACTGCGCAGATTGGTGAGAATCTCAGGAAGCCAGATTCAAACAGATCAAATCAGGAAAATGGAGGGAGAGAGCAGTGAGATGAACCCAGGGCAAAGCCGGACATGAGTAATAACAAGCGATGCCGATCACTGCGAACAAGGGATCAACAAGAGATCGGCCGTCAATTTGGCCGAATGATGGCTGGCCGTTCAGACAAATGATTTAAAATTCTGGTACAACAGACTTCACAGCAGTCTAGGTGAGACCCAAGTAAGACTTCTTACGATTTATGGCAAACTTCATTCAAGTACAACCTCGACTACAAGTTCAGCTTCGGGTTCAATTGCCATTTTAGGAAATTTTCAGGTTGGAAGTTGAACTTGGGTCGAAACTTCCCACCAAGCAGTAAACTAGCCCCAGAACTACGAGTTTGAGTTCCTTTTCAGTTGAAACTAGAATATTTACTGAAAAATGAATTTATAGCTAAGTGTCAATGCGAGTTCGGGGAGGGCATGAAAAGTTCAATGTTTGACTCATAGGATGCTTGAAATCCACGCGCACATTCCTTGAAGGAATGTGACCTCGAGCCTCGCGCAGGGACGCTAGGATCATAATTGATTTATTTATTCATGTGCTAGCTTCCGTTGAAAGGTGTTCAAGATGTGCCTCGCACTCAGTCAGATCAATCCTTTCCTGTTGCGCCCACAGTGGAGACTCGAACTTCGAATCATTCGACAAAATATTCCATGCTGTTCAACAGAATCAACTGGTCCTGAGTGGCCGCGTCTCAATTTGAGTTGGCCGATGCGCGCATGCTATTACCGACTAAATTCCAGTTTCCCTGAAACTCACTGAGCAAATTCCTTGCAAATGAATAGCCATGCAGCAAATGTTCCAATTCTCGGTGCCAGGGATGCCCGGAGGGCCACTGTATATGCAACTAAGTAAAGTTCAGGGACGTTTCGATGTGGGTTGATACTTTCCATGTATTACTGGATCTGCAGCAAATTCCTCGTAAGTAACAGCCATACTATAAGATAAGTTAATTTGTTGTTCTCGAATCTCTGTGGCTGTCTGAGACGCTGTTCGACAAGTACAATGACCTGTAAAAGGTCTTTGTATTTTCTCGAGTCCATCGAACTTTGTCAATGCATTGCATTCAGGCCACGCAATCAAACGCGTCCAATCCTTCCGCCACTTGAGGTTGTCAATACATACATAAAGGGCCACTGCCCTGGTCTTGAAGTCGGGTTCTCTCAACCCAACTTGTAACAAGGCTGGGGCACCGAAAGCACCTTTCTCTCTCTACTAGCACCCCTCTCTGCTGCTATTTATCGGCGCGTCTACATCCGCGATCCACGATCAGCCAACAGGGTTGCCCGCCTTCACTGTGTTTCTGTTCGGCCCCGGACAGTTCCTGGCCAAATAAAGAGGTCGCCCATCTCTCATGTTTGACCTCGTAGTCGTCGGTGAAGGGGGAGGTCCCGACGAGACCAACCTGTCAAGGTCAGCAGTGAACGCGCATACACGAGCCACCACCTCACTTGTCCTGCGCGACAGTTATCTCTTCAAGCCTTCTGTTGCTGCCTGGGAAGATGGTATAGTCGCCTTGGAGGCAGGTTCGTTCCGGAAGACGATCAATTATTTCAGGAAAACATCTTAAAAACATTTCCACCATATAAACCAGGCTCCGGTCAAGGAACCGTTCAAAAACTTCTCCAGTCTGACCCACATCTTTTCGACACCCCCGATCAGCCAGTACGCGAAAAGCCATACTCGGCAACCGAAATCTACTCGCTCGTGCGGTTCGTCTCTTGTCCCTTACTATTCAGCATGAGATAAACAAGCGTCGTACCAGTTGTTTCCTCGTCTCCCATGCACATCTGGATCATGTCACCTCGCTCGTTCTGTCGGCTGGTTCATTGGGTGGACCGCGGAAGCGAATCTGCGGCGCGAAGCAAACTCTTGCTGACCTAGAAAGCGTCTTCGCAGACCGCATATGGCCAAACCTGGCTTCTTGGAAGGAGGACGACGACGATCATAAGCTGCTGTACAGTCTGTACGTGGCCCTGCCCCCTCACCTCTGGTTTACTTATCTTCTCGGTAGACTTGGCATGAACGACTCCTACGATCTCATCATGCCTAATGTCTCCGTCCGAACCTTGCCGTTGTCTCATGGACACAACGTAGCAGGAAATTACGATTCGACGGCATTTTTCATCCGCTACGACCCCACCAAGCTCGAATTTCTTTTTTTCGGTGATCTCGAGCCAGACACGCTTAGTAAATTCCCGCGAACCATAAATGTATGGCGCGCCGCCGCGCCCAAAATTCCCTCATTCCTGTCCACCATATTCATCGAATGCTCCTGGCCGTCTTCTCGGAGCGACGACACGCTTTACGGCCACCTGAAACCCGAGCACCTGGTCTGCGAACTCGAAGTCCTCGCTGCTGAAGTAGTCAAATTCCGAAACAGTGCCGCACAGGCGTCCAGCCCGGTTGCGCGTCCTGTCCGTAAAAAGCAACGAACGATGCTGAGCCCGGTGGTTGCCTCTCCGCCGAGCGACCTGCGCGGCGCCTTAGATGGCGTGCGCGTGATTGTCATGCATTGCAAGGACACGCTCGACGGTGCTCCGGATCGGCCGAACCAGACTCTAATTATCCAGCAAATAAAAGCGCTGCTGGAAGGCAAAGAGCTTGGAGTAGAAATCTTGGCCGCGCGTCAAGGAATGCGTATACGTAGGCTGTTCATTTCTCGTCATGCAGAACGGAACTGACCAACCTCCTTTGAACTCAGGAATATAATCTCTTGCCCCCACAACACCGTCTATTTATCCCGTCTTGCATTTTGCATTTGCCGCTGTATAATTAGCCCTCCTGTAGCCATAGTGCTTCTCCTCCAACGAGACCTCTTGCTGTTGTTTGTGCATTCCCAATAGAACTTCTGCCAGTGTGGATGCGATTATCTTCATATATAAGTAATTGCGTTCGTAACAATCGTTAAACATTGGAATGTACAAGAAAGCAAGCGTAGCGAAAAGAGAGGGAGAAAAAAGAATTCCGTTATGAACATTCTATTAAGCAAAGCTATGGTGCAGCGAAAATGAGTCCCACCACTGAAAGCAAAAGAACGTAGCAATCGGAACAGAGGTTGGGGCTAGAGCGAAATGCGAAGTAACGCTACGAGGATGATGCATAGAGCTTGACCACGCCGTCAGCGCCAGCACTGGCCATGAAGGGCAGTGACGGGTGGAACTCGACATCCAGCACGCCCTCGCGTGCCTTTTCTCGGTGAGTCGTACTCTCCTGTACACAGGCCCGCGAGCCAAGCAGGTCCCAATACCGCACAGAGCAGTCATGGCTGCCAGAAACGAGCGAGAAGCCCGCCGGGTCAATTGACAAGGACGTGACGCCGTCGAGATGAGCGAGCATCGAGTGGGTGCATTGCCCTACAAAGTATTGAGCGAAGCCCAACAATTCTACACGCAGTAAAATACCTGTCACAATATCGAATATCCGGATATACTTGTCCTCGTGGGCGGTGACGAGGAGGGACATGGTGGGATGCGAAACTATGCGGTTTATCTGAGTCGCCGGTGTACCGTCTAGAGGTAACGTCAGCAGATGAATCCGACATCATAGTGAAAAACGCACCATAACTGATATCAGTCGGCAGCTTCGATAATTCCTTCCCATTCTCTATATCGAATATCTTAACGACGGCATTCTGGTACGCAACCGCGACCTTTTTTAAATCGACTTTGAGGGCTTCAACCGCCGTCGCGCCAGGCACATCCGCATCGTCTTGCAGCTGCGCCTCTTCCGCACTCTCCAACCCCGCCCAGCCCCATGTCAGCTTGAGCGACCCGCCTCCAGACGGTCCACTGACATCCCAGACCTTCACTGCCCCCTCGGCGCCGCAACTGATGAGCGTGCTCTCGTCCCGGACGAGCGCGAGATCCCACACGGCATCGGTGTGTCCGACAAGTTCGCCACGGGCGCGTGTCTCGTCATACGGCGCATAGGTTGTATGTGAGATGGCGGGGAGTGCCCAGACCCGGATAGAGGAGTCGAGTGAGGCAGAGTACAATAATTGTTTGGAGGGTGCATGTATCAGCCGCGTTATGGCTGCCGAATGACCTCGGAGAGTCAATTGAGGTTCGATTTCAGTGGTCGGCCGTGAGCTGTAAACATTGGAACATTAACGCCGATCCCAAATCATTGTTGAGGCACATACGCAGAAGAAGCGAGGCCAGTCACGTCCATCCGCCATATTTTCACTGTACAGTCGTCTCCACCTGTAGCAAGTGCCAGCTCATGCGGATGGAAAGCCAGAGCTCGAACGGCATCCAAATGACTAGCCGACAGAGTTAGCTTGAAGCGGTAGAATGATAACACTGTGATGCGCACTTTCTCAATGTCCGCTTCGGCCGCCAAACCTTGTTACCCTCGCTGTCATCGCTTACCACGGACGACTCATCATCTTCGACGTCTCCTTCCTCGTCCTTACTTTCCTCGTCCGAGCCACCCCATCCCTGCTGGTTTTCCCGTGCTAGACGTGCCTGCTCTGCCTCATGTGACTGCCGTAGCTTCTCCTTCCATTCCCCTGCGTCATCAGGTCGGAAAATCGCGGTCAGCTGGCGGGGCTCCTCATCCCTCTCTGCAGAGACATTCGACGACGTTTGTGGTGACTGAGACGGCACGATGTTCTGCGGAGGTGGTGGTGGCGGTGGTTGCATCATAGCAGCCGGGTTGGGGGACGAGGACTGTTGTGGCGGTTGCTGGGGGTGTTGTAGGTGCTGCTGAAGTTGCAGCATTCCCGGACCAAGAGGGTTTCCCCTTTCAAGATTAGAGGGAACCTGGCCAGCAGTCGAACCGGCGGGGGCCGACGAAGGGCCCGACATTAAATTCATGTTGCCATTCAGCATAGGAAAGTCTTTGTTGGACTCGGGCAACATTTTCCGGGGTCTACCGTTGTAAGCCATTTGATCGAATTGGGGTGCATTTGGAAGTGTGAGTGGGATATTGCCATTGTTAAGGAGAGGTCGGTTCGGGAGCGGGTTCATTGCCTGCGGTGACGTGAGGTAAGATATTTCCTGAAGACATCTGAGATTGAATAGTGGTTAGTGAACGGTAGCTGCGTGGAAAGTGAAATAAACACATACTGTTTGAGGTAGTCGCGACTACGTGCTCTGCTCTTTGGGTCCCGGCCAGGCGGAGGTTTACCCAGCGCAGCGGCAGCTGCAGAAGCAGGGCCATTCAACCACGTTGTACCAGCCCATGAATTCGGTCTACCCGAAGGACCAACAGATGCTACACCATTGACGCGACCGTCTGGCAGAGGAGAATCTGTTAAGGCCTGACTAAGAGAAACAGCAAAATATGACGAGCGTGAAATGTACCCTCGCTCCGGGGCGAGCTATGGCTGCTTTCTTCCTTGTGACTCTGGACGTCATCCTTTTGAGACGTAGAGGAAATAAGGCCTTGTATAGCGGCAAGCTTCGCTGGAGGGACAGAGGAAGAAGCGGGTGGAGGTTGGGAGAGCTGTTTTGAACTGGGTGAAGCGACACGTCAGGAAACGAAGGAGACGATACAGCAAGACAAGACGGACCGTTCCATACGGAGTGCATATTCGAGCATTTTTATGCGACGCATCAGGTCAAGTTTGACATTCTCAAATGAGCGACGTTCTCCCTCTAACAGGGCGATACGAGCCTGGAACAGAGGGTGAGCTGGGGGACGCGACGACGCAACGGAGTGACTTGACGAACCCGCATCTCGGCGCGCTCGATCTCCCACTCGTTTCTGTCGCGTTCATATTTGCGCCATTCGGTTTGGAGGTAGTGGAGAACGCTGGACAAATTCCAGTCTTGGCCGCTCTGGAAGGGAGGTGGGGGGAATTGGTTAGGCTGCTGCTGCTGCTGCTGGCCCGGAGGAGCGTTTTGCTGGCTGTTCTGGCCGAGTCCTTGAAGCATACCGACTCCGAGTTCAGTCGCCGTCAAGAGAACAATTTCAGACTTGCATCAATCAACAACCACAAATCTTTCTATTCTACTCTTTCAACGCGACTAACTTATAACAGAAAAGCCTTATATTCGACGTGCATACATCGACGTGTATATTCCCCTTCAACTCGACAGACACTCTACTTCCTCCCCGCCGACCTGTACACAAAAAAAAACAGTTAATCGACTGAGGCAGACGACCATGTTGATTCACTTACTTCTTGATCCCTCCACCAGGTGCGCCACCTAGGCAACATAGGCAATTCACTGTGAATACGTTGTCGCGAAATGCGGCATCAATGCTTACCCTTCAGTGCTGGAAACAACGAATGAACAAAAGTTGTCAGGGAAGCTATAGAAGGCAACGTACCTTTGTCCTTTGCGGCTTTGAGAGCATCCGCGTCAGCCTTTGCCTTTGCCTTTCTGGCAACGTCCTCATCATCTTCCTCCTTCTTTTCTTTCTTCGGAGCCTGCGCCAGTCAATTAGGAGCCAGATCTTGGTGCTGAGGAAGGTAGCAAAACCTTTAGCGGCTTAAGCTTTCCACCTTGTCGTCCAGACATTGCAACGAATCGATGAGCTAGATATGTGTGTTGCCGCTGCTGTGTGTGTGCCTGCAGGCGTCGCCGCGTCAAGCGTTTATACGTGTGACACGTGGTAACGCGTAACGTCACAGTAGGATGTGTTTCGGACCGGCGACGCGCCTCAATAATCCTTGATGGGTAAATTGGTCGCTTTTCTTGTTCCCTTTATCTGGGGCATCTCTGGAGGAATCGCGGCGATGCAGCAACCTCTCTCTACTAATCTTGGCTGGACCGCTGAACTATCTAAATCTTGGAACGTGAGACTACCCAAAACCAACACTTACCTTGCCTTGACCTCGTCCAGGTTCTTGGCCCTTTCCCCATTCACGCTCGCGAGCAGCAATTTATCTCCCCGTCTTACCCTCTTAATCTCTCCGAGCCAATCGATTTTAATCGAACCTGGCCTTCGTCTTATGCCGACAATGGCCGTGTAAGCTGGTCTAAAACCCAGGAAACAGAAGACGGCGACTTGAAAATCTCGTTTCCTAAAATAAGGTCCAAGATATTCAAACTACTGCTTCAGGGCTCAACTCATTAGCTTGAGTACGCTAGATGGTCTGATTTACGCGCAACGGAAGGATGGGCTGCCCTACAACATCATGCTGTACTACACACAAATTTAACGCTGCACCCTCCTGGATCCGGGTCCAATATACCCCCGCCTCGTCTTCTCGTTCAATTGATACAGGGCTCTTATATCACCATTGTCCCTGCCTCTGAGCTGGCGTCTTCGGAATCCTTTGTACCGGAATGGCACGCTGGTAATATATACGAGTTGGACCGAACTCTACCGCGTGCCATAGACTTGCCGTCTCCTCCTTCCACCAAATCGCCGACAACTTACCATGTCTTTGTCAGCGGGGACTATGAGGCATGTTCCCTAAATATATTTTGTTTGGGGATTATTCTAAAACCACTGTAGATCAGACTTTTCGGCGCACCAGAGTCGAACGGCATTCCTACGCAAACCCTCAAGCTCACCATAGAAGCTGAGAGCCCCAAAGATTCAGTTCAGCTTGAGCCGACACAGGATGTCCAATGCGACTTTGTCGGCGGGTACGCCTTTGGCGATGCAATCGGTTTAGGTGTTCGCAGCTTGGGGGGCTCTTGGACTGTCACCTCCGCAGAATTAAGTCCGAAACTGGACGGCCTCACCGTGGACCTCCTCCGCCCCACCACGCTCGCACCATCACAAACGCGGATTGTGCCCTTGCGCATCGTCCAGACAAAGCCATTCACGCGGCCCACGCTCGGAATTCGACTCACGTTGACATCCTCCTTGAGCAAAAACCAAGAAACAACGCTCTCTGCGTCGCTTCCCATCAAACACCTTCCTGCTTGGTCCAAGGTTGATGATCTGTCGGCCATTATGGGCTCCTACTTTTATGCGCAGGAAATGCCAACAGCCTATACTGCATTCCCGCCGCTCCTCGATAATGTTGAGCATCAAGAGCCGCAGCCGCCTATCCTCTGCTTGCGTAAGGTTTCTCACTTTCACCAGCACACTTTTTCACCTCCCTTTGGGATTACGAAGATGGAGCAGGTGTCGACATAGCTCAATCATTCTGGATCGACTCTTTGCCACCGCAGCAGCATAGCTGGGTTGTCGCACCCTCGGGCCGCACCGCATGGGTGCGTTGGTATTTGTGCGCATCTGCTCGTAGGATAAGTCATTGACATACTTTCTGCGCTAGGGTCTTGACTGGCACGGCCCAAGCGCAAAAGACGCGTGGGCCTCGGTCGACGCGCTATTCGCCACTCTGAACGCAAACCCCCTATGGCAAGCTCGCAAGGTGGCTCAAGAGACCCCCGTAGTGTTAATGGGTCATTCCAACGGCGGACAGGGGGCGTGGTACCTTGCCTCACGCTTCCCCGATCGTGTCCTTGCAGGCGAGTGATGCTTCCTCTTACCTGTATAAAACCAATGAATCTTTTCTCCAGTGGTACCAGCAGCTGCGTATATCAAGTCGCAAGCTTATGTGCCGCTACTCATGTCCCGGTATCGTTTTTTTACATTCGCTATGTGTATATGTGATTTAAAGCTAGCCAGTTCCTCCCACTTCATCGACCCGGCCGTGCGAGCCATTCTTGAGACCTCGCTAACCCCAGACGACAACGACCTGTTCCTTTCCAACCTCGTGGACATGCCCATCTTCGCGGTCCACGGGTCTGTTTCCACCTCCTTTCAGAGGCGTTACCCTGATCGTGTTTAGTGGGAACGACGAAAATGTTCCGGTCTGGCATACCCGAGAAGCTGTCAGCGTTCTGCAAACGTGGAATGCCGACGCCAACGTAACGTGAGTCCGCTCATCGACAATCATACATTTTCTCTTATTCTGCTAGGTATAAAGAAGATGCAAAGCAATTGCATTGGTATCCCTCCGTTCTCAAGGTGCGGATTCCTTCCCTCCTCATGAATTTTATTCAGTTGAACCATCAACGGACGCTAGAATGATGAGATACAAGCCTTTCTGGACAGCGTGCTGCAGTCTACATCTGAGCGACAACGGCGCTCCAAAACCTTTACCCTCACGGTGGCCGACCCCTCTGAAAGCGGCTCGCTCCACGGTTGGAAAATTGAGGGCCTGACAGTACGCGGTCGTCTGGGGCGATTGACGGTGGATATGCGGACTGAGCATGAGCTCCGCGTCGTCACCTCGAATGTCGACAGGTTTTCCATGCTGATGGATGCCTCGAATGGCATCGATTCATTAACTATTGACCATGCTTTGCTCGACTTATCGTCGCCCGAGGTTCGCACTGGCGGCCGCGGCGGCGTCATTGTCCTCGAGAAGGACGGAAGAAGGTGGAAGGTTCGTTTCAAGCCTGCTTGAACTACGTTCTCGTCTGATTCCACCCTTCATAGTTTGTAGCGTCGAGCGAAAAGACGCCGGGTCATGTACCCACACGCATCCAATCCTTCCTCTCAACCAACGCTCCGTTCAATCTCGTAGTCTTGGACTCAAACAACACACGCGATATTTCCTTGGCTTTACGCATCGCTCACGATCTGAACGCCTACCACCGATTAGACGCAGAAATCATATCTGGCCACGAAACCTTTCAGGAGCGTCTGGCGAGCGGGACAAGAGGGAATATCCTGATCATCGGAAATGCCGCTTCTCCCTCGCTCGCTAGCATACTGCAACACCCGAAAACTCCTTTCAGAATAGAACACAACGTGCTCATGCTGAAAGACGCAGTTCTTGATGAACCCGGTTTAGGTGGGGGATCCAAATTTTCTGGATCAACAACTATATAAAACGCTAAAACTTCAGGCATACTTTTCACCCATCCGCACCCACACGAGGTCAACAGCCAAATGCTGTTCCTCGTGGCGACCGACGCGGCGGGGTTGGAAAGAGGGGGAAGATTATTTCCCATTAGAACTGGGGTCACCGTTCCTTCATTCGTGATCACGAGTAGCCGTGCTGATAGTATTGGGGCTGCTGGGGTGCTCGGTGCAGGGTGCGTTTTTCTTTCGCTCGAAGAAAGGTCTGCATGGTCAATTGATACATTCGCAGAGTGTGGGGTGGAGACTGGAGTTGGAATAGTGCTATTTCGTGGTTATACTGAAGTGTACCATGCTATGAATATATCTGTAAACTGAATTGAAGGAGAGAACACTGTGGTGATTCTGAATGAGTAATTTGTGAGTTGACGAAAGTTGCCATGTTAGCTTGGGCCATCATGATGATCAATTGATTGTAGGTCCAAGCGCCCACGCCTTCACAATTCTTACCATGAAAGGCAATTCCTTCGCCCCAAAAGGCTCGATCACGTCGAAACTGGCAATCAAGAAAGCAATCCGCCTAGCGAGAAAACATAAATAAAATGCCGGAGATTCTATGCCATTATGTGCGCCCTCAAAGCACCCTTTACTTTCTCGTTGACCCTCTTGCTCAATGCCTCGTTCTAAATCCACCTCAGTCGTCACTGTAAGTCCCAGTCGCGTCCTCCATCGCAATGTATTGCTCAACACTCGCCTTAGAAACGCCAGCCACGCACCAACAGGACTTGCAGTTACTGTGGGCGAACTGTAAAACGGCCCACAGATTTGCCCAGGCACGAGCTGCTTCATGCACCGAACAAAAATGAGTTGTATGTCCTTGTGCCAGCTCTTCAACAGCGACTTTCATCTTCCGTATAGCATGTATGCTTGCCCTGTGGAGGTGCGTGACTGTGCCGTGAACTTTCGCTATAACTCACCCTCAGCCAGGGTTGTCATCACCAGGTATGTGTTCCCAAGCCGTTTACTTTCATTCGGCCAACTCCAAACTTTCCAAGACTCTCCAGAAATCCAATCTGAGCACACACATTCGGACACAGTATGTCGCACTCTAAAGCTATTCGCGATGTAGATTCAGCAGCATATCTTTTTCAAGCACGCGAACCCAACCGTTTTTATGCCCCGAATACTATACGGACGGTCAAAAGTGCACGTTCAAGACCGCGGACCCTTCCTCCCTTCATAGACACAGGTGAGGCTCCAACCATTGCAAACCAATGGCCCTTGTTGAGCAACCTATAGAAAGAGGAAGCACGGATACAGGCCGCGGTCCACCTACAGTGGACCCATAGCGTCTGGTAGTGGCACACGAGCGAAGTCGGTTGAATCAAGCGCATCCTACGAGTCCGAAGAGTCATTCGAGCTGCACCCAGCCGCCTCGGCAGAGATAGATAGGGATTCCGCATCCTTACAGTCGACCTCGTCGACCTCTTCATCCGCCTCCTACTCGTTTGTTCACGTTCCTTATTTCACTTTCGGCCAAGCCTCACAATCTAAATTGGCATCCTCCTATGTTTCTGTGCTCGACCACAAATTTCCAGACTGGGTGAGCCTGCCCACACATTCACCTTCCAATCTGTCGACTGTAGATAAGGAGAGATCCTGACTTGTCTGGCGAGTGGAACAGCGATTAGCTGACCCCAGGACTTCGAGGTTCTTCGAGGGTATTAAACCCTCCACCGTTTGAGAGTTGCGGTAGGTTATATAGAGTCTACCAGTATATATGTTCGCACCCTTTCACGATACATGTAATCCAGGATTAAGATTGAATACATCAATGTATGAGATGAGTCTACACCTAGTTGATACACCACGTCTTGAAGTTGTAACCATCCTTCAGACGACCATAACAGGGCTAACGAAATTAAGGGTCCGCTGATGATAGAAGGTGGTCAGATAATTGTTGTCCGCCATTCTACTCCGTTCAGTGATTATACGTTCCAGTGAATCCACGAAATTGGGTATAGTTCCTTCGAAACCGATTATGTGACCGCACGCACACAACGTCGAGATTACTTGTAGCACCCAGGTGCGACAAGTGAGGCCGTATTTGCGGTTCGTCGGCACATTAGCGTAGCTCGTGCTAAAGGTGGTCTCGCAGATATCTGCGAAACGCGCCGACGGAGGTGGGGTGTATCCACGGATTTTGAAGTAGCCAAGGATGACTCGCCCAGTGAGCGACTTTGGCTGAATCCTTTGCGCACCGTAGCCCTCTGCAAGACCAGGTTTATCTGATCTTTCGTGCCAGTGGTGTCTGGTTGCGGTACAAGCATCAGCGGAGGTTTCCACTAATGCCCAATGAAATTTGGCTTCGGCCAACTGAGTGGTGGTAACATATAAAGAGCTTGGCTCAAGTAATATTGAGCCCGTCGCGGCCATAATGCTCTGAAACTGGCCAAGGGTTGGTTGACGACATGGAAAAGAGGATAGGTAAACTGACTGGCACAGCCGATTTTGCGGGGTTGGGAAGGTTCAAGTGCGTTCAGCGCTCGAGGGAAACGGGTGAACAAGGTATGCGACAGGTGCCGCATGAGGCGAAACGGCAGGGTCACTAATCTGGGCGATCTCTTCAGGCGCAGGCCGCTGTGGGGTAGAAAGGTTAAGTTTCGCCGCCCTAATACCACGTTACGTAACCTGCCAACATCAAAATCAACGGAAGCTGTGTACATAACATAGGATTTCCTTAGAATTCTCCTCTGATCTTTGTAGTGGATTTTCCAAGAATTCGTCCGAATTGGCAAGTGCTGGTTAGGGAAGCTGGTGACCAATGGAAAGCGCGCTTGGCATAACAACGTGTGGAGGTGAAGAGGCTCTCTGCTTCACAAAAAGAGGGGAATTTCTGGTAGAAAGTGCAAACACAAGGTGTTGTCGCACCCTGAATTTGGCGAAGGAGATCAAGGGTGAATTCTCCGTGTCCTGATCTCTCAATGCACTTGCCTGCTGTCTATGTCAGCGGTTTGAGATTCTTGAACACCGAAGTGCGTGCCATTGCGTGGTATACGCTGCAGGGATGCCATTTCGCTTCTGTCTTCGGTCTTCCAACAACAGCTAGAGCTTCGTGCGAAGAGATCAAGTCGAGTCAACAATATGGGTGCCGTAGTCCAGCTTGCATGTCCTCAAGTGCTCTCGGTCTTCAGAGCTCCAGCGGTCTGTGTAACTTAAGGGACAGCGTCGAGTGTGAACGAAGACGGCTACAATTGAAAAAGAAAATATGTGTTGTTACAGAAGTACATTGTGAGAGAACCCAATGAATAAATGGTACGAAGATAGCAATGAGAATAGCGAGACGGCTCTACGTGAAAACAGACTGGGAAATCTGGGTAGACATGAGCCATGGATGAACAAGAATGCAACATGGGCGACTTACACTATTAAAAAGCAGTGATACCTCGGGCGCGATGCGAATAAAATCCTTGGTCCAGAACTCGTACTTCGGATTGCGGAGTAACTCGATGAAAGTGACCAGAGCACCCCATGGATGAGGACGATGGACAACGAATCGCTCTAATAAAACCTTCGTCATAATCTCTCTGAAGCGCTCGTCCTTGACTTCTGCAAATAGGTGAAGCAGAAGCGAACTAAACCAATGCGTGTGAGCATTAGGATAGCGCAGATGCAACACTATTGCACTCAGAAGATGATGTTGCCCTATGATCAATTCAGTCAAGAATTCACTGAACGTCAAACAATATGTACCTTCGTCATCCAGGTTTGCCGCCAGATATTGCAGTACGACAACTCCAGGGTCGCTGGAGACAAAGAGCGAGGAACCACTCCTTGCTTTGGCCTGTGCGACAGACGAGACGCCCGTGTACATGACCAGCGAGTTGATCAGCGACAAGTTGTAGGCGTCGGGTTGAAGGGTTTTGTCCGAGAGTCTCAGCCTTGTTTTGAGTGTAGATAGGAGGGCAGGGTTTCCACGGTTTAGGAGGAAGTTGTCGAGCATTTGACCAACATCCCCACTCTTGAGCACAGCGGAGAAGTCGGATAAGATGGGAGGAATGGGTCCCATTTCGGGGAGGGCATCGAACGCGATGTTTCGCAGGTGGGGTAGATGAGGGTCGGGGAGCGTCATGGAAGGGGGGAAGGCACTAAGTACGACGTTTCGCAGCTGAATGCAGTGCGGAGGGATCACATCACAAAGAGTGAAGTAGTACTCGCTCAGGAATTCCGGGAAGTCATGGAGAAGGACCAGAAGTAGTCGAAGGGCACCACGATACAGATCTTTTGAGGCAAGCTGGAGATTGTCGTCCTTCAAGAAAGGCGACAGGAATTTGAATAAGGACAGCAGCAGCTTGTGGAAAGCCGACCATCCCTGGTATCTAGTGAGCAACAGATAGTGTTATGTGTAATCCAAGGACTCACCTCGCGGTTCTCAGATAGCAGCAGTTTGGGCATGAACAGCCGGTGAGAGATGAGGGACATCCACGAGAACGCGAATCCAGGGAAATAGGTTGGTTGCAGAGAACTGAACGTGTCGCTGTCGATAGATGAGGATTCAGTTATAAGATCGCAAAGGAAAAACGAAACCTGATGGCAATCAATAACTGGAAATAGACGGGTCCGAGGTGCGTCTCAATTGAATGCAGGTCGTTGACCAGGCTGGAGAAGAACCTGAAGAAAGGCTTTTGCTGGAACGCCGTGCCTTGGTCCTCGTGCATGCTGGCCAAAACCAACACGAAGATCGAAAGAATTTTGGTCAGGTAGTGGACTTTGGCTTGGTCGTTATTGACACCAGACGCATCTCCGTGGTACTTGATGATGTAGACAATCAACCTCGACATCGCGTCTAAAGCCTGGAACGCATGCTCGAAGTCGCCAGTAGCGATGCATTTGATGTAACTGTTCACGCTGGACTCAGCACAAACCCTGAAAAAGAACGACGACACGTCTTCGACTTTCAAGATGCCTTGCTTGGTCAGCTGAGTGATGAAGGGGACAAAATTCTTTTCCGGCGCATGTGACCGCTGGAAGATATTCACCCATTGCTGGAACCAAACGAAAAGTCTCTCCCTCATTTGCTCTGTTTCGGGTTTCGCGGAGGGTTGGCGAAGGCCAATGGCTTCAGGACCTGCACCCAGAACAGGTCGCCGCACTCCTCGCATATCGTCCAGAAGTCTGTTCACTCTGAGATGTGATGTCAGTTTAGTCGGGTGGTGATCTAGAAGTACCTACTCTTCATTGGCCTTCCCAGATTGCGACAATTGAGTCATGATTTCTATTGAGATGTGGAATTGAGTCTGCGCTGCGACGGGCGGATCGCTGGAAAGGCATTCTCGAACCAACGACGCCACATAATTGAGGAGCGGGGGGCGAGAGTCGGTGAAAAGAACTTTGGCCAATTGTTGGTCCAAGAGGGATACGTTGAGGAGGCCACTCCGCAAGAGTGTTACGGTTACGGGAACATTAAACTTGCGCTGAACTACGGTGAGCGAGCGTCCGAGCGAGAGATCGAGTAACTTACTTCGTCCTCGGCATATAGAAGCCATGTGATGGCCTCTTTGGCAACATCTTCGAAACCCTGGCAGAGCTGATCAAGCAGAGCCACGTAAACCTCACGTCCGAGTTGAGATTGGGACTTGTATAGAAACTGCACGATCTTCTGCGACATTGAGAGAGGCGTGCGGTTGCGATCGCTAGACTCCGCTAGGAAGATGATTTGGCGAACGAGATGCCGAAGGTCATGATTGGAAGGAAGATTGGAGAGAGATTGGACCGGCAATTGAGCCACAACAGCGTCCAGGTCGCGCGTCAAGACCTACGAATCAATGAGACATCAATTAGCATGAACGATGTAAGACGCACTCCGAAGCGCTCCATGGCATCTTGGTGGTTGAGGTATTGTGGTGGATCAGGAGCCGGTGAAGGGGCGTAATGACCAGGAGTGAAGGAGGTCGTAGAACTTGGCCGACTCGCTATAGCAGCCCGCTTAGCATCCATACTGAAATCCTCGTAAACCCCGGGTTGATGAGCCTGTAGTCCGTTAGGTTTGACTCTGAGAGGATCCGGTAGTGTCACGGCGAAGCTCGACGGGGCGGCGGTGGGGTCCCAGAACGTCTGACCGTTACGAGCCTGGAACGGAGTCAGAACTGAGATGGGGATGAATGATTTCAACTCACCTCACGATGACGGCGGCGTGCTTCAAAGGAAGCAGCAAAGCTCTCATCCACATCCGAAACCGCGCGCTCCATAGCTGCTTTCTCAATGGCTGCACACGCTATGTCCAGATTATCCTGGATCAGCAATTGAACGACCTGGTCTGGCACCATCTGCACAAATTCTGGTTCAGCTGAACTTTCAGAAGACACAAACGAAGCTTTACCTCATTGAATCCATTCTCAGCCAGGAACTGCCGAAGGTGTGTGCCCATATTGCTTTTCAAAGGTTCTTTACAGGTCACCAGTGCAAGGCTCCCTGCAAGCTTCTGTGCCATCAGATGACCGGCTTTTCGCAACTTGTCTTCGTTGGGCTCTGTAGCAAAATCTTTCGTGACCAGTTCCCTGGTGGAAATCCCCGCAATGGTCACAGATCTCTCGACAACGGGAATGATGATCTCTCGAACTGCACGGTCTACACCCATAGTCACGGCTCGCTTGAAGGCATGGTTGACGTTCAGCGGGGAAAGCTGAGGATTGACATGGACGTGCTGAGCGAGGGTGGAAAGAATGGCCTCGATGTGAGCTCCAACAGCTCGTTGCGGGTCCGAAGGGCTGCCCGGACCAAGCGCCAGAACTTGAGCATCGGCCGGTGTGTGAGCAGACGCATATCCGCCGTCAATGGGTAGTGATTCAATATCTCCAACGTATTCGGGCAGAGGTGGACCCGCGTCTGCAATAGGCCGGTTCCTCAGCACCGTCGTTGCCTCGACGGTGTCAAGGTTGATGTCCAGACCCTTACAAAGGACCTCAATTTCGAATTTCAAATTCAGCTTCAACTCCGCAAAGTGATAGAGCTCGGCGAGCAAGCTGATTACGGCCATGAGCCACGGGTTGGGGGCTCTGAAGATCTTGGACTTGGCGCAAGGTTCGAGGGTTTTGCATACGAAGGGGATGGCTACGATGAGCCGGCCGCTGTCGTAACCTTCAAGCAGAAGATCCTTGAACGACAAGTTCTTGAAGCGAATGGGGCGATCGCGTGCAAGAGTGATGGTACCCAGAAAGGCTCCCACGTTCTTGAGCGTGCTGCGGTCCGATCCTGACACTACTGTCCGCTCCGAGTTCAGCATTGCGGCTGATTTGACAAAAGTCTCTTGCAAGACCAACTTCGACAGCGGCTGGCGATCTAGAGCGTCGAGGAAACGCAGATATAATCCATGGTTGTTTGGCTCCGTGCTGATTCGTTGATCGACAAGGTAATTCGCGAACCATCGCGCATATTCGTCGTTGAACTGTTCCTTCATTTCCGCAAGTTTACTGTCGAAATTGTTGGGCGCCAGATTGTTGATGATGAAAAGGATGCGATCGGATAGTTCCTCCGGCGGTGATTCAATTTTACCTGGGATGAGGTCGGGCAGGATGGAGGTGAAGACGGGGGGCATATCGAGAGCTTCAGTGCGGAGCTCAGCATTGTTGCTGCTGTCCTCTGCCGTAGCGAGTGCCCTCTGAATACTCGTAACAAGGTCTGGACGAGCTTCGGCCAGGTGGGGTATGCGCAATAAAGCTGCACATAACGGCTGCCACTCTGAAAGCCTCGATTCAAAACGGCTAAGCGCTGTGACGCCGAACCGGAACAAATTTGTTTCCGGGGGGCAATTCAGAGCGTCGATAATGTACCGCACTGCAATTCCTAGCGGAATATAATCGATAAGCTTGTGTTGGATCAAGGATCCGAAGAGGTAGCCAGTCATGGCGAGCTCGCGGGCGGGGTAGTACGATTGGAAGAATTTGTACTCGTCGAAGAGGAAGTGGAGCATGCAGGAGAATATTTCGTGGTCGCGGGGGTTATTAGAGTCTTTGTTGCGCTGGAGCATGGCAATCACTTCGTCGATGGTCGTGTGTTCGTCATACATTTGACGGTAAATGCCATCCACTTCCGTTTCAATTTCGGTAGAGTAGGTGACGACGGTGAAGCCTGGTTCAACGTCTGATCCGGGAATAAGACTCATGAGGCGAGGGTGTATTTGTAGGCAGGCATTTCGGACCTCCATGCAGTAGCCAATATCGGCTTCATTCATGGAGCTTGAACTGTTTCGAAGGACGCGGAGGATGATGGTGATGGTGTTGGGACTAAGGGGCATGGTTCGGCTCTCAACCGCGGGATCGGAGATACGCGCGACCTTCTCGCTGTCCATTTTTTGGTCGAGGAAGAGGATGACGGAGTGGAGGAACTCGCCGCCGTGTTGAGTCACATTGTCAGCTAGCCACTTGTCCAGATTGAGATATTCTCTTCTGGACGCGAGGGCTGCGACATCGAGCGCAAACACGAAAGGGCGAACCTCGAGGAGGGATTCGAGAATCTTATTATATGATTAGGAAAGGGACCGCGTGAAGGTGGAGATACATACCTTCAGATCCTGGGCTACGTCCAGTATTCTGGTGATATTGAGGGGATTTTCTTCGTAAAAATCGCGGAATGCATTTGTGAGATAGGTAGGCTCGATTTGCCATATACGCATGAATACGAGTTGATGATTGGGATGCCCCGCAAGAAACATAGCCAACAACCGGCGCGAGTATTCAAGCCTGATCTCATTCCATGCAAGGTCCTGTATTCCTTTAGTAGCTGGGACAAAGGTCGGGGGATGTATACACACCGGGACTTGGAGTAAACCCATGTGAACGAGTTCAGCACTAATTTTGATCGCCTTGTCGAGCATCTCTCGCACGCAATTGCGAATCTCCAGTGACTCTGACTCGGCAAGACGCACAAGAACCTCGAAGAGCTCCAACGAGTTCCATGTATGGCCCTGAACGTTGGCGGCTAACGATTTAATCGTTGGGCTGGCGATAGAGACATCGTCCACCGTGACTATCCTTCTCCCTGGCAGTTGCACAAAATTGAATGTGTCTGCCGGCAGTGATAGTAGAGCGTCCAATAATCGCAGTTGATACAGCGAGTTTGACCAGGTAGTCCAAAAGCCTGTCACAGCGTGTGGTTCCGCTTCTCGAGGACTGTTCACGAGAATGGCGATAAGCAGTTTGAGGGTAGCGGTATCCACACCGTGACGATCAGGCCAGTCGAATGATTTGATCACGCTTGCCCAGTTCAGGTCAATACGCTTAAGAGATAACATCAGACTCAGGAAAGCTTCAGATGTAACGGAACGTACGAAGCTGCTCAAAGCCCGAACCAACGCTCCAACATCACACATCGTTGTGCCTTCCGCAGCGAGGCGGCCCAAGGCCGACATTATCTCAACCACAAAACTGTCTCGCGGCGGATTGGCGTCCGAAATATTGTAGCGCATCAGCAAGGCTCGGACGACCTCTGGTTCACTTGTAATTTCGGGCCCGAGTTGAATGAGAACCTGCACCAGAGATGTTCCGGCAGGTAGACTGCAACGAGGAGAGAATCATTAGTACAAGCATCGACACGCGTATCGCACGACCTACCTCATGGTGGGGAAAATTCGCTGAAGGAGGGGAGAGATGGCTTCCTTGCCGTACTTTGACTGTACAGCAACAATAAGCGCTTGTCGCTGGGCGGCGTCGAGGACGGGGGACTCGGCTGGAGGATCGGATAGAAGGTTGGACATGAGTTTTGCGACTTGGTTTGGGGAGAGGTCGGCGTGCTCAAAGGCAGCAGTATGGCATAAAGCAAGGACACCAGCCTCGAACTCGGTGCGAATGACGTTGACGGCTTGCGAAGCGAGCTCTTTGCGGGTAGGCGCGGAGACTATGGAGGCGGCGAGGATGAGGCGTTCGAGCGGCCGCAGCCCAACACGGTCGCAGAATCGTACGAGATCAAAGTGGCGGAAAAGATCGCCCTCGCCCTTGTCGATACCGTCGCGAAAGCGGCCAGCGAGAAGGGGGTCACGCGCAAGACGCTGTGTTTCCTGTATTAGGAGACGGAAGGTCAAAGAGGTCGAGAGTTCAAAGGCTGAAGGGACTGCGTTGGGAGAGAGGCGGGCTTGTGAGTGAACGATGAGACGGCGGATGAAGTGCAGGTAAGTATCTATTCCATGCTGCTCCGACAGCTGCACACGCGTCGAATAGAGAAAAAACGACCAAGTCAGAAATTGGCGGTAGAACAAAGAACAGAGAGCTCACCGAGCGTATTTCGATTTGGTTTCTCTCAAAATTGTCCTCTGTGAGCGTAGAGAGAAGAAACACGATTTGCGCCTTGACAATGGTGTGGATGTTGGTGCTCGACGTCGGCGGATTTTCCATTGACGACCTGGATGGTGTCACCGAGCGTCGGACGCTCCCAGGTCCAGTGGGCCCAATCGTGGCGTGGTATCCGGGAGAAAAGCAAAAGAAAACGCAACAGCAGAGCACAGAACACCCGCAACACCCAACCGCGCCGCAAACCGTAACAAGTCACAAGTGTCACACTAAATGCCGGCGTAATATCTCCAAACTCTCCAAAGACTATTTCTCGAGTAGGCGCTAAGATTGCCCCGTGTATGCCAACCAAAACATGGATGCAGGTATATACAATATAATGTGTACATCACCACCGCCAGCCCAGAGAAACCATAAGTAATAATGATAACGGCCAAGCAACCATTGCACTCAGCAAGGCAGAGGACTGCGCGACCGTTTGCCCGGGAACAGTGCCGGTATGTAGGCCCTCCATAGTGGTCCCACATAGGCCTGAACCCTGCAGGGTCGACGGTATCAACACGACAGGGACACCCCCTTTTGTGTACTCAACCTCAACATATCCTGCCGACGCTACGACGAACTGTCGACACCCGATGACACTGTACGCGCATGAGACGAGCAACACGATAAAAGCGGATGGGAGAGATATACTCGATCGTCACAGTTCCTTGTGGCCAAGGTGATTGAAAGGCTATGTTTGTAAGATTCTGTGCAGGAGAACCGATGTTGGTGAGGATCGAGACCACCTCTCCCTTCTGAAACGCTATGCCATTCTTGTTTGAGGCAAGGACATTCGGCTTCTGGGTTGCCCAATCGGTTGTGTTGATCATGAAAGTCCGCAACTATTACGCGTCAGCGAGAGCGCGCGGAAAGGAAGCCTTGATACCTTATTAAGAGTCGTCATTAGCTGGTATGATGTTGTGTTGGTATAATTTGATGACCACAGGGGTTCACGGTTATACTTGAATGGGTTAATAATCGGCAGAATAGACGAGGGGAAAATAACGAAACTGGGTCGGCGTTACCGCTGAAGCCCTGTTCCAGTCCATAGTAGACGACAGGTACCCTGATGACACCGTGAGCTGGGTTGACTGTTAGATGCTGTCTGCTACTCACCCATCCGACAGGAAAGTGTATGTCATGGCGTTATACAGACTCTGCGGGTCAACAGACAAATTATGCCATCGCGCGACGTCCTGATTCTCCAAAAAGTTTCCTAAGACCGTCGTGTCCTCGTCACATATCAACTGGAATGGCCAAATCTATGTTTCGAGAAGGCATACTTTGAACGTTTTCTTCGACTGCTCGATATAATCCATCAGCGCACTCATGTTCTGTGGGCCAGGGAGTGCAAAGGCGGCGAGGAGAGCGTTATATAGCGGGTAATTCAGCACGGAGTCCAGCGCGTCAGGACCCTGCCAATCGGCTACATTTCTGGCAAGAGGTGAGTTTATCGAGTCAAATAAACAATGATTTTGCCATACGCAACGACTGGATCAAACACCTCGCCCATGCAGAAAACGCCGGCACTCTTAGCAAATGCAGGCCAGAAGTCCTTCCGCACATGCCTGGAAAACGTCAAGTTGTCGTGAGCCATGTATACAACACAGGGTGAAAACATACTTGGCAGCATCAATACGAAGTCCGTCGATGGAGTAGGTCTTGACCAGATCCGAAATCCAGTCAGAGTACTTGGATTTTACTTCGGAATTCTCCGTATTGACGTCAGGTAGAGGAACCTGCTTATCTCCTAGCCAACATTGCTGCTCGCTAGTGGTGTTCGAAAAATCCACTGCGCAATAGGGATGGTAGTATTTCTGATGCAGACCAGTAATGAGAGTCGAACGGTTTGAGCTGGAGTACTTACTGCGTCCTTGAACATATACTTTGAGTAGTCGGGTGTGAGAGATGTGGACATGACATTGTTGATCACGACGTCGACCTTGCTCGGCGTTCAAAGGAATGTCTTGCTGCAGCGGTGAAGGACTCACCATGAGATACCTGGGACAGCAGACCGTTGGCTTATATCATATTAACAATGAAGGTTTATGACGCACATTCCTCGACGATGCACTTCATCGGAAAGAGCTTTCAAATCCTCCGCTGTTCCAAACTTCTCGTTGAGCTGAGAAATGTCCGCTATCCAGTATCCATGGTATGGATCTCCATACGCGGAACGCGGGCCCTGGTAGTTTTGATTCACAGGGCTTATCCATACTATACTTTGAATCAGAAAAAAAAATGACCACCGCCCAGTATATTGAACGCAACTGGCTGTAAACCCAGCATCTTGGATGTAGTCCAGTCGTTTCCGGATCGCATTCCAATTCCCTCCGCACCAGGTCTGCTGGGAGATAACGCATTCGTTCACGACGGCGCCTGGCTCGAGGGCATATCGGTCAGTGATGATCCTGGCAGAGTGATCGAGGTTGAGAAGAATATCACTACAACGCGTCAACCTACTGGTATATACTGCGGGTCTGCCGATACACGATGAACGCGCGAAAAGTAGAACAGAGACACACATACCCTCCACTGCTCGGCAGTAGCTGCAAACACGGCAGAAAAAGAGGCCAAAAGAGAGAAGAAAACGAGCGACGGCAGCATTTGGGAAAAAGAGTGGAGCACGCGTGAGCGAGAGGGACGCAGGGAGTCTGCAAGCAGCGAAGAAAGAGGAAGAGGTATAGACCAGGCCAGAACCACCAGGCAGGAGCAAGAAGGGTGCAGGGACCGGCAAGCAACGCAGAAGGTAAGTTGAAATAATAAGCGAGATCGTGATCAGCGCTTTCAGTTTCACTGCTACCACCACCACAACCATATCTCGAACACGATAATAGTCGGGTACTTGTGGGCGCGTCTAGGACCCACAACGCGTCTACTAATATTAGCGCGTTGTACTCGTCTTGACAGACACAATTGACGTTACCGCACAGCACCAATGTCTCACTCTCAATTACATCGTCCTCAGCAGAAAGGTCCTCGCCCTAGCTATCAGGCACCACCCATTTCTTACCTTCAATTCCCCAGGAGAATCTTTTACAACCTTTGGTTGGCTTGTGTGCTTATGGGTGCTTCAAATCCCGTTCCAGGTACGCTGCCCGGCTCTTCTATTAGCCTCGTGCACTTCTGAGCGCAAACACAACAGTATGGGTATCACATCTCTGTCCTCAACCAACTTCAGGCCGTGTTGACTTGCAAGGATGTGAATCCTGACTCCCAACACTCCTCGTATGGTCTACCGACGTGTTTACCAATGTCTGACTTCAAGTTCTCGGTCGTCACTGCTGTCTTCACTGTAGGCGGGCTAGTCGGAAGCTTGGTCGCCAATTTATTCATGGATCGCATGGGTCGCAAAGGCGCCTCCCGCGTCAGCTCTCTTCTCGTCGCTTTGGGTGCAGGCCTCATGACTGTCAGCGCCTCTATTCCTATTCTCGGTCTCGGCAGGTAGCGGTTGGTTCTCATGGGACAATGAGTGCGTAGTTGACCTTGCTACCAGACTGCTTGTCGGTGTTGGCTCAGGCATTGGTCTTTGTGTGGCTCCAATCTATCTCTCCGAAATCGCGCCTTCCAAAATCAGTGGAAATGTCGGTGTGTAGATTAATCGCTGAACCCGCAAGCCAAACCCAATCCCGAATACGTAGGCGTTCTCACACAACTCGGGATTGTGCTTGGAATCATGATTACTCAAGCTGTTGGTCTACGCTTCGCAACACAGTGGCGCTCTGTTCTCTTCTTATCCGCCGCCGCCTCAGTCGCCCAATTTTTCCTCAGCGGCATCGTAGTGGATTCGCCTGCCTGGCTTGAAGGAAAAGGTTATACTGAGCCGAGGAAATCTGCCGCCCAGAAGCTATGGGGTACAGTACCCCTTCCCAGACGTAGGTTTGGTCGAGTCTTTGCTTGAAAAAAAACAAAACAAATGTCAGTCCTCGCAGCGAACGCCGATGATTCTCTTGAGGACCCTTTATTGGACGAACTGGAAGCACATCGCGAGGAAAATGTCACCGCGTTTACTGTGCCGCAAGTATTGGCAGCACGCGAATTAAGGAAGCCGCTCGCGATTGTCTGCTTCGCTATGCTGTCTCAGCAACTTTCAGGTGGGCGCCGTCAGCTCTCTTTTCGAGCTTCATTGACTTTGTTCCAGGCATAAATGCGGTCCTCTACTACAGCAACGATATCCTTGCAAAGTCATTGCCTGAGTTGGGTCCCTATGTATCTTTAGGCATCACGATAGTCAATGTTCTCATGACATTCCCGCCAATTATCCTCATCGAGCGAATGGGACGCAGACAATTATTAACACTATCGACGCTGGGCGGAATCTCTTCACTCATCCTCGTTGGTCTTGGTCTCAATACGAACATCGTCACGCTATCTAGTGTGGCCATTTTGACCTTTGTAACATCTTTCGCAATCGGCCTGGGCCCTGTCCCTTTCGTTATGATTCCTGAAGTATCCCCTTACCATGTGCGTTCCGGGCGTATTCCACCCCAAGTCTTGACGATTTTTTCTGCAGGCCGTATCAGCACTGTCATCCATCGCCCTGTCACTCAACTGTATGTCGTCGCTGTCTCTTGTGAGGATCGCTGACTTCGTTACCTTGAAGGGACTGCCAATTTTGTCGTTGGGCTTGTGTTTTTGCCACTGCGCAACTTGTTGTCGGGTGGGGAACCAACAAAAGAAGGTCGGGTGTTCTATCTATTTGCGGTCGCGCTTTTCGCGTCAATGTTCTCGCTCTCGCGGGTGTATCGTGGTTGATGAGGAAGTGTTCCCGTACTTACTCCCGCGGCTAAGTATCGTTGTTGAACGCAGTCTGTGATGTTCAGGGTTAATGGGTATGGATGGCGGAAATGTTTTTGCCGTTGTCCGAGAGCCGCGCGAACGAGTCGGTCATCAATATTCTTGTACAACAATCAATGCATATGATATATCAAACTCTCCGCCATACATGGATCGACTCGGCGCGAAGACCTCGCAGGTCAAACGCTATGTAGAGGATTGAAAGCCTGAAACGCGGTAATAGGCTAAGTCTCCATCAAGATGTGATTCCGGAACGGAAATCGAGCGACTGGAAAGAGAAAGCGGAAAATACATAGAGATATCTTTGTAACCAATGGGAAGACATGGTTAATTATGCGCGGCGAGGATACGGACAATGGCTACGGGGCCTAGACCGTGTCGGTGGCTACATGTAACAGAGTTGCAGGCGTGTCACAACAACAAGCGGGTGGTAACTGCCTCCATCAGATCGGTTTCTGGTGCGTACCATATCTTCCTCCTCTCCCCTTCCCCCTCCCTTCGGTTTCGGTCCATCCTTCGGGCTCACTTTCGTTTTCTTTCTCCTTGCCAGTAGTGCTGTTGCGCGAGCGCAAGACGTTGAACGTCCATCTTTCAATTCTCTTCTCCCGTGGCGGCTAGAAAACTTTGGTCACAAAAGCTTTCAACAACCTCTCTGTGAGAGCCACCCATTCTCTTTCTTGGGCTGAAGGAACCGGGTCGAATACTTTCCACACCCTGTGCGTCTCCCTCGTTGCCTAGTCTTCATGCGTCTCATTCAAAAAAATCTATCCGCAGCAACAAACAGCAATCACAATGGTGTCTAAAGGGTTAATGGCCTCTTGGGCGTTCATCGACTTCCTGCTCCTCGGTGCGGCAGGAATGTCTATCGCTCTCTCTATCGTGTGGCGGGCCCCGGACATTCTCATGAACATGGCAATCTCTAATGAGTTCCTTACCGGTTCGTCCGCTCCGCCTGTCTTACTTTCGTGCCTCATCTTGCAATAGCTGGCTTGGTGTTGGGGATCTTTTTAGCGTTCACATTCTTGGTGTCGCTTGGAGCAGTCGTGCAGCCGAACCATGTTGTTCGAGGTTTCGTCATCCTCAACTGGCTGCTCGTCGTCGACGCGATCGTTGTTACCGTCGTCGGCACCATGATCTGGTTCTTCTCTCTGCGTCAACGCAATGAATTCCAGTTGAAATGGACTGCCTTGTCCGCCAACGACAGGCTCACGATCCAGAACGATGTGAGTCTTCGTTTGAATTTTGCCACTTGATTTGTTCCTAACTGCCGCGCAACAGCACAGCTGCTGTGGATACCTAAGTGGCGCGGACGCTGAGATTGGCGGATTCTGTGGCAACACCACATTCGTGCAGGGCCTTGCCGCCAATGTGTCGACCAATTTCTGTGTTAGCCCCATAACGGCTTTCACAGATTACACATTGGAAAACACTTTCACGTGCGTTTTCCGTTCTCCTTTTACCGCGAAATATTACTTACCCTTTCATCAGGACTGTACGCAAAGCTTGTCTTATTTTCGATGCTCGTTCTGATTTTTTCGTGCCCTATTCAGATTTACGGATTCATGGCAGTCGTTCTAAGTCTTCTCGTCTGCTCTCTCTGCGTCATCAAAAAGGTCCGTACTTTGGAAATCCCAGACTTTTGCCTACTGCTGACATCGCTGTCGGGTTTTTCCAGAGACAAGAGGAGGAGCGTTTCAAGAAAATCGATGCCAAACGTGGTGGCCGCGGCTTTGTCTAAAATGCCTGGTCTAGTCTGGATATTGAAAACGCTTGAAACCCGCTGCGTTCCAACGTTGCTTTATGTTCATTTAATCCCCATCATCACCCACTAGAGACTCTCCCTTTAACTGCCCACATTGCTTGTTGACTCTTCTTCAATACTTGACATGTATTGTGTATCCCGCCTACCACCCTCCACCTTCTTCATTCCGATCGACTCGACCTTCAATACTGTTGCATAGCTGCTTTTCTTCATACGCTCGTTGTCCCCGAATACCAAGTTGTGCCGAAGGGTTGATGCTGCGCGGACAGCAAGAAGAGATTGAATGTATTTTTTTCTTCGGTTCATTCCATTTACTTGTAATATGTACGACTTGGATTCTAGATGAAGCGGACTTTTCACTCAAATTCACGGATTTCAAGGGCTGGCTTTTTCGAGGACTTTGACTCTTTTCAGCAACGGCTGCTTGATGTTCCTTGATCGATTCAGTTGGTGTGACTACCTCAGCTTGGAGTTTCCGTGGCACCCAGGAAATTTGGGAGTTCGAAAGACCGCCATCACGACCGCCATCAAGGCCGGCGGCAAGTCGGCAGGTTTTGATGTCATCAACAAGTCGCGAAACATACTTAGAACGTCGACGCTGTTGTCTGCGACAGTCTACCATGAGCTCCCTACATTGAGCTTGTCTTTTCTCTTGGTACATAGTCAGAGTCTGTGGTGATAATGTTAGCCTCTGAGACAAAAGTGCGGATAGAGGAAGGCCACACATCCAGCACCTCCGAAGATTCTGTAGCAGCAGAATGGGCCGTGGCTGGCAAAAAACAATCAGAAGACGGATAAAGGTGATAAGTAGTTTGTGTTGGGCGCTTGCGTCGAGACTCGAGAGGCGCTGGGGAACACTGAGACATCGAAGTTCAGGGGGCGCATCACTTTGTTTACATGCCATCATGATGAGGCTCCTGATTTACCTTACGTCATGGACCGCCGATCGGGTCGCCGGTCCTCGATCTCCCCGGTCTTTCCATTTCCCAAACGGACTCGTGGCACCGAACAGCTTGTGAGCTGAAAATGAATCGATGAGCGGAATCCAGATCGTCATTTTTTGAGTTGCCGTGCCCAACTAGTACTTGATTCAATGATTGAGGAGAAGGCTACGAGTGCTCAGTAAGATCCTTGTGCCATCTTACAACAATCTCCGGCGGAAGGGCCCCGAAGGCCCGGGGGTCACTGCATCAAGGAATTAGAATTTAGATGCTGTGCCGCCCATCAATACATTTCTTGCCACAACTCTAGTGACGCTGTCCGAAGTCCTTCTGAGTTCTTTCTCCATGTCTCGCACCTGCCATGGGTAAAGTGCGCAAGAAAAAAATACCCCTCACCTCTATCCTACCTCCTACTCCGTCGTCGAGCTCAAGGCCAGAATCCAGCCGAAAGGTTATTCGCCAGTTCCATGTCTTGCTCAAACAACAGGCCAAGTTGGAAACCATGGAGCACGATCCCAACACTGTTCAGCATCTCGCTGACATACAAGCCCAGATGGAATCGCTCGGCGGACTCGAATTCTATCAGCGGATGTCCGCTATAGGCCAGGGCAATGACAGAGGTGGAGGGAGCGAAAAGGTCGCCATCTCCTGGTTCAAAGAAGTATACCACAGCAACGACGCCTCTTCGCAACTCATGCTTAAGTCTGGATGTTTGCCTGTTGCGTCAACTCGTCGTCTCATTTCCGCGTTAGAATGCTGGAAGTCGGCGCCTTGAAGCCCGAGAATTATGCTTCATGCCGGAGCTGGATACTGAATACTCCCCTCGACCTACATTCTCGACATCCAGGTGAGTTGTTTGGCAACCCAATCCTTGTCGTCTCTGAGTCTTGGTAAAGATATACTGGAACAAGATTTTCTACTCATGGACGAGCCGGATAATCATGAGCGATGGGACATTATCAGTCTCAGTTTGGTGTTGAATTTCGTCTCAAACGCCAAGGACAGAGGTGAGTCTGATTTGTTTTGCAGAGCGATTGTTCACTGGCGATACAAGGTCGGATGCTTCGTCTTGCATGGAGCTTTCTTCGTTTCCGGCGGCTACTTATTTCTGGCAGTGAGTGAATAATTGATACTGGAAGGCATTCTTAAGTGTTCATCGAATTTTAGCTGCCTCTGCCATGCGTCACGAACTCCCGCTATCTTTCTTGTGAGACGTTATCGGCACTCATGGATGCAGTACAGTTCTCGCTCGTCAAAGAACGCTGGAAAACTGGCGGCAAGATGATATACCATTTGTATCAAAAACGGTCCCAGACTGAGGGTCCAGTCCACACTGAGCCATTCACGAAGAAAAAAGTGCTTCGACAAGGCGATCGAAATAATTTCTGTATTCTGTTGTAATCATGTGTAGCCCAACCACCCACACCAATTTTTCCAGCCACCTGAGAGTGTAGCGTTTCCCCAGTAGCCACACCAGGGAAAGTCTAGTCCCGGAAATTTTACTTCTTTCAATGTTGCGCTGGACGCTGACTCAGCGTGCTGACTGGTCATCATCTTGCACGATCACATGTGGTGAACCGTGCCTCTCCTCTTCCCCTAGGGGCCTCCCTCTTCTGCTTGCTGCCCAAGTCTTCTTTCTGCGGGAATGTCTCTAAAGATTTTGCATTTTAACGACGTATATCGATGTGCTCCTCAAAAACTCGCACCAAACTCATCTGAAACGATCGATGTAGCTCAATTTGCAGCTACTCTCGATAGTTTGAGGCCATCGGACGGTTTAGTATTGTTCTCGGGCGATGTCTTCTCTCCTTCAGTTGAAAGCTCAGTGACGCGTGGCAGCCATATGGTGCATGCGTAATCGGCGACTTGGATCATGGAACCTCCGACTGAACATGTCTGCAGGTTCCAGTAATGAACGAATTGCGTCCCGACGTTTCGCTTACTGGTGAGTGGAATGCTGTCGCTGCGTTTGACACTGCTTTCCGACAAATAATTGATTTGCAGGAAATCACGACTTTGACTATGGTCGTTCGACTCGTATACTTGCCGGCACATTCCTCCTGATACTTGATAGGCTACCCTCATCTTCTGAAACTTATGAAGGCAACGAAATTTCCATGGCTATTGAGCAACATTGTCGACACTTCCACCTCCAAAGTTCCTGAAGGAGTCCAGGACTTTCAGATTTTTGAGCGTGCTGGATCTCGCATTGGGATCATCGGCTTGGTTGAAAAGTAAACAAACTTTTTTACCACCCTTTATCACAATTGAGGCGGCTGCAGAGAGTGGATTGGCACTGTTGCTACTTGGCCTTCAAATTTCGAGTACAAAGATATGAAAACGGTTGGGTTGGAATTGTCTGAACGCCTTCGGGGCGAGCATGGATGTGACTTGATAATCGCTTTGACGCACTGTCGGGTTCCTAATGTGAGTTGTCAATTTTGCCTGACTCACGAAACGAACATATTCTTGCAGGATATCTTGCTTGCGAAGGATTTGCTCGCTCTTTCTCCCTCTGCTCAAGGAAAAAGTTCTTTTACTTCTTCGCATGGGGTCGATCTTATCCTCGGAGGTCATGATCACCTATACTATGCCAGCAAAGGAATGACCGAATGGGAAGACTACGACATCTCGCAGAATGTTTTGGGCGCAGAGGAAGATCGTGGAGACGTTCTTGTTTGCAAAAGCGGAACAGATTTTCGCGATCTGAGTGAGATCACACTACAGTTCGAAACAACAGCCACGGGGAGTGTTAGGAAAAAGGTCATCAGTCGAATTACCGGTACGATGCTTTTCAACTTTGGTTTGCACAGAGATTCAGACACACGGCTAGGCAAGAGACATTCAACTCAGTCGGGCTCAAAGTCGTCCAACAAAATGACTGAGATCTTGAAAACTGTGCTTTCCTCCGTATCTTCCACTCTCAAAGCACCGGTTTGCAACACTACAGTGGCATTAGACGTTCGCTCCCAGATAATCCGCACAGAAGAGGTTTGTCTCCGCATTCTCCGCGTCCAGCACTTTAGGAAGCTGCCTACAGTCCCCTGCAACAAATTGGTTCGCTGACGTTGTTCGACATGCATACGATGAAAGCCTTGCAATGAAGGATTGTGGGGGTGCGGATGGAGTCTTTGTTTGCGCTGGTACATTTCGCGGAGACTCCATTTACGGTCCCGGTCAGTTCGAGGTCGCTTGCCGTGTCGGAAAGTGCTGCATACTTATCGGGTGTCGCATTTGACAGGTCAACTAACTCTCGGAGACATTCTCGAGATCCTTCCATTCGAGGATCCTCTTGTTGTGACAGAATTAGATGGAAGTATGATCTGGGATGCGCTCGAGAGCTCGCTAGCGACCTGGCCTGCGCAGGAAGGGTCAGACTTTCGTTGTGCTTGAGTATTTGATTCTGATTGATTGTTCAGTCGATTCCCCGTTATATCAGGATTCGCGTCTCTTGGGACTCTCGTCGAAGTCCCGGAGAACGAGTTCTTGGGGTCTGGTGTTAGACGAGATCGAGGAAAGTGACTCGGGTCATGATTCCAGTGGACACTCCAGTCCCCGCCAAGTTGACGCGTCGCCAATCTCGCGTACTGCTGACAAGACCTATAAGATCGTGACTCGATCCTACATGGCCGATGGCCACGACGGATTTACCGCCCTCCAACGCGGCAAGGTACTGATAGATGATGAAAGTGGTCAGATTTACAGTGCCATCGTCAGGCGATACCTAATGGGTGCGATCGTTCTGCATTTTCACGTTGCTCTGTTCTAATATCCAAAAACACTAGGATCGCACTATGTCAGCACAATGACCAGGCTTGCACAGAGTGATGTTGGCCATCTACATTCCACAACCAAAGCCGCCATATCGCGAGAGAAGTCGAAGCAGGAACGAGAGCAGCATAGCAAGATCGCCTCGCAATGGAAACATGCTGCTCACCCCGCCGTTCGCTGGAGCAGATCGAGGAGGCATTACCAAGAGCATCTCAATGTCAGTCATCTGGAGAGTATGTCGTCCGTAGACCCTTGCGACGGAGAGACAATGCGCCAAGGGATACAGTGTGCTGAGCTTGAAGTCAAAGCAAAAGACGACGACTTGCTGACAATTAGCCCGGTGATCGATGACAGACTCAAAGACGAAGGTCGTTGAGGTGAGGAAGTTGTATATAGACGAAACGAATTGTATTACATTGTGCAGTGGCTAACGTCGCCGCATTCTTGGATCGTCCGGGGAAATTTCTGGTTCCGGAATCTTTCCAGCGGGGTTTCCTGACCAAGTCTGCAAGTGATGGGTTAGAAATCCACCACCGTAGCCCAGTGTACCACCGCCAAGTGTCACTGGACAATGAGCAAACTATAGGGAAAAGCTGAGGAAGTAACTTACAATCAAGTAATCCAGCCCTCGTCCAGAACACCGCTGGAACTAGGCAAACTCCGAGTATAGCGCCGATGGTACCGAAGTCGTCTTCTCTCCGCTTGCTTACACTAGATCGAAGTTCGAGCCTACGCTTTTTTGAGAGTTGCAGCATCAGACATTGCAATGCGTGAATATTCCCAAGCGCCACCAGCCCCGGCAGCTGCCCCAATTAGTTTAAGAAAAGTAGAACACGAGGTTGTGTACCTCCAAGGCCAGAAAGAGTTGAAACGTTCAAGAGGCGTTCTACTGAGAAGATTTTGAAACGCTTGGATGACACGAGGAGAGTAAAATAGAGCGGAACTACAGAATACGTCAGACAAGAGGAGGATTCACGGCAGACGACAGCTTTGTACACCGAGGGCAGCACCGAAACCAAAAGAGCTCTTCATGGTTCTTGCGGTAATGTACGAAGCATCCGACTTCCAGGTTTCTGCAGTAAGACAAGAATGAATTTTCCGGTTCTATGGCGCTAAGTAAATTATGTATTGCCTGAAGGGAACAACGACGGAGGTAGCTGGGACATTGCGAGTTTGAACCGAAGGCAAGATGGTTGAATATTAGACAGAAGATTCGAGATCACATCAGACTCTGAACCAAACACCAGCCAAACACCAATCAGCCAATTTTTCTTCCTCTACTTCCACCATGAGCGCAATGCTCTTCGAGATGACCGACGTAGACATGCACCCACCTTGGTTCGACGCCGAGGCTAAAATGGAAGACGACATTCCGCACTTCACCGACCACGACAGTACCCTCAGCGTTGAGGTGGAAATGGACGACAATTACCAAGATATCGAATACGAAATGGGCGACGGCGAGGGAGAAGAGTATTATGACGAAATGAGCTCTGACTTGCTCGACATACAAGTTCACGAGCCTGTGGATACGCCTTTCGAGGACGCCACTCTGCTGCCGCCGGAGACCGTAAATACTTCAGACCCACCTCTGTTCGGCGTGGCAGACCCCTCAAAGCTTCCGCCATTGCCAGCGGACCTGTCTTTGATGTCGCCGTTGCCTCCCGATACAGACCTTCCTGATGCCGAGCCCGAACAAGTCGAAGGAACGGACGAGTCACCAGGCGGCGAAAATGCCAGCGACCCGCCTCTGGATCCTGTGGCCGCATCCCCTGCCGATGATGGGCCTCTCGAAACCCCCGCCGAACTACAACAGGAACCACAACAAGAATTACTCGACACAGTTGCTGAGCAGCAGCCCGAGATCGAGGCTGTTGCCGACGCGTATCCCGAAGAGCAGCTGCAGGAGCAGTTACAAAAAACAGACGTCGAGCAGGTTTTGCTTGAATCTTTCGATGAACGACAGCCATCAGAGCCCGGAGCTGTCGTGGATGAGTCTGGCGCTGTCGAGGAGCCACAGTTTGAGGACGACCCATCTGGCTCCGATGCCCGTCAAGCCGACGAGTCTAATGCAGGCGATCCACATGAAATATCTGAGGGTGTATATATCGATCCCTCCTCCAGCCGTTCTCGTTTCATTCGAGTCTTCTGATGTCCCTGATGTTTGCTTATTCAATCAACCCGCTCGGTCCCGCTCCCCAAGTCCCCCTGTCGAGACTCGCGAGCAGGCTCATCAAGTCTTTGATATACTACTACATAATCGCCCTCTACTGTACTATGAACCTCTCTCTAGCGTTTTCGAAGCCCTCCGCCAGAGGAGTTCATCGGCCGCATCCCTCACCTCGCCGAGTCGGAGCTCGTCCTAGACGCTTATGACCTACAGCTAGTGATCTCTGAGGTATGTCAAACAACGGCAGCTAACTTGTACCTTTGACTGACATTTCTTTCCAGGACAATGTCCATGCACCCGAAGTTACTTTGCACGATTTGAACGTGCTGCACGACGGATGCGATATTGCAGGGCCCTTGCGCCTCCGACTGAAGGCGCTCGCCCCCAGATTCATTCTTCGCTACCATTCGCTTCAAGATCAGGTATCCCGTTTAAATCTTGCTAACCAAGAAAACCCGACTTCTACTCGTGAACAAGGTCAGTTGCGATCGATTGTGGTTTCATGTCTTGTTCACATCCTTTGAATAGCTCGAACCGTTCAAGAGGACCTCGATAAAGAACCCAACGACAATTCAGCACCTCAAGAACCTCAAGTTGATACATCTGCTGCAGAAGACACCCTCCCTGAACACGACACAGAATATATTGCACTTGATCCAGAATCTACTCCCCAGCATGCCTTTGACGAAGCCCCCGAAGTGAACGTGCCGAAGAGGACAGAGAGGACAACAATGACACCGGTTCTGGACAAGTGCAGACCGAGGAGTTGGATGGGATAAATACGGCATCTCTGCCTCCCTTACCGGAAGAGGACGATGACGAAGAAGAGCCTGACGTTACTGGAACAGGGGAGTCGAAACCCGACGACGAGTTTGTCGTCATTGAGACACCGGGGACCCAACCCTCTGTTACGCTGACCGGGGTCCTCGTTGAAGGCACAGGTAATGGTGCGCGTCTATATTTTCTAGCTGACCACTCCGCTAATTTTCATTCGCCCGCAGAGCGAGAAACAGATTCACAGTCATTATTGGATCCATTGGATCCCAGTTCCCGAGATGACGCCGGTAGGTTTTGCTTGCAGTCTCAGTTGCTCAAAGCATTGATTCTATTTAGGTCCATCAGAACATGAGCAAGAAGATGAGTTACAATCGGGTCTTGTCCCTGAAGATGATACCAGCGTCTTGGCTAGTTCGTATTCCTTCATTAACCTCGGTGCCAACGGTGCGCTTAAGGGAGATGGTGCAGACAATTCCGCAGAACCTCCAACCGAAGAACTCACCCTGGACGGAGAAATATATGACGATGATTCCCGATGGGAAGATACACTTGAGGGTGACGGAGACCCCGACACTACGTGGGAGGTGGAAGAACCAGAAAATGAAACGGCTTCCAACGAGAGTTCCGTCACCCTGTCGAGCAAGGCCTCCAAACGATCCTTTGACCAGATCGACCCAGAAGAGGTGGTCGGGCAATCGCCACCTGGCTCCCCTGGTCCGTGCCTTTTTTTCGTCCAGGAATGCGTTCACTTATATTGATTTGCCAGGCTCGAAGCGGACACGCATTGCATGAGTCCTTCATGCCCTCTTGCCCCTGCCCTCCTCTGCATCTTCTTCCTCAAATTCAGCATAACCCCAGCATTTTCATCTTGACGCATACCAATCTCCCCATCGCAATTTCGGCTTCGGCTTCACCATAACTTGACAACCACTGTAGAATGCATTCACAAGGCTAGGTCGTTTTTTAACCTCATAATTCCGAAGTCGACATTTCTTGTCTTTTGATTCTCCGTTTGCTTGCTAACTTTCCAGGAACGATGCGAGAGGAGACTGTAGGATAAAAGCATGTCACTTCGTTGTGTCTGGTTGTCATTGTACCACTAATTCCACCCTCTGCATTTTCGTCATCTGTCGCGAGTTTTGTGAGAAGTCTGCATCCAAGATCTATCCGTTGGCATTGTGGCAGCTGGAGATGGCATGTCTGCCTAGCTGTCTGCGTTGTGGGGGAGGATGCACATCAGTCATACAATGAGTGGGTGGCGAGGGCGGCACCATACCGGTCCGCCACTCGACCACCGCGCCCCTCGTGACGAGTCACCGTCATCATGCGTTCTCGCCCAGTGCGCAGATTTATGAGCCGGGCGTCGACAAAGTGGTCAAGATATCGTTTGTCCGTGCCACCGATGCTCGTTTCCAGCCTCTTCTGTTTTGCAACCCTTTGGTCAAGCTTTGTCTGTGCAGTCTTGGCAAAATCACCGCCGCCAACAAGGAGATGCACAATCGCGCCATTAGGTCTGGGGGAGAGATGATACAAGCCAAGTACCATGCTGCTGTACATCATGAAACTGCGCCTGTTGAACTGGTCAATAGGTCCTGGGCGCGATCGCACGTTGCGGCCATCGCGGCCATACTGTGCTCCAGAAGGGGATCTACAATATAACTCGGTACTCCGCTCTTGGATGTTACTAGTTCTATCCGAGCAGCAATAACTTATGTTACAGGAAAATGACATGGGATCTGGTCAATTCCAAAGTCGATCTCTTTGGCCACTTGAGCGTAAACATTCGTTTTATTTCATTTTCTAGACTCGATTCGTGACGCCCGCCCAATACAACAGTTTACACCGGACGTTGATTATTGGTTGAATGCGACTAACACCTATCGCGTAGTTTTCATTCAGGTGAGCGTGCCTGATACGAAGGTAGTGCTCGATGCGCGCATTGATGCATTGAATACAGAACCAAGCGTCGTGGTTCGTCGTGACTGGCAAGAACTGGGAAGTCGACGGACATGGTGTTGGAGGCATTCGAGGCAACGGCCAAGTATGCATGCATTTTCGCTTCCTGCGAAAGCGCGCTGACTTCGCTCTTGTTTTCAGCCTTGGTGGGAGTATTTCACGAGCCATGCCAAGGCAGACGGGGACGGGCGACCCATTGCATTGACTGTCTACCGCGCCGAACATGGTATCATCCGCGACTTCGCAATTGAGGCCCCACCATTCTGGTGCAATACGGTGGCAGACTCGAAATCCGTGATATATGACGGGATGCGCTGCAATGCGAGCAATGCAAACCCAGCGTTCGCGGGAACCAAGTAGGTTTTTATCTTGTTCTGTCTTGTTCTCGGTGAAGGGGATAAGACTGATTCGGAGGCGAAACGCAGTATTGTACCGAACACAGACGGTAGGTTTTCCTGGGATGACGCAACTTCAAGATGTTGCTGAAAGATATGATTGTCAGGAATCAACACTTATCGCAGCGATGACATTGCACTGATGAATTGGGATGTTACCTGCGGTGACGACTGCCTTGCTATCAAGGGGGTTGGTATGATCTTCCTGCGGATGCTAACACAAATCTGAGAATTTAACATTCAGAATTCTACGAACGTTGTTGCAAGGAATGTGATTTGCCGGGGTGGGAACGGCATTGCGTTTGGCTCCTTGGGACAGTATGCTAATTTGGTACGGTCCCGAATGCTTCTGCGTTGAACTCGATGACGACCACAAATTAATTGCTGCGCAGAGCGATATCGTTGAAAATGTGCTTCTGGAAAACATCGAGGTGATCTATCCTGGAATGGTGTTGCCTGTAGCGACTAACGGGAAAGCATCCGTATCAGCTTCACCGCATCGACCCATCCGTGCAGCCGAACATGCAGAACGGAGTAGGCTGTTGCAGGGTAATTTTACTCCGCTAACGTTGGAACGCAGGTCTATTTCAAGTCATGGACTGGTTCGGTTAATGGTGTTCCGCCAACAGGTGGCGGAGGCGGCACGGGTGAGAACACGTCAGTTGCTGATTCCGCAAAATTGATGCTGAACTTGAAGCGACGCCCGACAGGTTTCGTGAAAAATATCACCGCGAAGAACGTGTTCCTTGATGGGGTGAACTTGCCTATTCACCTGTATCAGACCAATGGCGGGCATTCGTTGGTGAAGTGTTTTGCAAGAGAGCTGCAGAGTTTGATCCGATCTCTTCAGGATGGATTTGCCGTCGAATCTAACATTCGGCGAGCTTCGTTTCGAGAATTGGACTGGCAACGCGTTGGCCAACAAAAGTGAGCCAATCTTGGAACGTTAAAAATATGCCAAGTATGATGTCCTCCATGGCAGTTGTCGACATTGAATGCAGCGTTGCCGTTGGGTGCGCCGACATCCGGTTCGCGGACTTTGACGTGAGCGGACCCGCGGGCCAAGCGCCTAGCTTCATTTGCAAGAACGTCCAAGGGTTGACGGGATTGGATGGTGCGCACGACTTCCGGTTTGAATGGCAATCTGATGATGATGGGTACATCCATAGTGTCGTGCAATGCTACTGGGGCGCCATGAGAGGTCCTTGTCCTTTTAAATATTTCTGCTTTGTATCTAGTACTCGTGAATTGTGCTGGAGACATATTATTGGAAGGCAAGTCACCATGCAGGGATTGGCTTGTCCCTGCTTGTCCCCATGGGAGTATGTTGAGGTGTATCAACGTTGGAGAGAGGGCCTAGACCTATTCATCGCCATAGATCGTAGCCATTGGTGACCCGACCAATCGCATTTGATCACTGCTCGTCGTTTAGCCGTCTCCTTCATTCCTTTTCTTCCCTTTACCTCTTTTCATCCCATCCTGACCAGCAGGCCGGTCCCCTCTTTCAGTCGCTTGCAGGACCCTTTCCTCCCCACCACCCACAATGTCTAAACGTTCTTCCGGTCTCGATTTTTCGGACCGTTTGCCCGCGCTGGATGCGCATCCAGACATGGATAAGTACAACCCCCAGAAATCCACTCTGCAGCGCAACAAGACCGAGCGCGGTCGTCTGCAAGGTCTCCAACGCACCACAAGCAATGCCACAAAGAAGCCCACTGCTCCCCAGGGGGTGGGCCAGCGCGTCAGTCTGTGGTTGATCAACGAGGGCCAGAGGCACACCTTCTTCGCCGTATTCTTGTTCTTGCATCTCATTGTCTCCGTCCTCGGTGTTCTCCATTATGGGCTTAAGGACAATTTGACCACCGCGAGGGCCACTTTCGGTGTCACTTTCAGTGCGTCTCTCCTTTCGTTCAAAAATACTCTTTCATTGACACGTTCTCTCGCAGCCATTGCTCGTGCCGCCGCTCTGGTTCTTCACGTTGATGTCATCTTCATTCTCCTCCCCGTTTGCCGCAACTTTGTGTCCGTTATGCGCCGCACACCTCTTGGCGCTGTCATTCCTTTCGACAAAAACCTTACACTACACAAAGCCACTGCTTGGGCTATATTCACTGGCAGTCTCGTACACACGCTTGCCCACATTGTCAATCTCTACCGTCTTACCATGGCCGACAGCAGTGCTACCACCACCGGTCAGCGTGTGGTATTCTTTATCACTGCCAACTTCATCATTGGGCCCCTCATCACCGGATGGCTCATGTGGATCTGTCTCGGTGTCATGGTCTACTTTGCCATCGAGAAGCGTCGCCGCGCGAAGAACGGTGGATTTGAAAAGTTCTGGTACACTCACCATCTTTTCATCCCCTTCTTTGTTCTCTGGCAACTGCACGGCATGTTCTGCATGATCAAGCCTGACAGGCCTCCCTTCTGCTCTTTCAACACCATTGGAGTCTTCTGGGTTTGTTATTCACGTTGGCCATGCAAAGAAACTCTCTGATGTGGCATTCTAGCGTTACTGGATTGTGGGCGGCATCATATGGATTTACGAGCGTGTTCTTCGTGAAGTCCGCTCCCGCCATGTCACCTATATTTCCAAAGTCGTGCAGCACCCGTCTGGTGTCATGGAGGTTCAGATCAAGAAGGAGAAAACCACGACGCGTGCTGGTCAGTACATCTTCATCAACTGCCCGGAAATCTCCTACTTCCAATGGTGAAGTCTCATCTCCCTCTGTCCTTTGACCCACACTGATGCGCTTTTTAGGCACCCCTTCACGCTCACTTCGGCTCCGGAAGAGGATTATATCTCCGTCCACATCCGTGTCGAGGGTGACTTTACGACCGCGTTTTCAAAGGCTTTGGGGTGCGACTTTGGGAAGAGCAAAGACAAGGGAGACGCCGCTGGTGGCAAGGTCATTGGCACCAACACCAACCCTCCTGTCAACCGTACCCTTCCTCGTGTCATGGTTGACGGTCCCTTCGGTACATCATCAGAGGAGTTCCTTGATTATGAGACTGTTCTGCTCGTCGGTGCTGGTATCGGTGTTACGCCGTTTGCCTCGTGAGTTTCCTGCCCTCTCACTTGTTCGACAAGCAGTAATAGTGTACAAGGATCCTGAAGACTATCTGGTACCGCATGAACAACTTCAGTCACTCGAAGCCAACTCGCCTGTCCAAGGTCGGGTTTTCTTTATCGACCGAGGGTATCGTAACACTGACGGCGTGGATTGCAGGTTTACTTCACCTGGGTCATCCGTGACTTCGGCACGGCTGAATGGTTCCACTCTCTCCTGCACGCCATCGAGGAACAAGACACGCAGAACCGGATTGAAATCAACATCTACCTCACTGCAAAGATCAAGGAAGACGACATGAACAACATCATTGTATGTTCATCCTCTTGGTTCTGAAACCATTTCTCAAGCATCGACTTGTCTGTAGGTTCAAGATGTTGGTGCAGAGAAAGATGCTATCACTTCCCTACGGGCTCCGACACACTTTGGTCGTCCCCCGTGGGATAAGATTTTCCCGTCGATTGCGGAGAAGCACCCGGAATCGGATGTCGGTGTGGTCAGTACCTTTTTCTCTCTTGTTCCACGTGCGCGGTGTGACTGAAAACGTAATCCAGATGTTCTGTGGTCCTGCAGCCATCGCCAAAACGCTTCATATCATGTCGAACAAGTATTCCGACGTAAAGGGCACACGGTTCTTCTTCAACAAGGGTATGTGTTTTGCTGTCTCCTTGTATCCATGACTAACATCAGCTGTACAGAGAATTTCTAGACGAGGGGCACGACATGATATGGTAGGGACTAGACATCTGTGGGACGATATACTATCAGCCTTTGTATCTGTTTTATTGCAGTCTGTTGATCCTGACGCTTTGTTTATTATTGTGGAATTGCTACCTGCTGGCATTAATGGGCGGAGCGGATAAAGAGTGTATAAAATTACCCGATTAGGATGCGTAGGAGGTTGTTTGTTTGCGAATTGATCTCGCATTTGGCCTCCTCCTTGTGACTTAACCTATGGGTGTGCGCTTATAACCATGGCTGATGCACAAACTGCTCGACTGTGCACGCAAATCATCTATTCTCACTTTGGCCCATTGACAGCTGTGGGCCACATCTCAATCTACCAGCTTCAAAATTTTCGTTGACTCGATCTTCGTCTGTCGGTGTAGAATATTGCTTCAGCCCTCCTGACGCGTGGAAGATTGACTTTGACCCAACTCGTACGCTTTACGAATTTGAAGCCGAGAACCGTTCGCGCGTCGGTTCTCGTTCTGATACAACATAATGTGCTCTGGCACGCATTGTCGGAGGATGAGGGCGAAGTGCTTGAATTCAACATCGAAGAGTGCCTTTTGCGCCTGAGATTTGGATCCTTCGTATGGCAGGCCGGTGACCTTTTCGGCGATGCAGTATGCAACGAGCTCTTGTCTGTTTGCTGTGATTCTCATGACCAACATCAGGGTGCGGAGATTGTGCAGCTCATCTTGGACCATGGGAAGCGTCGGCCCCCTGCTATTGTTTCCGAACTCTCGAGAAACGATCATAAAGGTGGGTCTAAATTCCTGCCGTCGTCCTGGTTTGTCGCGATCTAATTCTTACGATTTAGCGGAGATTGTCTACTCGCAATGCCTTCACGCTCTTGTTACGGCGGGGTATTTGAAACCTTCCACCATCTTGTCACATATCTCTCCCCGGGACAAGCGTATTCGCTACGAAGCGGAGGAGAAGGCCAAAATTGCCGGCTTTCCGACTGCGAAGGAGCTTCGAGAGGCAAAAGAGACTGCTGAAGCGCGTCTGAAACGTGAGGAGGAGGAAGCAGAGAAAGTGGGCCTCGTGAGTCACTCTATCTTTCGTATTTTATCTTGTATATCATGCATTTCATCGTCCACAGAAACGTAAAGCGAAAGAGCAAAAAGGACCGCGGTCTACCAAAGTATGTTTTGTGTACGCTTCTGTTGATGTGTCTCTGATTCCACAGCAGCGAAAAGTAACGGAGGAGGAGGAGGTCGTTGATGTGCGGCTTGACTGCTGATTCCATCGCCGACTTGTCTCACCGTATTCCAGCCAGAAATTCACTTTCGTGTTAATTGCGAAAAATTTAATATTCACTTTCGCAACGCGGTACGGCTGTTTTTGCTATCTTGTGAGACGTCCCGCTGAACAGGTACTAAGCTGATTGTGAAAGCCGCGAAAGACCGTTACAACGAAGGCGCAGCCGTCGTCCTCCGAACGGCGCTCAAGGTGACCGAATCGAAGCAGAAGAATGTCTCAGACGTGCGAACAGGTATATCGCGTGTATTCTCGTCTCTCGGCCTTTGTAATCCAGTTTCCAGAACCTGTCTCGGTCTCGAATATCGCTGTGTCACTCTCCGATCAAGAAAACTTAGCTTCTGGCCTCATTTTGAGGTTGAAAAATCCTTCCAACACGCAATGCATTAAGGAATATCTGGGATTGCTTGCCTGTGCGGACAACCCGACCCCCGCCGGCCGAGCGGCAGCCTTTGTCTCGTTTGGGTCGTCTAAAGTTCAAGTGGAATTTGAGACTATAGCAAGGCAACTTCGGCGACGGGTTTTGGAGTCAGTCACGCAGGAAAGGCATCAAGGGGAGGGCGTGCGGATATTACGACTGCTGCTGGACAGTGGCAAGATGGACGAGAAGCAGGTTGGCAAGAGTAAATTCATTGCATGTTACAGCTTACCGTTTGTTGCCTACACTTTCAGATTTCCAAGGTCATCATGCTGTCCAACGTCAAAGTGAGGCAATTGCTGGCAAATATGTCGGCTCAGTCATTGATCAGCACACAAGAGGTGGCTAAAAGCACAGACCGCAATCCCGCGCGGATGTTTTATCTGTGGTATGCGTTTTCCTTCCGTAACATGGGTTTAATTGCTCACTCGCACTTTAGGCACGTTGATTTAGCAAAAGCATTTTCTGTGATCCTGGGCGATCTGTACAAAACTTTATACAATATTGGTGCTCGCCGAGACGCAGAACGGGAAGACCCAATGCTGCGGGCGGTTCTAGAGAAGCGGGAACGGAGTGATGTCAGCCAGGACGAGGCAGCACTCATGTCGCGCTTGGAGCTAGAGATGATACAAGAATGGGAAGCCAAGGAGGAGAAGCTGACAGTTCTAGAGAGGCGGGTGGAGGAGTCTGTGTTCATTTTACGAGACCTTGGTGTTTTTGGAATACATGAAGATTGACTGACACCTGGTTTGAGCGCCTTAAGCGCATCAATCGGCGCGTCAACAAGCACAAACAAGCTCTTCTAACTCTTTCCGCGCCGTCATGCACGTTGAACTCAACAAGAATACTTGGAGCTCACGCGTGCAGCGCATATACGACGCCTGGCGTGTATGTTACCCTCGTCTTTCCCTACCACTCCGTTTCATTCAATTTCGTATCCCCCACCCTAGAACACGGAACAAAACGACGACTACAGCTCCATCGCCGGCGCAGATGGCATCCTACTTGTCGCAGGAGATCCCGCACCGGAGGATGAGCCCACGCGAAAGGGCACTTGCATTCAGGTTAGCTCGCATCTTGTGCCATTGGGCCTGTTTTCGTCGCCATTGGCATTACTATCCAGAGAGCTGACTCGGACGTGACTCACAGCAATGGCTCCTCGGTTACGAGTTTCCCGCAACGCTCATATTCTTTGAAAAGCAAAAGATAACGATCCTCTCGTCTGCTTCAAAAGGTACTGCGCCGAGTCGCGTCCGGATGTTCATTGACTGACGCGTTTTTTTTCCTGCCACCAGCCAAGATTCTCTCGCAGATAGAGAATTCCCCCGGAAGCGTCCCGGTCGAAATACTGGCCCAAGCAAAGGGCAAAGAGCCGCCTAACGATGCCCTACCTCGTTTCTTCGCTCTATATACATCGAAAACTTGCGTCGGCACTCTTCAAAAGGAAGTACATCGTGGCAAGCTCTATGATGAATGGAAAAAACTACTAGACGCCGCGCCACAGAAGCCGGAACTCGTCGATATTGGTCCCGCATTCTCTGCTTTAATGGCTGTTAAGGATGCGGACGAGCTGGTGCGGTGAATCAGATAATCATACTCGCTCCCACATTCACGTCTCCGCAGAAAACTTTACAACTTGCTGGAGTTTTGACCTCTACCCTACTAAAACACTACGTGACCGACAAATTGGAATCAATTCTAGACAAGGAGTCCAAGATAACTCACGAGGTGTTTGGCGCGCAAATCGAAGCGAGATTAGGCTCAGGTGAAGGCGATAATGCGAGACCACCGGATGCCAAAGTGTGGAGTAAGGGGAAGGGGCTGAGCGAGGTGCGTCTTGTTCGTATCACTACCGCATTTTTCTGACCGTGTCTAGATGGACTGGTCGAATGTCGAATTCTGTTATCCGCCTATCATTATATCCAGATCAAGTAGCACAGGCTACGACCTTCGCTACACGGTGGAATCAACGAACGACAGCATCTCCCATAAAGGAGTTCTTCTCGTCGCGTTTGGGCTCAAGTACAAATCTTACTGCACCAATATTGGTCGTACGTTCATCGTTGATCCCACGCCTGTGAGACTATAGCAGTTCTCTGCTTGTGGAAATCTAACTTCTCTCTCTTCAGGAACAAGAAGCGCAATACAGTCTTCTGTTGAAGCTTCAACAGGAGCTGTTGACTAAGATCAAGGACGGGATTGGCGCTCGGGACGCCTACCAAATCGCTTCCGCTTTCATTAAGGAAAAGCAGCCTGAACTTGAAAAAAAGTTTGTGAAGAACATTGGTTTTGGGGTGAGTCGGAAACATGTTCAACTTTTCAATCAATTGACAACTGTGCAGACTGGCCTTGAATTTCGCGATTCATCTTACCTTCTTTCTCCCAAAAATAATCGGATTCTCAAGGAAAATATGATCGTGAACCTCGTTCTTGGGTTTACAGACTTGGTGGACTCCTCCGGTAGCAAGTACTGTGTTTCAATTCCGGGTCATGTTCGTTCTTATGCGCAGCTTGTTCTTGCAGATATGCCTTGCAACTGGTCGACACCATCAAGATCGAATCCGAGAGATCCTCTTTGCTTACCGATGGCGCTCGCTCCATCAAGGACACGATGTTCTTCTTGACGCCCGAGGAGGCTGAAGACAAACCAAAGAAAAAGCCTCCGGTCGCGCCGCTCAAGAATGGATCACCTCAGAAGAAAATGGTAGCAGGGAAAGTTCTTCGGAATCAGACCCGTCGCACTCAGGATGAGGTTCATCAAACTGCAGCGGCCAAGCTTGCCGAACATCAACGAGAGCTCCACGACACGCTTCAGGCTGCAGGGTTAGAGAAGTACTCGGAAGAAGGTGAAGGCAAAGAGGGGAAGGAAGGAAAAGGCTGGAAGAAGTTCCAAAGCTACAAGGGCGAGGGGGCATTGCCCGGGGATGTCGAAAAGCTACGAGTGAGCAAATTACATTGATCCTCGCCCCTCTTCTGAAACGGCTAACCCACTTCGTCACAGATACATGTTGATCGTAAAGCACAGACGGTCATCCTGCCCATCAATGGTTATGCCGTCCCTTTCCATATCAATACGATCAAGAATGCAAGTAAGAACGACGAAGCCGAGTTCACGTACCTGCGTATCAACTTCCAGACGCCCGGACAACTCGCCGGTAAGAAGGAGGATACGGTGAGCCAACTCCCTAACAGTAACGCTCCGAGTCATTCAAGCCTTAATAGCCCTTCGAAGACCCGGACGCCACGTTTATCCGTTCTGTGGTATTCCGCTCGCCGGACAACCATCGGTTTGACAGCCTGTGCAAGCAAATCACCGACTTGAAGAAAGAGGCAAACAAGCGAGAACAGCAGAAGAAAGAAATGGCGGATGTAGTCGAACAGGATAATCTGGTGGAGCTGAAATCACGACGACCCGCAAAAATGCCAGAAGCATTCATTCGACCCCCACTCGACGGCAAGAGGCTCGCTGGTGAAGTCGAGGTGCATCAAAATGGTGTTCGATATCTCTCGCCCAATGGGCAGAAAGTCGGTGAGTCGAAATACGACGCCCGCTTTTTGTGAAGCTGAGTAATCGTTATAGATATTCTTTTCAGCAATGTCAAGCACTTGTTCTTCCAGCCCTGTGATCATGAGCTGCTTGTCATAGTTCATCTGCACCTCAAAGCTCCCATTATAATTGGGAAGAAAAAGACGCTCGTCAGCTTTGATTTCTAAATATCCGCCTCTTTCACCAATGAGTCTTAGGATGTCCAATTCGTGCGCGAGGCCACCGATGCTCAATTCGACGAGACCGGTAATCGGAAACGCAAACACCGATATGGCGACGAGGACGAAATTGAACAGGAACATCACGAACGGAAGCGTCGGCAGATGCTGAACAAGGAAATTGAAGCCTTTGCGCAGAAAATTGCCGATGCAGGCACGGCCTCGGTGATCATCATGCCTTGATGTATGATTTTTTTTTATTGACATATTTCCAGAATGGGGACACTCTGGATCTGGATATTCCATTCAGAGAATTATCGTTCGAAGGCGTACCCTTCCGTACCAGCGTCCGACTACAACCTACGACTGAATGTCTTGTTCACCTGACGGATGCTCCGTTCCTTGTTATCACTCTAGCCGACATCGAAATCGCGTCACTAGAGCGTGTTCAGTACATCCTAAAGCAATTCGATCTATGCTTCATCTTCAAGGACTTTTCTCGAGCGCCGTTGCATATCAACTCCATCCAAAGCACCTCAATGGACGATGTCAAAAACTGGCTTGAGTATGTCGTCTTCCTGATCTCAGGCCACTGTTTCAATGTTCAACAGCTCCGTCGACATCCCTATGACCGAAAGTCCCGTCAATCTTAATTGGGGACCAATCATGAAAACCATCAACGACAGTCCACACGAATTCTTCAACGGCGGCGGTTGGTCGTTCCTTGGGCGAGGAAACGGTGTTGACGTACGGGCGATTGCTCCCACTGCCTCTCTTGTGCTAACGTCACTCATCTCACGCACAGAGCGAGAATTCGGATGATTCGGCGTCTGAATCTGAATTTGAAGCGGATTCGGAAGAACTGCAAGCCGCGGAAAGCACCGATGATGAAAGCTCTTATGGAAACTCAGACGGAGGGAGTGACGAAAGTGGTTCTGACTTTGGAGGAGGCGGATCTGAGGACAGCGATGGTTTGTTTATACATTTGCTCGCATGGTGCGTTTGTTGACATGCTTCACAGGCGACGATTGGGATGAGTTGGAAAGGAAGGCCGCCAAATGTACATTTTCCAAATTCGATTCCTTTTTCACAGTTGACTTGTTTCTACAGCCGATCTAAAACGCGCGGAAGGCAAAACAAAACAAGACTCCGACGACTCAGATTCCGACCGGCCAAAAAAGAAGAAATCACAGGCGAACGGGAAGCCGAACGGGAAGCCACATGGAAAGCCGAAGGCGAAGCGGTGATAATCTCTTTCCCAAGGGTTTTACTTGTATATACACTGTAATTTTTAGTTACCATTTAACACTGCCACAAACTGCCTATTTGAGATGCGAGCGGTTGTTTTGACTTGCTTGTTGGCCCAATGGTGGCGGTGCCCATTCGCTCATTGGACCTTCCGCCATGAACAACTTGACCGATGCTGGGGAGCTGGCGACTTTGTTCGATGCGACAACATGTTCGCGCAAGGGAATGTGTCCAGTAACACGTATTCGCAAACAGGCTGAACCTCTAGAAAGTCACTCTCTCTACTACGAAGTGGGCCGCATATTTCGCCTCTTGGGCCGCTGGATCCAAATCTCAAAAACGAATTAGATCCATGGCAATGGCAAGCAAAAGCTGGTGTTCATAATGGGGTCGCTCCTTCTGCTCAATTTCTCGGCGAATTATATCTAACACCCAGAGAAGGCTGAATAGTTCCTCCTTTGCCTGGCTAGGCCAAGTTCAACATTTTGGCCGTTTGTCGGATTATTCCGTGCTGGTCTTTGATAATAGGTCTGCGTTCAAACTATCTCGAAATATGCAATCTGTTAATCTAATTCCGAAGAGGAGTGGGTCACTCCGGGACTCCACGCGGACCTTATAGGTATGTTGGGGTTTTGTTGCCTGTCAAGCAAAGTTGTCAATTTCCATGGCGCCTGTCAGCACTAGTGGCATGGCTGAAGATGTAATTGTGCTTTTAGACTACTTAGGTTGGACGGAGAAGCGCGGTATTCACGTTGTTGGTATATCTTTGGGTGGTATGATCGCTCAAGGTACCCAATTCGCTCACAGACACGGAAGTGACACTGAATGCTTTGTGTTAGAGCTTGCGACTCGTATCCCAGACCGCATGAGATCTCTTACTTTGGCTGTTACGACCGCCGGCGGTTTTCCGTGGTCAAATCTCCCTCCGGTGAGATCACAAAAGATTTCGCTGGTTTCTCCCCTGACTTGACAAAGTGGAAAGGTGCTGTTTCACTTGCCAGGTCAGGAAGACTGTTTCTTTCATTGTGGGCCATCCTCACAATTGCATAGGCTCACCTTCATACCGGAAGTGGAGAAGAAAATTCCGATAATCCTTCCCATGGTATATCCTGAACTGTGGCTCGACGAAACGGCAGAAGAAGATCCAGAGGGTCGTACCAACCGTGAGGTTCAGACTCAGGTACACCTCTAGCTGCCCAATTTGTGCTTCTAGTCACGAATCTGTTGCAGCTCTATCGCTTACGAATTTCGACCACACCAGCCCAAACCCTAATTGGTTCTCTGTCCCAAATGTGTGCTGGTTTGACTCATCGCGTAACTCCGGAGGTATGCCTGTGCTTGCACCGTGTCTTGATTGCTCAACGTTCTCAGCGTCTGAGAAGTATCTCCGAAGCTATACCCAAAGTTCTCATCCTCACAGGCGACGAGGATAACCTTATATCGCCGGCCAATAGTAAATATATCAAGAGCTGTATGCCTGACGCAGAATTCGTGCAATGGCAGGCCACTGGGCATGGCCTTCACGCGCAACATCCCAAGAAATTCCACGATCTTTTGGAGAGAACATTCAGAGAAGGGAATCACAAGTCTGGTGTATAATACCGCTCTCACTATCATAATTCTGTAATCTCGCCAGTGAACAAGTCGAAAGCGCGCGTGTGACCGACCGTGACCGTCAAGATAACTTCGCCTTCATGCAACTTTCATGAAAGAAATCCTCCGTCCACTGCAATATGGATCGAGTTTAGCGCGCCGGGTTCATATCCGCCCTGGGCAGCTGGTGTATTGCAGGGAGCAAACCCGCATGTCGGCCTGTTTTTACGAACTGCTGGCACAACAAGGAGTCGAGCTTTGGAATGAAGAATCTCTCTATCTCGCCTCACTTCCAACCCACTCGTCAAAAGCCTTCGCCCGGCCATGCATCGTTCTCAAACGTCAGGCAGATAATCGCGACTACGTTTGCTTCATCTACCAACTACGTGGCCGAACCCTCGGCCCCATTGCTCGTTTTTTCGGAGTACCTCTGACGGAAAACCACGGTCATGAACCCGATGGCGGAGACCCAACGGTATCCTTCCAGCCTCTACGATTCAGTACCGTTCCGGAATTCACTCGCCTTGGACGGTTCCACTTGCTCGCAGTTCCTGTTGTCCGAGAACAATTATACGCCCCACCAGGCCCACCGATATACCTCCATAACGACGATTTGCAGAGTACGATAGAGCTGGCTCGCGAAAAGGCGATCTCATGGGCTCAAATCCGCCCTGGATTGAGGAAAGAGCATTTGACATGGGTCGAAACGCGTATGTAGGAGAGCATATTATTATAATCGCTCCTCCGGCTTGCAACACACTTGGAGGATTGGGTGGAATATCTCTCCAATGACGGTCGTAGAAGTTGTCATAGTATGTACAGCAATGCACTGTAGACTAACAACTCGAATGCCAGTCTGTCGCTCAACGCGCATGCGCGTCATGCCTTGCAAGGCCAATGGTTGTGCAAGTCTAGGCTGCAAGAATTAGCCTCTTCGCAGCATTGCCGAGGTTATGGCCTGTCGCCGCCTACTCAACGATCGAGCATCAATATGCAGAGTGAAAACATTTGAAGGTCTGAGGACGCACGTATGCCAATATGTGAACGCGTCTTCCAAGACCTCATTCTTCCCTCAACATTTTCTTTAGTTTCGAGCGCAGTCCCTTTTTGACTGGGGCCCATTCCGCTCGGCTGATGAATGGTTCAATGCGGAGATTCGAGGGCCATTCGTCACCAGCAGCATCTTTTTGCGCAATGAGGGTTTGTATTAAGCCGGGCGGTTTGGTTTCATGGTTGCGAGGAATGGCAGCAGGGACAACCGACGCGTTTAACGCGATTTTTCCACGTGGAATTATGCGAGGTTGTGTAGGCTTAGGTACTACTGTCGGTGCTGAGGTGAAGACCTGCATATTGGGTTTGAGCGGTTTGGAGATTGTCCTGGCCATCCAAACGGCCGACGGATGCATGGTGGACGTTGGGAAAAAGGGAAATTATGCGTGTTACGCGTGTGACACCCCCTGTTCGCCTTACCCCTTCACGAAATGCCACCAAAATCCGAAGCTGGCGGCAAACGCAAGGCAGCATCATGCGAGGTTGGTGGCTCCAGCCGTCGAAAATCTGCGAAGAAAACACGCACAGAAGACACCGAAGTCGTTTGGCCGGAATACTTTCACGACGTGGGTTGACGCGTCTTGGTACTTAGTAATACCCTCAATGCAGTCGATTTTTCCAGCTATTCAAAGTATACAAGGTATTCAGTATATAATGAGTCGTTTTTCCACGTAACCCAGTCCAAGGCGCTCAATACTGTGCTTGCCTTCGTGTCATCAAGAAAGCAATTAGCGACATCATTCAACACGCTACGAACGTCTGTCGAGAATCTTTTGAAGAGGTATGATTGAAGCTGCAATTTTTCACAGAAATTGAAGCTGTATCGATATGAAGGCCACTTGACCTCGACAGTGTCGCAGAACTTAAGTGAGAGAGTTGCGTTCCGTTCTACAAGCTTGCCCCTCATCACGCCAATTCAAGAACCCTTCTGCCCGAGCTCATAAAATTCGCCTACGTGCCTAGAAACGAACTTCTAGTTCACGATGTATCACAGTCTTCTCCCGCTAGTGCCCGTGCGGATTTTCAACTCCCTAACCGCCTCGATCCCTACGAAGAGCGTAAAGAAGACCATGTTCTTGTCCTGGAGTTTGTTGATAAATCCAATGGAAAGAAGATCGATGACACAGAGTACAGTTCTGAGCTTTCTGCTGACTTCTCTTTGCTAAACATTGCACGGATAGACAAATGCTCACCGCTCCTCCTTCTCTGACACCTGCAGCAATGAAAAAGCTGATCGAGAAGCGAAATCAGAGATTTTCCGAGGCAGTCAACGAGTAGGCGCAATCATTGCCCGTCTAGCTAAGCGCTCATAGTGCAGACTCATTCTCGCCACGGCAGCGGAAGATGATCCAGTAACTCTATTGAAGGCAGCCGCCCGCGAACATATTCCCGTCGACCCTTTCAAGCCAGAAACGTGGCCAAAAGCAACAGTTCCAGAGCCCTCAAATCGACAGGACATTGCGACGATCTTGCAAGAATTAGAGGAGCAAGATTGGTATTCGGACCAGATTGTCGAAAGGCGGACCGTCGAGGCTAAGGCTGGCCAAATAGGTTGCGATCATCTTGGTTTCCTGAAGTAGGCCGCAGTACTGATTCGAGCTGTAAGGGACGCTGGATTCCCCCCTGTCTGCCACTATCACACAAGCTCTGCAACAATCCAGAAACATCTCCTCCCTCTACACTCATCAAGCCACGGCCATCAATGCGATAAATAATGGCAAAAACGTCATTGTCAGTACCGCTACAGCTTCAGGCAAAAGTGTTATCTATCAGGCATGTACAACTACGCTACTCTCGATAATGCTCTGATTTGTTGCCAGGTGCCTGTTCTCCGATTTCTTGAAGCCAATCGCGCTTCCACAGCGATCCTGGTATATCCCACCAAGGTTGTGCGGACCTTACAACATGACTTAGTGGCTAATGAATACTACCGCATTGTTAGGCGCTAGCTCAAGACCAACGGACCGCCCTAGAGCACCTCATAGCATCGTGCCCAGGGCTAGAGCACCTCGTAGTCGCGAATTATGACGGAGACACTCCCCAGGAGCAGCGCGCTAGTATCCGGGAAACTGCTTCTGTGATATTCACCAACTTTGTGCTCTTGATCATTGTCTTCGACGATCACCTCAACTCATCAATTCCTTTGTTATTTTCAAGGACATGATACATGCATCAATCCTTCCTCACGAAGATCTCTGGAGGTCTTTTCTCAAAAACTTGAAAGTGAGGCTCATTCCTGCGGGCTGCGCAATTCAATGGTCTCACTGTGAAAGGTTTTTGCTGTCGACGAGCTGCATTATTATTCCGGTTTACTCGGAAGGTATGTTTCTAGTAGAAATGGGACGTTCGATGGTTGAGTGGTTGCAACAGTCACGTTGCGCAGATAATCCGAAGATTTCGTCGCCTGTTGGTCGCACTTGGGAGTAAGAACATGTTTGGAGGTCTCGATTAAATGTCTGAGCCATCGAACCAGATAGACGCGTTACTTTTGTCTCCTGCAGTGCGACCATCGCAAATCCATCTTTGCATATGCAACGGCTAACCGGGATCGATCCTGCCGACATTGAGGTTGTGGTAGAAGATGGTGCACCCTCTGCTGTCAAGGAGTTTGTAATATGGAACCCTCCGTCCAATGCCGAAACGGACCGCCATGTCGGTTCCCAATTCCGCAATACTGGTTCATTTCTAACTGTACCGTAGGTCAGCCCAATGTCTGAAGCAGTCGCTTTGGCAATATTTCTCATGCAGAGAGGAGTGAGGATTATACTGTTTTGCAAGGTTTTCCTAGCTCTCAAAGTATGACATTGACCGGCGCTCATCGATCATATCCAGATACGAAAAGTATGTGAGCTGGTAGGTTCGAAATTCCCAAGCATCTGGGACATCGTCGCTGACTCTGGGAGACAATGAAACACCTTCGTTTGGAATTGGCGAAAATCGGTCGCCTCGATATTTTAGAACGGGTCAGCGCTTATCGTGGTGGTTATTCCAAACAGGTCGGTCTCTTGGTTTAGTGTGGTAAACCAATCAAACCGCCGCCATAGGATAGGCGCCGGATAGAACAGGCGGCTTTCACAGGGCATTTGCTCGGAATAGTCGCAACTAATGCGCTAGAATTAGGAATAGATCTTTCTGTTATTGACGGAGTAATAATCCTGGGTTTTCCGGGTACCGTTGCCAGTTTTGTGAGTTGTGACATGAAACACACCTTCCCTTACTCTAATGAACCAACTCAGCGACAACAAGCTGGAAGAGCTGGGCGCAGAGGTCGCGATTCTCTGGCTCTATAGTATGCTTCATTCGTTAGGATAATACATACTCACAATGCGACGTAGCGTTCCGCAATATCTACCCGTCGACCAGTACTATGTGAAGAATCCCGAGAAACTATTTGCGGGGCCAGTCAACGATTTGATTGTGGATTTGGATAATAGCATCTTGCTAGAAGGTCTGCGGTCAGAATCAGCTAGTTTTGTCGCTCACTTTCTGTAGCCCACCTGCAATGCGCAGCTCAAGAAATGCCAATATGTCGAGCAGACAGTGCTTTTTTTGGTCCGCTGATGCAACAACTCTGTGATACCCACCTTCGAATTGATAACGACGGCTGGTATGTTAAAACAGATCGCAGAACTGTGTCCGGACTCACATCTTACACAGGTACCACACTCATCCTAAGTTCCTGCCATTCCCGGCGAAGCATATTCACATACGTACGTCCATTGTAGCATTCGCCGGACATCTGCTTAGCGTCGCAGGCGGAGTTCAGGACGATGTATATGCGGTCGTTGATGTGAGTTCACCGAACCAGCCTCATCTGTTGGAGGAAGTAGAATTGTCCCGGGCGATGTTTGAGACCTATGAAGGCGGTGTTTTCATACATCAGGGATTGACCTACATTGTCAAAAACGTGAGCCATGATACGAGGATGGCCAAAGTAATCCGCGCAGACGTGAACTACTCCACTTCCCCGAGGTACGTTGGATTTGAAAGACCACTCAGATACCTACTCATTCCTGCTCAGAGATTATACGTGAGCCAATCATTTGCCCAACAGAAGCAGCACAATTTCTTATCTTCGACTCGGTTTGAAGCAATATCGATGCCATTCAAACTTATCGTATCAAAGAAATCAAGGATTCGCCTCATCGTGCTTACTACGGTCGTTAGTAGTTCACTTCGCACTTTCCCGATTCTTTTTGCACTCAATGGCTCTCTGCAGGCGTGGACGTACGCGTAGTGGTCTTTGGTACGTTCTGTTCTGAGCGGCGATCTTGTTGTACATCCAACATTCCGTTCAAGGGTTCTTCAAAATAAGGTTTTTTCGAAAGCAAACTCGTGCTTTGTATTTTCTGACATTCTCCAGGGGCACGAGCATCTTAGATACCGTTGATCTTGACAACGACCCATGGGAGCGTGAAACCACAGGGTAAAGTACCCTAATTTCGCACATTAGAGGAGGCTAAAAAATTCGGGCAGATTCTGGATAGACGTGCCAGCTTCAACCCTTGATCTCCTCCGTGTAAAACAGTTCCGACCGGCCGCTGCCATTCATTCCGCAGCGCACGCACTGTTAAATAGGTTTGTCTTGAAGGACGTCAAGACAGAATGCAAGGCACCGGAGAAAGAGAACAAGCAAGAAGCGAGCTCCAGAAAACGACCTGGCAGGTGCGCTTGGTCGATTTACTCCTTATGTCTGATCAGTGAAGAACTTGTCCAGACTTATATTCTATGATGCCATAGGACTCGGCGGTGGTGTTAGCGCGAAAGCTTTCGACAATGGTATATAATGCTCTTCTGTGTTCAATACTGATCTAGAGAATTGCAGTCCGCGAGCTCCTTACCAAGGCAGAACATCAAATCAGCAATTGCGCTTGTGAAGAGGGATGCACCGAATGTGGGTTTCGTAGGTTCTGTCGCCCTGGCAATACGAGACTGACGGAAGCCTAGGCATTTATAGCGGCGATTGCAAGGAACGAAACGAAGTTTCGTCGAAGGTAACGAGCGTCACACGTCCCATTTTACTTTTCCCTGATTCCCGACGTGCTTGAAGCTGGGTGCCCTACTGGTTTTACGCGGAGTCCTGGGTCTTCCGGTCGACTCGAACGAGGTCCCAATCCAGAAGGAAATGGAAATGGGGCACGACACTATAATCGAACCCACGGGTGTCGGCGTACTGGAGGGTGTTCGCGTCGAAAGAGCTGATACATAGATTATAATGGGCGAATGGCATAAAGTACTCTATCCGCAGGAAGCGATCATGCCAGAGGATCAAAATCACCCCAGTCATTCTGGGTTGGCTTCTTGGCTGACCATGAAGGCTGGGGAGGCTTGGAAGGCGCAAGTACATTACTCATTGCAGGCGAAGCAGGTACAAGCGGCGACGAGAAATTCATGGGAGGCGGGGCAGGATTGGTGAAGCTTGGCAGGGGCGGGCTCGTCGATAACGAGATGTTATAGTTTGGCTTGGGTGACTGCGAGGCCGGAGTGTATGAAGCAGGTTGAGAGAAAGCAGCCATCGGGGTTGTCGAGAGTGGTATGTTGTAGTTTGGCTTTGATGGCTGTATCGCGGGCGGGGTGTATGCGGGTTGGGAGAATGTAGACTGTGATGGCATATAGGAAGGTCGCTGGGCCGATAGAGAAGGTTGTGCTGGTGCGGGTGACGAAAATGAGGACGAGCCCAGCCGGGATGGCCGATGTTGGAAACCAGGCTGTTGAGGAGAACCAGGTAATGAGGGCGTTGTGAACGAGCTCGGACTCGACGCCTGGTATGAATTGGTTGAGACGGGCGGAAGGGGAGGGGGTGATTGAATAGTCGGGGTCTAACCAATCAAGTTAATATGAAAGGCACGCAAAGAAACGCTTTGTGAAGCTTACATTATCATTCAGAATGCTCGCCCAAGGATCATCATCCCACGAAACGGTCGCATCCAAAGGCGTGTCCGCCTTGACCGTAGCTCCATTCGCCCTGCCAACCAAGCTCACAAAATCAACACCTCCAACGGGTCCTGTAGCACCTGCCCCATTCGCTGCTGTTGCCGATCGGTCCTCTAGCCGCTGGGAGTCACGTAGGAACTGCTTATGTTCCTGTTCGACGCGATCTCCCAGTTTGCGAACGACGGCCATGAAACGCTGGAATTGGTCGAGATTGAGGAGCGGACCCATGGACATTGCCCAGAGTTGAGGAAGAACCAGTGTTGCAACGGCTTCCCGATCAACCTTTAAACCCATGGCCTCCTGAACGGCCAGGGTCCCCATCTGTGAAACTCTGAGTACGCCGAAGGGGAGAAAGAAGGGGAGAAAGGGAACAGAGGAAGAAAGCGCCTACCGTTACGGCTGGCTCCTTGGTCCTGATTTTGGAAAGTAGAGGAACGAGCTTCTGGGTCAGGCTTGTCTACGTAACGCCAAGGATAGTTGAGACACAAAACCGAGGTACAAGACGAGTGTTGCAAACCTGATCCAGAGTTCTAACCATGGTCAAAAATGTTGTCAATGTGGCCACTTTCACTGATAACACTCTTGTTTTTGTGAAAACAACCTGAATGCCGGGTAAGATATGGCTTTGGGACAGCGAGGGACACAAACCGCAACGCGGGGGAATAGTACACCTTGGACTTCGGCATAGTCCAAGCTTTCACAGAGGTCAGGAACGCACTGCAAGGCGCGTTCTTGAACCTGCAACGGGTGATAAGAGCGTGAAGCGGGCCAGGCGACGTCGAAAGTACATACCGCAGCGTGCTCAGATTCTAGGGCGTTATATACGAGCGGTAAGACCTCTACGGAATTCAACAGTAAGGTCGATAGAAGATGGTTTTTGCTTCGACTCACGCTCCCTAAACACAATTTTATCTGTCTTGCTCTGAAGCATCCCCAGGTTATCCAGGAGGGTAAGCATATTCTGCGGGGGCTCTTTCACAACGAACAGGGGCTTCAGGCTAGGGAGGACTAAACTAGCAAATTGAGTGGGGGAGAGCACAGTGGAAATCGCAAAGACGTTCGGAAGGATGTACGGTAGGAGATGAGTGTCCTTCATCTCCTCAAGCAGACTGGGAAGGATCTTCCGCGTCCGCAAGCCTTCCGAGAACTTGTCGAGGACACTGGTGAGCCCCTTCATGAAGCCAATCTTTTCTTCTCGCGTCTTGGCGGTGAAATTTGATCGGTCGAGGAAATTAAGAGTGGATATGGGTAAGGACGAGAAGAAGGGCTGAGTGGTGAGAGTAGTGGGTGTTGGTCGATTACCGCCAAGCCTCGTGATGAGGGAGCGCAGGAGAGCTGGCGGAGGCAAGCATTAACTGGGAGCTTTGAGCGGATGTTTATAATGCGTACCTTGGAGATCGGTATCCAAACTCTGCATATTTGGAGGAGGTTTTCCGGCATTCTCGCGAAGTCCACTGAGGCTACCGTGAGTTTTGAAAGGAGGGTTGCCCTTGCAGTGAACAGCGTAGATCAGGCATCCCAGGGAATACATGTCTGAGGCGGTGACCAACTGTTCGTCTAGAGCGTATTCTGGTGCTGTTAAACACGACGTGTCAGGTTGATTCATTCCTCGAGCAGAAAAAATGATACCCATGTAATCAAACGAGCGCTGAATGTACGCGGGCACATGGCCATCAAAAGTAGGAAATTCCCAACGCGTTGGACCACCACCTCCGGGTGTCATCAAAGGAATTGTTAGGCCAAGACCAGCAATTTTCCAGTCACCCTGAAGGTCACTCAAAATCAAATCTGAGAGCGATTGGTGACCGCGTACTAACAGCACTGTTTATGATGATGCTTTCTGGCTTGAGATTCGAGTGTATGAGCTGGCCGGATGAGTGCATGAAAGAGAGACCCTTGCATATTTGCAGAATGCCTTTCTGGATCTAGTTTTTTGTAGGTTGAAAATGAGCGCCATTTTGAGTAACGGAAATCGAATTACGTGCCTCGACTTCGTCAAGTTCAACCAAGGGCGTATGTCGGCCTGGTGCACCTGGTATAGATAGTTCGAGAGAAGATAGGATCGGCTCAGTCGCAAAGATGAGCTCTGTCCGCGTCTCCTCAAGCGGTTCCACCATTTCTTTAGAGCGTCGAAATGAGACCAACGGCGCAGAGTCGGATCGATTGTCACGAACCTAAGATCGACGGATGCCGAAGGCGCGTCAACGAAGAGGCCTGCAAGAAAACTCTCATCTGAGTTCTTGCGGGAAGAGAAGACAGTTTCATTGTAATATACCTCAGCCTTGAGCACCTCCAATGTTCGCTCTTTCGCTGCGGGGCGCAGCCGTTCCATCTCGGCACTTCGTTTGTCGAAAGACCAGACACTGACGCGTTTGTTGGTGACCTTGTGAGAGGCAGACTGTACACGCCATAGTCCAACATTGAGAGGGGGAGAGAAAGCAGCAGGGGCGGAGGACGTTCCGCTAGGTCCTGGCGTTGAAGAACGGCTTCCGGGTAGACCTGTAGAGCTTCCGATATTATACGACTGGGAGATGGCGGTGCGGGCGAAGAAGGAAGTCGCTGCTGCGAGCATTTCCATGGCGCGGACGGAGAAAAGGGCACAAATTGACGGTCAACGCCGTCGATGGTCTACACGCCTCTACACGCGCAGTGCGTTTGTGACATTGTGACGACCCATCCGTCACGGCGGGCCTCGAGCTCACTCAGAGGACAATTTGAAAGGTAAAAAAAAATCCAAGACAAGATTGCGCGTGGACGAATACACAAAGTACCAATGCGGATTTTGTTCTACGGTGTTCTGCCCGAGCCGTGAGGCAGCGAGAAAGTGAACATCGTTTATGAATACGCCGCGGCGTACGAGCGCGATCGTCGCCTAAATACTTGAAGGGAGCGTATGGGTGTGGCATCGGCTACGACGCTTGGCAGAACATCGAATGACTCGCTGAAAGCGCTTGAAAGCGACGGCGAAGAATTTCAAGAAGACAAACAGGAAAACGTCGCCAAGTCGAGGAGGTCAAAGCGCGGGTTAGCGTCGGCTTCGTCGGCCGATTACAGGTTTCGGTCGTACTCTACCATGAAGGCCACTTTCAAGTGCCTACAAACTCTTCAGCGTCTGACGACGCGCCCTAAGAGTACTTCAGCAGCTTCATGCTGACTGAGTCCCTCATTCAACTCATTCTGGCAGGCACTTCCTTCATCGGGCTCGGGCGAATGGGTTCAGAGATGGCGTACCTCAATATCTTCCGCTCTCTTTTCCTTCGCTCAACATGCCACCGCAGGTACAATCTCTTCTCGAAGCAATTTGCCAAGCAACCGGATGCGCACTTTGTCGTTTGCGACGCCTTCCCCGAAAGCGCTTCCACCTTTTGTCACAATTTCTCCACGGCTTTTCCCGGGTCTAATGTTAGCATCGCTGCGACCCCAGAAGAGTGAGTATGTTCGCATTTGTTCCGCGGGTCCAATTAATATTATTTCTCATGCAGAGCGACGCTTGCCTCTGAAATAATTGTAACTATGCTTCCTTCATCACCCCAGGTCCAAACTGTCTATGGCGGAGCCATCATCCCGACCCTTCGATCTCTTCCTGCTGATCTGGCTCAGAAGACGGTTTGCATTGACTCGACGACTCTCGATGTTGATGTAGCTCGTGAGACCGCTCAAGCTGTGATTGCAACGGGAGCTACTATGCTCGACGCGCCCGTATCTGGGGGAGTCACTGGAGCCAAAGCTGCGACTCTTGCGTTTCTCGTCGGAGGAACCGAGACGTCCTTCCGCGCAGCTTACCCTGTTCTCTCTATGATGGGACAGCGAATTGTACATTGCGGACCCTCGGGAGCGGGACTAGGAGCCAAGATCTGCAACAACGTGAATATCTCACTTGGTTTTATGCATCTATCATTGACTCATATGAGCATTTCTCGTCGGAATCAGCTCATCCTGGGAGTGCAACAAGTAGTGGTAGCTGAAGCAATGATCCTGGGACAGAAAATGGGACTGGATGCTGCGGTTATGAGCAGCGTCATAGGTTCTTCGACTGGAAATTGTTGGTCGATATCTGTCAATAATCCTGTCCCTGGTTCGCTGCCTGACAAGTCCCCTCCGTGCGAACGCGACTACGAAGGAGGATTCGCGACAGCTCTCATGGAAAAAGTCTGTGGTCTAAAACAATATTGCAAAACTTTTTCTGACATGGCGGACACTATCCAACAATAGGACATGGGATTGGCGAGCAACATTGCGACTCAAACGGCGAGTTCGCTTCCGCTGGGTGAGGCCGCACGGAGAGTGTACCGAGAGATGATGGAGACACAGCCTGAGCTTGCTCGAAAGGATTTCTCGTCTGTATACCGATATCTGTCGGCGCCCAAGTGAATTTATTGTCGGACGGAAGATGCCGTATTGACCGATCATGTAATTGATGGATTGCCATAACAATTATTTGCATCTGTTTTCTCCGCCACTCTAATAAAGTCGGGCGCGTTGAACCGCGGTCGCCACAAAAATGTCTGCCCCAAACGTCCTTGTCTTTGGTATTCCCTCTTGCTTCTTGCCCGTCTGCTCCCTCACCATCTCTTATATCAGGCGGTCTCAATACCTGCTCGAGGGCCCTCGTCAGCTTCCTCGTCCCGCTTGAAGGCGAACCTCTTGCCTCGGTCCGCCCCGACTCAAACATCGTGTCTTAATCGCAGTCTGACCTCTCTTGCAGCATGTCCGGGTAGTCGACAAATTCTCGGTGGAGCCTCCCACGACGTGCGTGGAACTCCAACCACTCAGAAATCACCTCTGGCCTAATCAACTAGTATCTGACACAGTTACATCGGCGCCGAATTCCCCAAACTGTTGAAGAAACCTCAAGTTCAGTACCGTCAGGCAAATCTGACCGTGCCTGGTGAGTCGCGACTCCATCGCATCGCGTCCATCTCTCAACTGACCCATCTTTTCCAGCCACGATCGCTTCATGTTTCGACCCGCCTGAAGGCCAATCGGCGTATGACTACGTCTTTGATTTCACGGGAGAAGTCGCTTTTGACCGGACAGACATGGTGCCGTGGACATCTCATCGTTTCTCGGCGCTTGCTTATTCATTTTTTCTTCTGTGCCTTAGATTCACGTCGAGAGGACGTGCCAGGTTGCTCGGCTGATCGGACTGGAGGCTGCGAAACGGAAAGTCAAGGCCTACGTCCGACTGCAGCAACCGTTTTACGAGACCTCGAGCAAAGGGTCGCATGACGAGAAAGAGGACATAAAACCTCTCGGCGTCGCGGGCACATGGTGGCACGAGACACTCCGTATGCTCGCCGCCATCGAAGAGTCTGTATCATTTGCGGTTCGCCTTCGTGTCTCCAGTCCTGATTTTTTCCAGTCTGAACCTCGTCATCTTGCGAATTGGTTTCGTGTATGGGCCCTACACCAACTGGGGTAACGTTGCGTCTGTTTTTACAGTCGCATCAGTGTATGGGTACATGAAGAAACCCATGAAATCGATGTGGTCCCCCGGCAAAAATCCCACTCATACCATTCACACGGAAGATGTTGCTGGCGGTCTGTGGGCCTGTGCGCAATGGATGGCGCCCCTGGGCCGAAAGGAAGCCGACAGTCTTGCGGGTGAAGAGATTCTATTCCATAACGACAAAAGCAAGGTTGCCGAGGTCCATGGGATGCCTCCTGCAGATAAGAAGCTGATTGCTCCCCTCTTCAATCTGGTATGCAGAACCATATTTTATTCAACTTCATCACGATACTATCATCTGCTTTGGAACAGGTCGATAACTCTGAGAGCACCTTGCTCAGTGTCGGACAGACGGTCACTTCACTATTCGGTACAACATTTGAATTTTTCAATCTTGTAGAGAACACTGTTCTCAAGGTGATCCTTCTTCCTGTTCCTTTTCCGCTCCCGAAGTTACTCATACTCACGCTTCTAACGAAACAGATGAAATCCGATACAGTCGAAGAAATCAATGAGCACCACGTCGGCGGCTGGACGGAGATGATCACCACATCAAATCCGCCCATCCCCAATACGCCTCTGTCCGCGTACATGGACAAGTATGCGCTTGAGAAGCATGTGGTTGCGTTCAGCAACGCCAAGCTGCTCGAAGTGACAGGGTATAAGCTGAAGAAGCCGAACCTCAGTAAAGAAACGGTCAAGGAGGTCGTCGACAAGTGGAAAGAAGAGGGTAGCTGGCCGATACTCGATGCGTAGCTCCCGGACCCATTCTGACCGGCGATGCCTGGGGCCAAGTAGCCATTTCTGATATTAATGCTGACCACCATGCTTTCTATACCATCATCTCTGCTTTGATACCTTAATCTCTGCACTAATAATCGAGCTTAGTTATTAATATTTCACGGGAGGACCTGTTACAAATGGAATCATTGTTTCTGCTGTTTGTTTGGGTGAATCGGAAAATTTTCATAGGCTATAACAGGCTCGTCGTTGCCGATGAACTGTGGGTAAGAGATGTGGGACTGGGAGAGACTGGGGGAGTTGAGAGTGGACACCCGGCTAAAGTGAAGCTGCCGTCGGACCGGTTGTGTATTTAGTCAACTCCCATTGGCTTGATCATCAGTGCTACTTACGAACGCGTCAAGATTCAGCAGAAGAGAAGAACAGCGAAAAGCTACGTGCTCTGATGCCCCGACGTCAAGCAGATCAGTATTCCAACCTCAAGAGCACTAGCATGGAGGCCGTGGACCGCAACGCAGAGGACTATGAACTCAGGGAAGCTCTGCTTGCGACGGAGGAACAAGACCGTTCGACCAAACCTAGGGGACAGGAGGACCTACTCCCTGCCGAGGGCCGTACTGGCGACGTGCTCGCAATGAATCTTGCTCTGGTGAGGGATAACAACTCGCATAGTCGTGTCTGCCGACTCATGTTATTGTCTTGAACACGAAGTTCGGTGCAGCTGTAAGCTTTCCCTCTTCTTGGCTCGCGCCTTGTAACCTCCGTACCTTCTTAGTTCTTCACAATCGTTACCTGGGTCATAGTGCTCGTCAACAATCCGGTTGCCAACAATTGGGGTTGGTTTGCGTTCCATCCACCTCTTCAGAGCCTCTCTCTCGCACTTCTCATCTATGGTGTGTCACTATTTTCGTTCTGTGCCATGACTATCAGGTCGAATGCTTCGTTTAGGCATTCTAACCCTCCAACCAACCTCACAACCGAAGACGAAGGCTGCTGGCCTAGTGCGCCATCAGTACGCAATATTATTAATGGCGTTCCCGATAATGTTTCTCGGGACTTTTGCTGTCATGCTCAATAAATATCTGCACGGAGCGGTTCACTTCAAAACTTGGCATGCGGTATGTTTACCCTAGACTCAATCCATTTCAATTCCCCACTCATTTTCTTCAGAAATTCGGCATTTTATGTATGGGTTGGATGTTCGTACAGGTCATCTTGGGAGGAGGTAGTGTTTGGTTTGGCGGTGCTGCCTTTGGTGGAGGCTATAAGGCGAAAGCCGTTTGGAAATACCATCGGTAACTTTATTCGTGTTATCTTCTCATTGCTGAATCTCACTCACCCTGGCTCGCAGACTTTCTGGCTATGTATTGTTCGCGCTTTTGATGTTCACTGCTCACATTGGTGGAGCCTGGTCCAATTGGGGCATGAAATACAGTCCCTGGATCCTCCGTGTCCTGGCGTATGGAGTATCTCTCGCCGCCTGCGCTGCAGGTGTTTACATCCGATTACGGTATGTATTACTTCTAACAGATCTCGACGACTACTCCGAATTGACTTTGATATCAGGCCTTCGAAGATGAAGTTCTTTTAGAATAACTGTATTGTATAACTACACTTGCACAAACCAACAATCCGGGTATCATGGCTCCTTGGGTATCACAGACGCGATGAACCCAGGTAAAAACCTTTCTACCCGCTCGTTCGTGGCGGTCCACAGTGTCCGTTGGCGATCGTCCCGCGTATCAGGTTCCTCTGCAGGTGGTGGTACTAAAATTTGGGCAGCATGCATGACAAGCACGACATTCTTCAGAGACTCGGGGACAGCCTCATACTACCAAGAAGTCAGTACCCGGCTTGGATACATATACAAGCAAGCAACTTACCAGCTGGTCACCCTTGTCAATATTCATCAACCGATCCAGCAAGTCCAAGATCTGAATCCACAGAATACGGATGTCGACCTGAGCCTGGCTTTCTCGCACTTCAAAGTGCATGAATGCCTTGCAAAGAAGAGCGGATGCTCGAAGACGCGTCTCGGGCATTCCCCGTGGATCGCGGTGGAACACCTGAGGTTTCAGCAAGTCATCGAGGAGAGGGAATATGACTCGGTTGAAAATTTCTTCGACTTGCTCTGCATTCGCCTCGTCGAAAAGAACATGCGGGCCCAGTAGCATCCGCTGCAATTGGCCGATGGCAGCATGTCTAACTTCCCGAGCAGCATTTGTTGATTGACGGCTCAGAGAGCTGATCAACGGCAGACATAATTGTCGCCAAGCTGACTCGAGAATGTCAATGCTGACCTAATGTTGTAGAGAAGAAATGGCTACCTTGCGCTGAAAGGAGACCAGCCGACTCCATTAACGGACTCATGAACTTTTTCAGGTGCACTATGAGATCGATCGCTTTTTTTCCTCGCTCAATTGGAGGGGAGCTGCGATCTTGTCAGTTTTGCTAAAGTATACGGAGATTGAACACACTTCGCCGACGTCAAAGGTTCTTGCCGACGCCCTTGACGATGCTGACCTTCAGCTACAGCACCGGCTGCGGTGGCGAAATCATCTAGGATGTTCAATAGCCCACTGAAGTTATCTATCGTAACGGTCTCTTCAGGGCTATCCGACACTAGACTCGTTATTAAATCGAAGGACGGCCGTGCAGCCTCCGGGTGCAAAATCGTGGAGCGAAGGAGAGCAAAGACCAGATTCCACTCAGTCTGTGACCGAATGATTTCCTTGTGGGTTTGAACAAGTAGAAGAACCCCGGCAACGATCTGCTCTGCAACAGAATTCGCCACGGAGGGAGGCAAGCACGATAGGAGATCGAAAGACACGTATATCTGATCTCTCAGTGCTGGCTGTAAAGGCATCAGAAGGGAGGTAGGAAACGCCACGAAGGAAGTGCACCTTTCTGGCTATTATTAAACACAACCGCAGGAGGGCCACTACGGCGCGTTCGATGAGCAAGAAACTGTACTGCGTTGAAGCAGAAAGTAGAGCCGACAGGTGTTCGAAGACTATTGGCCTACTTTGGATTAATCTTCTGAATCCAATTCCGTTCCAAAAAATTGCTTACCAAAGATCTTCTATATGCTGCGATGTCTGGCACGCGATACTGACCATAGTCTCCAGGAGGAACACAGAGGCCGGATCATACGGTAGAGAGTATGGCTCATCGTCCGACGCGGGGTGAGTACTATCATCGTCAGCACCTTGTTTCAGTCTTGCTACAGTTCGATCATGCGCTAGTGCCTCGAGAGCGCGCACAGCGGCGATCAGAGCGTCGACATCTAGCTGCCTGATAACCCGTGTTAACAATGTAGCAACATTCGCTAGAAGACTCACATAATCTGACTGTACAGTTCGTCCAGCCGACACGAAGTGATGCAGTCAATTGCGCATAAAGTGTTTTCTACGTCTGCTTCAGTTGCGTCGGGAACAAGAGCGTCAGAACTGCCTCCATACGGAGTCATCAAATAAGATGACAACGCAGAAAGCAATCCACCATCACTTCTGGGCGCGGCTCGCCGAGGATTTCCGCCCCTCAGTGGGATCGTTGAAACTCCACCAAGGAAATCTTCCATTTGCAGCATCCGGGTAGGAAGGAGGGAATGCAAAAACAGATTCTGGAACATCTCGAATATCTAACAACATCGTTAGCGCACCAGCTGAGCAATGGTGGAGGATTTCAAACCTGAGTCCATCCTTCGCGCAGAGCGTTTCCATTGCCGTTCACGATGTTGAAAAGTACAACAGCAGCCAGCTGTCCTTTGGAATTTGTGCCGAACTTGACTGACAGATTGGACACGGTAACGGCTTGGCCCTCCACATCTACGACAGGGAAATTGGGAACCTGGCCAGAGATAAATTCTGACAAAAGGCTGGTGGCTTGCGACAATGAAATGACCACGAAATCAAAGACATCGGGTAGCTGAAAGTGCCCTGCCAATGTCGCGCACTGTCGGAAGCCTGAGATGGATCTCTGTATAACGTAGTCGTCGTCGAAAGTGATGAATGCGTAGGCTATAGCGGAAATGACTGGCTTCCAGACAGCCTTGAACATATCAACGTCGAATAGAGATGAGTTGCACATCAATAGGTTGCCTAATAAGGAAATGCTGTCAAGGCCGAGTTATATTTACCAAACGTCGAAAACCTGCCTGCATTGCGTGTGCGAGTAAGGAGATCCTTCCAGGCGTATTCAAAGCCGAGCTGGCCAACGTGCTCTTCAGGCATGACTATCTCCCTCCTGCGTATAGAGTCATAGATATTTTGCTGTTAGAAACTCAGTTTTCTTGTGCTCGATCGATTACAGGACACCTACCAGGAATTCCGCAGAGAAATCACTGTTATTATTGACGCCCCGAAGATTCTTGGTGTAGTCTTCAATCGTCATACGTTGCTGCATGACAATCAATGCTGACAAAATGAATCAAAGACATGCACGACGCACTCGGACTTGAGGGTTGTGCTGATCAGTGTTCAGCATGATGACCGAGTAGGCTAAAACGTAGACCGCGTCCTCGTTCTGGATCTCATCTGTGCAGAACCATTCAGTTCATTACGGTAAGTACACGCAGCACACGAACCTGGTTCGGAAGCAAAATAGATCGATGCGAATGTTTCCGTTATGCGGGCAATTTGTTGCGACTCGCCAGGAAGCCGGAAAGTCTCGAGAAGTTCACGCATGGCATCGGCGATGGTTTTCTAGGTCAATGGTTCTATCAGTGCCATGTTAACTAGGTACAGAGAAAAAAAGCGAGACATCTCTGAAATCGAACAAGCCGATGAAAGCCTTGAGCAGAGGGAGGTTCTCTTCCCTGGAGATGTAGTCGCCGAGCAAGCGCTTATCTAGCCTAGCACAGCCCTTCAGGAATACAGCAAGATTGTGAACCTTGGCGCTTTCGGGAGCATCGGGGGGCAGGTCAGTGTAGATTAGACGGTTCTCTTCAAGGAAGGCAACGCCCTGCTTCGGTTTGTTATTGAATCTCGCAGCCGCTGTGACGATTCGTTTCTTTTGAGACTTGGCCTGAAGCAGAGATTCCGACTCTGGAAAATCCTATTACACTCCACGTATCAGTTGGGTAGTAGAGACTAGCGGCAAGCAACGGATACTGACTGAGGGCCAAGGTTGAGATGCCTACAATTTTAATATTGATTAGTTGTTGATTGAAAATGGGAAGGAGGTACATACACCATCAGCACGGGCAGCCATATCATTGACAAACGCGAGCAGAAGATCCAGACAAAGATACTGCGAATTCCTTTGCCGGGAATCCAGACCGCCGGTAGATTGTGGAGGGTATACACCCTGCGTCAGTGTCAGCAAAATTTCAGCCCAAGCTAGATTAATTCTTCGCTACCTTGGTAAGAAAATCGATGAGGCGCTCGAAAAGATTTTCAGAATTGATGTCACAATCATAGTTAATATACAGATCGACCATGAAGCTCGGGTGGCGCGAAATCTGGCCCATGATTTCCAAGATGAGGTCGCGCGTTTCTCCGCGGGCTGGTGCAACGAGGACTCTGGAGGGTGTCGCAACCCCGGACTCTGAGTCCTGTTTTGCTTCTGGCGGTCCGAGGATAGGTGTCCCAGGTACGGGAGTTCCAGGTCGAGGCGAAGCTGCGTACTGTCCATTCGCTCTCTTGCCTGGAGGGGGAGCAGGCGGAGCTAACCGGTCGATAGTAAACGCCAAGAACAGCTCTTGTTGGAGTTTCAGATGGTATCGCATCGTGTCGAAGACAGTCGATATTGTGCGTAAGGCGGAATGGAGGACAGACATGTTCTCAGAACGAGCTAGTTGGAAAAGGAATCTGCACCCAGTATCGACGATTAGTGCTTTGAGGGAAGGGAATTCCGGGATGCGAGGTCCAGACGCTTCAAATGCGGCATTGAGTATTCCTAGGGCAACGAGACGCGTAGAGTCGGTATGCTGCTGATCAGTGGGATCCAGCACATTGATCAGAACCCGGAGCAGTTCTAGTATAGAAGGAAGTCCATCTGTTTGGGGAACTCAAAATGCGAATCAAAACTATTTCCAGAGCAAACATACATTCGGGTCGCGAAATCGTTGCAGCTGAAGTTGGAGTGCGATCGGCATCTTGACCGGCATCTTCGGGCTTTTCCTGGGACTCTACAACAATTTCTTGAGAATTTTGAGGACTTTCTTCAGTGAGAGTCGCTTCCGCGGAGGCGGATACGGTCATTCGAATTTCGGCGTCAGGTGTATCTTCGTCTATGGTCAAAAGCTTTTCCTCCTCTGTCCGTGGGTCCAATGAGTGTAGTCGCGAGAATACGGTCCGAACGAGACTGTGCATCACGTTTTCAGCCGAGCGCCGCAAGGTTTCTTGAGAGAATTAATTGCTGAAATGCAAGGACAGCAGTATTAACATACCAGAGAGACGCATTTGACAGCAAGTTGTCAAGACAGTCTCAAGCATCTCGCACACTTCGATATCACCCAGTCCACCGCCTACACCTCCGCATAAACAATCATGAATGGCAGTCATGATTCGGAGTAGAACAACCTCGTCGCCGGAGGAATCGCTGGCCTCAAACTTGCAGTGGGATACAGTACTGCTAAGTTCAATCAACGCAGTTTCGAGAGAGCGCGACTGGGGAGATATGAGGCCGCATACAAAGAAACTGTGTAAGGAAGCGAGAGCAGTGGATGTGATGGGCCCAGTGGACAACGGAGATCGGATAATGGCAAAGAACGGCGCTAATAAGGTCGGCAATGGTACTGTCATTATATCTAACGCGTACATTCGTGTCAACACGAAGTGAATGAATGACAAGTAGCAAGCACACACACCTTCTACATCCCGAACAGCTCGTTTGAGTTCCTCGAAACCCAGGATGAGATCGGCCTCGCGACTGATTCTTCTTGAACCTTGAGCGTTGTTGGAGACTCGCAAGCCGAGATTACTGCCTAGCGCAGAATCCCTGGAGTTTATGAAATGGGTAGCGGAGGACCAGCGTGAATTTTTGCGCATGGCAGAAGTGACAGCTAGAATTTCTGAATATAAGACATGCTTTTGCGAAACGGTCCTGCGGGGGACTGGAGCTGGGAGACCAGCCATAATGATAGAGAAAGACTTCAACGCGTTTTATTTGGCCATGTTTTATACAACGTTGCTCTCTCCCTCCACGACACCATACTCCTCTATCTACGTGTCTTGCGGCCTCTTCCTCCGCAATGACTTGCTCTCGCTCCCGACACTATCGCCGAGTTTGCAATCTCCGAGTCGTACAAGTGGGCTCGTCAAGTCTGTGTCACCGGCTCATAATCACCTTCGGCCCCTCAATTACTGCTCGTTCTCTTGCCTCAGCTCATGAACATAATTCTGTGGGGTGAATGTGTATAGCTACGGCCTACACCGTACTTTCAACTCATTTCTGTTGACGCCATGGTCAGCCGCGTCAACGTTCCTACACCCGACCACTCTGGTTCTTTGACTGGCTTCGCGACTCTCCTACAACCGGGGATCTAGATAATGCCTGGCATTGCAATCCCGATCTGTTTAGTCCTTCGCTGGTGTATTCCCGGTAGTCACTCTGGGGTATTTGGTCAATGCTATCTCTTCGTGTCACTCATGCGCTGCTATTCCAATCTTGTGTTGTGCAACTGCTCATAGTCAACCTAGTAATGCATCTTTTGAGCCTAGTCTGATAGGATTGAATCTCTCCACCTGGCGATGTTTTCTGTGATTGATATTTGACGACTTCTACGCCGTGTCAGCCGTGACACCATCATTGGAGGATATGCAGGAATTTCGGAAAATCAAATAATTTCGTTCGAGCACACTCTCCAATAATTCGCCGCGACCGGCTCGGCAGAGCTAGTGCTTATCCCTCCGGTTTCGCTTCTCGCCTTCCTTTGACTGTGGTAACTCTCACTTATGGCAACGATTAGCGTTCTGCTCTGTTCTGTTCTGCCAAGCCCACTGATCCGAGGATGCCGTCTGATTTCAGTAACGTCAAGCTGATCAAGGACCCCAAGGACCTTCCAAGGTCACATGTTGGAGTGACGGTACTACTGTGCATACAGTACCAGGTGGGGACATTGTGGTCTCAGGGGAGAATACGGGAGGTATATAGCGTACAACTGACTCTGCTTAGCTTCTCACGAGTATCGGCAGGGTCGGTGTAAATATTCGACGCAATTCAAAATTATGGCTTTTGATGGCGCAAATGACATTGACCCAAAAAGGCAATACATGTTGAATACATGTCAAGTTTGTTGCTGCCCGCTGAGCGGAAGGAAGTTAAAGTTGTCGATGCATCGAATCTTGACCCAGCTCCAGGCTCCACAATGTTCACTCAAATGGCCTCAACGACACTTCCAGAAAAGAAAGTTTCCCTTCAAGTTCTCGCAGTGCATTTCCGCTGCTTTCGTTATCGCGCTGAGCCTTCATACATGTCGGGTAAGGGGGAAGAAGGAACCAAATAAAATGATTGTAAGCCATACAAGGGGGTGTATGGGTTTGATTTATGCAAAAAAAAGGAACATGATGAGTCTAATCCTTCGAGAACTTGAACAAGTATTACCCGTCGCGAGTAGTTCCTCCAGTACCGCAGGATGATTAACATCAATTATTGAGAGCTCCTACGACCGTTTTGCTTCCGAGATGAATTAATCTGAGGATTTGAACAAGATTTGAAACATTTCCATGAACTTTGTCCTGTTTTCTTGCTTGATGATGATACTCATTGGCAAGGGACAGCAGAGGCTTGGTCAGGCAGGAAATGGGGGATGCGGAACGGAAATACACAAGGGGCGCTTGATCTCTGGATTACGGACTCGAACTTTGCACGTGTTTCACAGCCTGGACCGCGTCATCCGAACAAGTCCGAAAGGTCCGATGAGCCTTGAATTTTTTTCAGCGCAAGTACTAGCTCAGCCTGCAAACACTGCTCCTCAAAAGTATGTCCACCTGCATAACAATGATGAGAGAGTGCCTCTGGAGCACAAGAAACGCGTGCCATCGCGTTCAAGGCTCGAGGATGGGCTTTGTTTACAGGTACCAAACAATCTCCTTATTTGGGGGGGATATCGTGAGAACGGGGTACGCGATAAGGAGATCAAGCGCCTCTTGGAAATACAAATCTACAATGCTAAATAAGCAGTAAGTGTTTAATTATTAAGGAATGGAACACATAGACACAATTGCCTGCCAGTGTGAACGAGGTAAAATGGTTGAAATCTCTGAGTTCGGGGTTTCCTTCATTCAATATTCCCTTGGCCTCGTACCCGTCCAACTCCGAGTCTTCAACGAGTTGCTTAATTATCCTCTTATCCTCAACCTCAGCATATTGTTCTGCTTTGCATTTTGCTTTCGACATCTCAGTTGCTGAAGGTCACGATGTTGAGGCAACAATTTCAGACCCTGTTAGATTCAGTCAAGCGCTGATACAATCCAGTGCACTGCCCTGAGTGCTCCGCTGCGAAAGCTTGAGGGGCTGAACCACACAGCGGGATGCTGTTGCACAGCAGGATAGTGGGTGGGCAGGTTGGGTTCATATTCAGATTTCATTCTGGTATGTACTCAAGCATCTTGACAAGGTTTGAAATCGATTCAAGAAGAACTATGTAATGCGAACCGAGTCACGAATGAATCAAAGGGCCGGCACTCAGAAAAATATCGGGTAGACATTCTAGTGAGGTTTCACGGGTTGGAAGCCGTGTTCTAGAAGATAAAAAACAAACATAGAGTTGTCAGAGGTATTTGACGCGTAATGGCCGCCCCAGACACGTCGAAATGTACAGGAATGCGTTGATTCATTAGCCGGAGACGCGTCAGAGAAAGAGCACGCGAGTTCCAAAAAAGGGAAGTTTATATACATAATGACGCAAGCCACCGGGTAATTGATGCGGTAACTATCAAAGCAAAGAGGTGAATTCAAGGAAAGCAGGGTGGAGAAAGTTCTTGAGCTGAAGTGAGAACATTGACGATGAAGGTTTGATGAAGGTAAACCTGGAATGCATCGCGCCAGGCCGTCGACGGACTGCTATCTGATCCTTATCTCTGTTGTTGGCAAGCTCAGCAGAGTTCTTGGGGTCCTTGGGTTGCGGAACGTTACCTTCATCAGATGAAATCAGCGGATCAGAGAGCAGAACGCTAATCGTGGGTCGAAAACAGAGCAGAACGCTAATCGTTACCATACTCACTGGCTATACTGATCAAGCCTAATGCCAACGCGAGTCATGGCTAGCACTCTTCCACCCAACCCATGCTCACGTTAGATTGTTCAGCAAGTGAATCCTCAGGCACCGACTATAAATTGTGGCGCGCATCTACAGTGTACACATCGCACATCGCGTCGGAATCGAAGCTCTCAACTGCCAATCAGGGACTAGGTTGGACTGTTTTCACTGCTGCCAGTACCCGCCTTCCAATTGACCTGCACATCGAGAAAGCCAAAGCTCGGATTTATTGACCCATGTTCTTACCTCCTAATCCTGCTGAACATCGCCTGAATTTTTGCTAATTAGCCTAGCTAAGGCTCTTCTACTTGCAAACGGCGCGATTCAAATGCTGCAAGTTACTGTAGTCTACTAGATACCGCTTTTGTCGACGCGAAAATCACGCGCCGGATTGCGACATTTCAGCCATCAATTGCGTGAGATTTTTGTCAAATGTGTTTCTCGGATTTTCTTGGTGAAATTTGCTTGTTTCCTTTCCAAAAAAAATGTTGTGTCCATCTGTGAAGAGCTACTGGATCTGGACGTAGTAGCTCAATTTTCTGAGCTCATAGAGAGGTGCAATGGATGCACGTTTGAGTTGATGGCCATATGGGATCGGGAAGATCGCGATATCAATGGAGAAAGTGGTTCGGACCGGAGAGTCCGGGAAGTGCAATTAGTCAGATTACAAAAGTGTAGCCGCGTCTCGCCGCAAAAGGTCTTCCTTCTCCACACAGCAGAGATATATACAGCTCATAGCTGGGTCGTGACTGAGGTCACTTCACCTCCTCACCCATCGCAAGAATGGCACCATCCAGTCTCCATGGGCTCAACTTAATTCATCCCCCTTCCTCCTCCTCTTCCAGCACTGACCTCCTCAACGGTCCCCCCTTCCCCGACCTTTTATGGAATAATCTCGTCTTTGATTCAGACGAGCCTTTGGTGGACGATAATGAAAAGTACTCAAAAAGATCTTCGCGCGACTCCGATGAAGAGCTTGAGCTCGAGGCCAATCGCCAGGCCAACGAGTCCGCTCTCCATCACCAGCACCAGGGCCATGTTAACGTTGTAACTGGCACGAATGTGGCCAATCCCGTACCCCAACAGCAGCAGCAGTTCGACCTAAGCAGTTTCCTCGCCGGCTTAGGGCAGCCCGCAGGTGGTCTTTCCCCCTCCATTGTGCAGTTACTTGCCCTCCAATCTGCCGTCAATAACACCTCCTCTTCCAACTTCCCCTCTCTCCTACCGCCAGGACAGTCGGAATCATCCTCCGCATCCCAACCATCATACGAGCAGCCCCCGGCGAAACGTGCGCGCAGTCGCAAGTCCTCGATATCCGCGTCGACCGCTGAGTCCCCGGAGGATGTGGCAGGCACCTACAGCATTGCTGAGGACAAGCGCAGACGGAACACCGCTGCATCTGCCCGTTTCCGTTTGAAGAAGAAAGAACGAGAAGCGGCTCTGGAGACGAGAGCCAAAGAGCTCGAGGGTCGTGTGAACGAATTGGAACGCGAATGCGAGGGTCTCCGACGGGAGAATGGATGGCTAAAGGGATTAGTTGTCGGCGTTACCGGTGCAGCCCAGCAGCAGCAGGCGCAGACGTCCACTCAATCGTCGCTCAAGAGAAGTCGTGACGAAGCAGAGGCAGCTTAAAGTATAATTCCCGGTTTTGTATATAGACTGTGCGACTCGGTTTCTCGTCTCACTGCATTGCCATGTACATAGCGCCTCATATATACTGTAGCCATGTAAGTCTGTACCTTGGGTTTTAAGTCGTCGGTTTGCATGTCTCCTGAAGTTACAGATACCGAGTGGGTCCATGATTGGCTTTCGATTCAACTTCGGCGACAGTGACCTCATTGTGGGCTTCATCGCGTTATTTCAAGCTTTGACTGAATCTATTCGAGAAGTCGTAACAAATCAGACGCTTTCATAGATAAGGCTTCATCGCGGTATTTCAAGTCGTAAGATAGCAAGAAAAGGTACATCATATTTGTTCTAGCAGAATGCTGAGTCCAACAACCAAGGGATCGACGAACATCGGCTCTGGCTAGGAAGAAATGCGAGGTTGTTGCGAAGTTGTATCGAGGTCGCATATCTAAATTTTGGACATTTTGCTTAATCTTCCCCGATTTCGAATCGTGCGCAAGCCGAGGTTCTCAGGTACGGAGAGGAATACGCTGTCAGATAATCAGGGTCTTCTCCCAGCTGTGCTGAACAAGGCAACGATTTTAAAGATGAAAGACTGAGAAAACGCGTAAATACCAAATAAGGTGGTGGTACACAGCCACTGCACAGCTTTACGCGTCGTCCTTGAAAGCAATTGACTTTGGAAAGCTACTACCATGTCCAGGTCTTACGATCGCGGTGAGCACGACACCCACTACTCATCTACTCGGCGACTCAAGCCGTATTACAGCCCTCACCGTCTTCTCTCCCGATGGCCATCTCTTCCAGGTCAACACATCCTCACATGTCCTAAAATGAATGTAACTGACGGCCATTCGCGTTATATTGCGCGCTAACAGGTAGAATACGCGGGTGAAGCAGTGCGGAAGGGAACATGCGCCGTCTGTGCTTCTCACGGCTACGTTCCACGCCTCACTGACATCTGGCTTACCGCAGGTTGGCGTACGCGGCAAGGATGTTGTCGTATTGGGCGTCGAGAAAAAGTCTGTTCTGCAACTTCAAGATCCCAGAACGGTCCGGAAGGTTGTTATGCTGGATGACCACATATGCCTCGCGTTTGCTGGTGCGTGGTTCATTTATTCCTGCAAATTTCCTTGATTTACATGCTTGTGTAGGACTGACTGCAGACGGTCGTGTCCTTATTGACAAGGCGCGAATAGAGTGTCAAAGCCATCGTCTTACCGTCGAGGATCCCGTCACCGTTGAATATATCACCAAACATATTGCAGGCATCAAGCAGGTATTCAATCCTACATTTCGTTTTACTTGTATGCTCAATGAAGAATTATTCAAAAGAAATACACACAATCCGGCGGTGTCAGACCATTCGGGATTTCCACTCTCATCATTGGCTTCGACCCTCATGACTCTCGACCACGGCTCTATCAAACTGAACCCAGCGGAATATATAGTGCCTGGAAGGTGGGTCCATGTCATTAAAGTGCTTTATTGTCCCCCCTTCATGTAGGATGCTAGGCCAACGCTATCGGCCGTTCGTCGAAAACCGTCCGCGAATTCCTGGAAAAGAATCACAAAGACGACCTGACACGCGATGACGCTATCAAGCTCACCGTCAAGAGTTTGTTAGAGGTTGTACAAACTGGTGCCAAAAACATCGAGATTAGCGTCATGGAGGAGTACGGCAAAGTCACGGTTCGCTGTTATTTTCCTTTGCGTGTCCTATGAAAATTAATGGTCTATCAGAATCTTGACCTCGCGCAGATTGAAGCAATCGTGTCCGAGATTGAGCGGGAGAAGGAAGCTGGTGCGTGTTTTTCGACGCCTATATGCTATTGCTCTCACACACTGTGACAGAGGCTGAGAGGAAACGGTCAAGACTAGCAGCCACTGCTGCCGGGCAAGCTGCTATGACGTCGCGAGTAGAGACAGAGGCTGCTCCTGCCGGTACTCCTCAGTAGTTCAGAGTGTAATGCATAGGAAAAGAGTCTGCTTTGTTGGATTGCCATTCGAGCGGTTCTAACGATGTGTCTTGCGCCAAGGCCCAAGACGGTAAGAAGATGTAAATCCAAGTGTAGATCGGACGCGTTAATGACATTACGTCACTTTGATCGCGTTCTGAGTCCCAAATCCTCCCTCCTTGTTTCCCCCCATGTCGTATACTCTCAGTGGCGGCCGTATAGACGCGCCGAAGTCAGTATGCCTATGCTCCGTACTCTGTCAATCGTTAAATTCTCTTTAGCTTCCCTTGCCAGTTTTGTTCGGCAAACCTTGACCGACTCGGTGTTCACGAACGCGAGCAGCACTATGAGAAACATCTCACCGACGCGCCCATTGGTACAATTCATGGTCGTGCTTGTAAACTGCTTCAATCTGATTCTACTACCTAGCCTCGAGCTCCACCTCGTCTAGAAAGAACCCTGTGGACAAGAACTCGGCAACAGACTCTAAGTCCTCAAAGAAGTTCAATTGGAAACCTGATTGGCTCAGTGTACCTAAAGGACAAGATGAATTCTGGTATCCAGCGCAGGACTTGCCGCCGCCGCATAATTACACTCCAGGTCAATCCTTGCGCTTCGTATCCAACTCAAGCTGACCGTCGATCCTGCTCGAAAGGCCTAATCCCGCTACTGAAGACGCACCTGAACAAATCACACTTGAAGGGAAACACCCGTCGAGCAGTCCTATGTTATGAACGCGCGGTCCTGGTTACACGAGAGGTGTGGGATGCAGGTTGGGGTTGCGGGTTCACATCTTTCTTCCTTGTTTCTCGAGCAACACCCTGACTTCTTGGTGGAGGTATCGAAATTTTTTGATGGCTTGTACCACGCTCATGGACCAACACATCCAGCCCATGTATTTTCCGTTCGTTCTCGCCTTTCTCCTGTTGATCTTCGCGCGTAATTCGCCATCCCGAGTAGACTTTTGGATCACCCGATCCCTCCTAGCGTGCGCAATTTACAGGATTGGATTGAAGCTGCGTGGCGGGAAGGCTTTGACCCAGAAGGCGCGGAACAGTTGCGACCACTTGCGGGATCGAAGAAATGGATTGGGACTTCTGATGTACAAGTCGCTTTCACGTCGCGAGGCATACCGTTCGTTTCATTGTTGTTCACACTGCTTTGGGATTGAGTTTGGATTCAGCGCAAAGTTAGTCGATTTCGACTTGAAGAAAAATGCTAGAGGTAGGTTTTCTGCCCCATCCTGACCTCATCGTTTGACAACCCTTTTAGGAGCCAATCTGCTTACGGACTGGGTTGTCGAGTACTTTTCACAATCACAGGGCTCGGTGAATACGAGCAATGTCGTCAAGAATGTACGAGCAAAAACTATAAACGAGGCGCTTTTCGGGGCATCCCCTGTGACGATCACTGCTCGCATGCCTCTGATCTTACAACATGCTGGTCATTCCCGGACGATAGTTGGGTACGAGGTTAGCAAGACGGGGCTCGTGAATCTCCTCGTCTTTGATCCTGGAAGGTCAGTCGGGTGGAAAACATCAGTAATGCACCACTGAGCGATTCTATTGTATAGAGTACCAAGAAAATGCCTCCGTAAAGCTGGAATTGAGGTGTTTTCTGCAATGAACGCGCGGCGAAATGCACATGCGTCCCCAACTGCTGAAACTTCAAATTCCCCATCTACTAAACGCCCCGGTACTCCCATGTCGTTGGACACCCTTCCTCTCAAACGCTCGCGCGTGGACGTTCAATATGACGACGCCCAACCCGAAAATGGCACCGAGGTCATAGTCGTCGATGATTCAGACGATGAAAATGTACCTGCATCCGAAAACACTTCTCCAGACCGCAAGAAGAAGAAAACGGAGCCTCAGAAGTTGGCCACCTCCGATGTATTGCAATTTTTCAGGCTTGATCCGAAAACCCTTGAGTACATACCTTGATACCTTTTGATTTATTGATGAGGTCTAAACTGTTGCTGCTCGCTAGGAAGAAGAAAGCATACCAGATCCTCTACTTTCCGATGTCACCTCCGATGGACGATGCAGAGAAACGACGTGCTAGGGTCGTTTATGGCGAAAAGATCTCATAGTGCACGAGGTTACTCTGTGACCATCGGACTCGTACAACCTAGTCAGACATAATCTTATAGTGCGTATATCATTAAGCAGCAGACATAATCACATCGCCGCCTTGATCTATATTACTTGTTTGTAAACCATCCGGGGAGCTGTCGATAGGCCAGAGATCCAAGCTAGCGACGGCAGACCGTACAGCTCTTTCCCATGCCTCTTCGACCCGGTAACCACCAGCTCTCATGATGCCCTCTCTATCCTTCCTCACCGCTTCGCTCGATGGATCCACATATACCGGTTGTAAGACAAACATGTCGTCGTAGGCGTAGTAGTCGTCCTGGAACGGTATATGCGGCGTGTCTTTCATAGCTGCGGTGGCGGCAGCGGCAGCCATTCGAGCACGAAGCAACGCCTGGGCACCTTTTCCGGGAACAACACCTTTGCGGCTCGCCTCCCGCTCGGCTTGTTTGCGTTTTGTTTGCTGGATGACTTTGGCGGCATTTGAGCCGTCGGCACGCTCCAGCTTTTCGATGATTTCGCGTCGTCCTGACTCCCTTTCAAGGCGATCTTCTTCCTCTTCACGCCGTAACTCCTCTGCGCGCGCTTCCTTCTCCTTGCGTTCCTGCTCTTCCGCTTGGCGAAGAGAGAGGATATACGCTTCATCTCTCTGGCTGTTGAGAAGGGTCAACGCAGCGTTAGCTTCACGATAGGCAGCTATCCGGGCTTCTGTTCCAGCAGGATCGACGTCGTTTATCAAGTTGAACGCTGAGGATCCCTTGAGACATCGTTGAACATATACCGGAGACTAATCTTACTGATGTCTTCAACGTCTTCAAGGTAGTCGTTGAACTCGCGTAAGTTAGAGAAATCCTCTAAGCGTTTGTTAAACCTGTTGCAGGGTTGGCGTTGTGATATGCGGTGGGCATCGAACACTCACTCTTTGGCTATCCTCCGTCGTATGGCAATTTCTTTTTCTACGCCGAGATCCTCGAACGTTTGGGGAGTAAATGCCAATTTTCGCAACACCTTGTTGCATATTGGACATGGGGCGGGCCCAAGGGTGAATAATCGGTCTATGCAAGATTCGCACCTGAGATTCAGCCTTCAGATACGAGCACACGCGTCGAAGAGTGAAGGGGAGAAAACATTTTGTGGTAACAAGAGCTGACGAGCAAACGAAGTTTCTTTTCGAGATACTTGTCGGACTTGCATACGGGACATTGGTCGTCGTCTGACTATTTCGAAGATGAACGAGGTTTGAGGGGGAGAACAGAAGATAATTACAGAGTATTCTGTTATTCGACCTGAGGGATCTTTGACGCCGCCTCCGAATATTGTGGATGAAGTGCTTTGGACTTGCGGGGTCGAAGAAGAGCGTGAATGAGAACCGGCCGGAGTGTTCTTCCGCACCGTCTTTCCTTGCAGCCAATTCATTCGATTCGCCATTGTTTAGAGGTACAGAGCAATGCTAAGCTAGAGAACGTGGTGGCAAGAGTCAAGACCAGAAGTTACGTAACTGCCTTCGCCGCGGCATCGATATTCTTTGTTTCCAGCCTCCAATCCGTTCAAGGCCACTATCTCACTTTACTTGCTTGCGGGATTGCTAGACCCAAGACTGGCGTTCTTTTCGACTCCTCTGAGATGTGCGAAATCTTGCCCTTCATCCAGTAGCCCCAGTCTTGTGCGCAACCTGTGCGGAGTCGTGCAGCATCAAGACTGGTGACGTTTTCATGCTCTCCGGTGGTCGCAGTGTCCCACACTCATCCGGTGTCGTCGACCCCGCATCAGACATCGGGCCAAGACATCCGTGATGTATCTGAATCGACGTCACATACCACCGCCCGGCGCCGACGAGATTCTTATGTGCTGCAGTGTAAATGGCTTGAAATGCGTATATTCTGTGTACCTGGTGATGAGACCGCCGAGATGAACGAGATAGACAACAGATTAAATAAAATGTGAATTTTCTTGGTTGAATTTGCAAGAGAAGGATGGGATCCGCCAATCAAAGGTGAAGCGCAGCCACACGTGGAAGATAAATGTGCTCGCTTCGGTTGTGATATTGTTAGTGTGTTACAGTTACCAACCACCACCTGCAGCCAACTGCCCAGCTCAGGCTTTTCTCGCAGCCTGACTCTCCGTTGAGCCTCTGCCCTGCCTGGTCGCGCAGGCAGCCCATTCTCACAGCATCCACTTGTCTCGGGTCTCGCATCTGCTGTGCGCCTACTACTCCCCATCTGCCTTCGTTGCTATCCTGTCGACGGCTTGTTTCTCCTCCCGTTAATCCTCCCAAGCTTTCTATAATATTCTGTAGCTTTGCGTGCTCATATATTCCTCCTGCGGCGCGTTGCTGGCTCCCCGGACCGTGGCAATGTCGTCTTCACCTTTAATATCCCCCCGAGCAACTTCCCTGCCCCCACCAACGCTATCCGACGGAATCTGTGATCAGGTCATTCAGCCCCGGCGCTCCCAAGCTCAGATAATTGTTCCAGACGCCCCAATGACACCCCCAATGTCCCCGAATCACAGCGAAAACGGCGAAGACGCCATTGTCATTGATGCCGAGCCGCGGTATAGTGGGCCGGAAGCTTATGGGCCCCATTCCCTACCGCGTCAGACGTACTCAGAATCCATTCCCTTTCGCGGGTATGGAGATATGGACGTGGAGTCGCAGCCTCCGCATGCCGGTGCCCCTCAGCGTCCGCTTAGGGTGCTCGAAGACGAGCAAGTTCATTTGCAGAGAGCGGGCCTCCGACTCACCGATTTTGAAGTCAGAGGAACTCTTGGTGAGTTTCAATGTTCATCCAACAGATCCCGCTGATCTTTATTGAAAGGCACTGGGACTTTTGCTCGAGTTTTGCTCGTCCGCCACCGCACTGCTGCATCGCCTGGAACTCAGAATCACTTTGCAATGAAGGTTCTGCGTAAAACAGACATTGTTCGATTGCGTCAAGTCGAGCATGTAAATGCGGAGCGTTACATTCTTTCTCGGGTTCAGCATCCCTTTGTCGTGGACCTCTTCGCGACATTCCAGGACAGCCTCAACGTGTACATGTTGATGTCCTATGTTCCGGGCGGAGAGCTATTTACTCACTTGCGGCGCGCTCAGCGCTTCACTCCCGATGTTACTCGGTTTTATCTGGCCACAATCATCCTGGCTCTGAAATATCTACACTCCTTCAACATCATCTACCGCGACCTCAAACCAGAAAATCTTCTACTGGACTCCCGTGGATATCTGCGCCTCACAGATTTCGGGTTTGCAAAAATAGTTGACGACCGTACTTGGACGCTGTGCGGTACTCCCGAGTACCTCGCGCCTGAGATAATTCAGTCCGATGGCCATGGAAAGGCCGCCGATTGGTGGGCCTGTGGCGTTCTTTGCTATGAGATGCTTGTTGGGTACCCGCCATTCTTTGACGAGTCTCCCTATGGCATCTACGAAAAAATTCTCAATGGCAATATTCACTGGCCGCGGAGTATGGACCCTCTTTCGCGCTCCTTGGTGAAAGCCTTCCTCAACCCAGATCGCACTCAGCGCCTCGGAAATATGATAGGTGGCCCTCAGGACATTTTGGACCATCCATGGTTTCGAGGCGTTGATTGGGATGCTTTGGAGCGTCGGGAAATAAACGTGAGTCACGCACCCTTCAATGGTAGAACCAGATTTTAATGTGCCTGCCTAGGCTCCAATCGTCCCTCATACCTCATCCGTCGATGACACGCGACATTTCTTACACCTTCCACTTCCTCCACCAGAGGAGATGCCTGGCCTCATTCGCGAGGAACAGCCTCAACCTGTTTCCGAGCGATTGGATCCTATCAACTACCAATTCCTTGAATTCTAATCATCGCTAAGGACTCACCCACACATTCCTTCGTTCTTCCATTGCCCAATTGTTTCCATAAAGTCTTTGCGCACCGAATTGCGCAACTCTATAGCTACTATCACCGGTTTTTTTCCCACAACATTCCTAACCCTACTGCTCTATTATTTTCTAATCTTTCTTGCTTGGTGCCGGGCCCTCGTCTGGAGCTGTATCAGATTACTCATTGTCTCCTTCCCGCCTCGACTCTTCGTGTATGATTGCACAGCACACTCTTTTACCTATCTCTCTACATCTTGATCCTGGCGCACGCCCTGCGTCGTCTGCTGTATACTTATAAACCCCGTCCCCGTACACTCCCTCGTTTCTTCTCTCCAGTTCATCATATGTAGCTTTGGTCGTTTCGACATTCCTCCTGTATTCGTATCTCGTCTAGTATACAATATATTCCGTTTCCTAAGGTTTTCGGCTAACGAACCTAGTGCTAGTGAACCCGAAGAACACAAATCCGCAAGTCGGAGGTGTAATATGCGCGGACCGGCAAAGCCGGTCCGCGCCACTGACATTCATCGGCCGAAGGCCGGATGGTCAGTGGACGTCAATGTCCGTCCACTTGCTGCCCATTGACCTCCATTGACCTCCACCGAACTCGACCGCTCTGCCTCCATCGCCACTGGGTGCCACCGGATGACATCGGACTCTACTGCCTGTACTGGTGGACAACCTGAAGAAAATACTCGGACAAGGTCGATGGACTTCGTCGTCGCTATGAGCGCGTCCACTGGATGTATTGCTGGTGTCCAATGGATTCCAGTAAAAACCCGTACTTTTTGAGCAGAGGTCCATCGGACCTTGGCTTTATATCCACTGGAATTCACTGGATGTCATTGGACTTTGGTGGACGTCCATTGGTTTCTGTTGGCTACGGAACAATATCTACATTGGCGTTGAAACTTGTGAATAAACATTAACTACGGCTGTCAACCTTCTCCCAAAACTCCTCGTCAAGACCTTCTCCTTTCTTGTCAATTCGTTTATCGACCTTTTCCTTGTACAACAGCAGCAAGACGTGCACGGTAAAATCATAGTTGACATTCGACATATTCCGGAGTTGAGCTTCGTAACCGGTGAGCCACGCGTTGAGTTGCTCTGCGGTCTCTGTATTGAAAGCACGAGTTGTGTGGGTACGACCATTGTCGTCTATGCTGACCGAAATCAGATCTGGTTGAGATCCGTTGGTTGGAGCAGGATTGCACCAGATGCGGCATAAGACGTCAGACGCCTGGTGTGAAATATAGTGCCATGCATCGACAATGAATTTTGTTGCTTGAATCCATGGACTGTCTGGATTCTGAGTAACAATATGACGAAGAAGGTTGCACGCATCGTCATAGGCCAAAAAACTCGGCCGTGAATCTGGGTGAGATTCCCAGATCTTGTCAATAATCCCAAGTACCTGTGAAGAGCTTTCGGAACGATAACATTTGCCCCAGCCGATAGGACAGCCGCAAGACCACTGCACCGTCTGCAAACAGTACGTTGTTCCAGCTCGAAATGTGTGAACAACATCCGTTCCTGCTACACCATCCAATTCGGGAAGATCGGCATGGAGTGACGGCCCGTTGGTCTGCACAGAAGTCTGGTCTGCCTGCCGTCGTATCACTCGCTGTACACCGGGAAAAGAGAGGCGAGAGAAACGATTGAGGTATTTTTGATGCCAATCCTTGTGCGACTGAAGGTTGCATGTAACAGCCCCAGGTGTATGCACTGGACGCCCACAGGGAACAATCCCACAGGTTTCGGCCATATTGAGATGATCCTTGCAGAAACGGCCATTTTTGTAATTGACAAGGGGCTTCTTGCAAGTGCTGAGACTGCATTTCTTTTTGAATACAGCTATTAGATGCTAGCATCCTGCGGAAATTGACTACTCACTCGGTGGGGTATCATCTTGCCATCCATTACCCCAAGTCGGGTATAGCCGCGGGCAGTCTCTGGTGCCCGTTCGTGTTGTGTTGGGGGCGAAAGAAGCTCTGCTGGAATACCTTGGGTTGAATGAGGCTCATTTTGATTCTGTAAATCGAATTAATTGAATAGAAAATGATAGGATGTCACTTGAATTACGGGAATATCCGGCTGAGGACCATTCACAACCTGATTTTCGGTGTGATCTAGAGTTGCCCCCTCTGCAACTAGGTCGGCTGCATATCGTTTCAGATGTGTACAATTTTTACACCCGTGGTCCATTGAACCCGCAACTAATCCACCGTCGATCCCTATTGCATCCCGAACATGCTCTGCCAGTACATGGGCACTGGAATGCGCCGGAAAGTTGAAAGTCTCTTCCAGACCATGTGCCTCGATCAAACGTCGAGAGAAATGTTCGAAATAGAGGCGTTGGGACTGGCGAGAAGTAATCCGAGGCAGTGTACCAACAGTATCACTGAGCCATTCAGCGAATTTTGCCCACCCGGAATGCAAATGAATCACAGCGCTCTCCTGCGCTTCAGCGATACGACGATGGATCCAAATCCCATGTTTCGAGACCCGAAGGTATACAGCTTTGGATTCCAGTTTTTGCATACGACCGGTTGAGTTGCCAGTTTCATGATAGGTTATGCGGTCTGGATAGTACTCAGCCTGGCATTTCGGGCAATATGCCACATAAAGCTGAGCTTTTGCCCAGCAAAAATCGCGGTCAAGTAGCCGTATTGTTTGAGGGTCTCGATGGCGACGGAGAGTCGGAGGATGGCCCTCATTTGGGCAGAAGACACAGTTTATGCGAGGAGTACACAAAATGATGTGTGGATTGGGAAAAAGAGGTGTGGCGGCAGGGTCGTCGATCCCGAGCAAGTGATAGAGTTGCTCGAGATCTTTTAAGAGAGTATGAGCAAGCCCTGCTCCTAGATCCTCTGATTCCGGCGGAAAGTATTCGTGTTCGTGTTCATCACCATACGCTGCAGTTATGAGAGATCTGATACTGCGAAGCCAAGCTGTTTCCCGGGGCTGGCGCGGTTCACGGAGTTGGTTCCGGTGCAGATTGAATAAGGGATATGATGCGACGAGGATGGTGAGAATATAGAGAACTCGTTGCAAGGAGAACTGGTCGGAGAAATAAATTTGAAGGACCACTATAAAGTGGCCTATGGACGGTATCATGATGGGTGCGGAAGAGTGGACAAGATTGCCTTTTTAGGTTAAGAACTTCAAGTACAATACAGACGTCGAATGAAGGCCTGCAAAAATAATCTAACACCATAGAATATCTGATATTTCTCCCAGAAAAGTATTCCGACAAGATTTGGAGCTCTAGGGTAAGTCTGGAGTGAGATAAAATCGCCGTTGTCCAACTTTACGATCATTTGTGATGGTAAATCTGCACAACGGCGAATTTGATAGCTTGAACCACAAGCATTGAAAAGAATCTGGGTTGAAAAATGAAATCTACATTGAAATACAAGATCTTCTATGGAGCCAGATTTTCTGGAAATGTGCCGCGCCTTCAGTAAACGGTGTAGACATTTTTACAGGTGATCCTCTCGTATTTTGGAATGAATGGATGGAATTATCCTGGGGATTGTACAAAGGTATGTCTTATAAACATATAGACATGGCAGCAGCTCAGACCCGGTGCTGGATTGCTGAGAGCACACAGTAGCTTATGAAAACGAGCGGCGCCAGTGGGTCCGTGTGGATGACGCGGTGATTTCCTTTTTCGGTTGTGACACCTCACTATCTCTCTCGACGACTCATCCGACTCCCGTTTCAATGGGTCGGCACAGTCATCAAGACTCAATGTCCTCAGGGTCCCTCCATTTGATGATTACCTGCAACAGTCCGTGGAGTCACAGTCTAACCATCGGCCCAAACGAGGCAACAGAACACACACATTTCTTCAAGTAACGACAGACTTCGGTGAGGAGTAAAGAGTTGTGGGAGGGAGAAGTAAAGATGGAGGGGGTTTAAGAGGTGTACTATGAGTATTTGTGGGCATAGGAAGAGACGGTAAGTCAAATAATTAGAACCTAGCAGTGTCCAGGTCATCCGAATCGTATACCGTTTGTTTCTTTGCCTTCTTTTTCTTTGACGGTCCTGGTTCATCTGAGTCCTCTGCTCCTAGTTCCTTCGCTGCATGATGAGCCTTGAGTGCCCTGCGTATGACTTCTTCCTCAGAGTCAGATGCCTTGCCGTTCTTGGAACTCGAGTCGGAAGATCGACGGCGATGGCGTTTCCTCGAAACCTTGGACTCTTTCTTCGTCGCGGCTCTCTCCTTGGCCTCCTGCTTCACCTTGCAATCGCTCAAGTGCTCAATCCAATCCTTGCGGCACATTTTCCCAAACTTCTTGAACGCTGCGAGGATCTTCCCCTTTTGCTCCGGCTCCTCCCCGCTCACGTCTGTCTCTCCATTCACCCACCTCTCTGCAAGAGGATCATAAGCGAGGTCCGACGAAGTAAAAATCTCTCTGTCCAATGTGACGGTGCCTTTCTTGATTCCAATTGCCTCTCCCGCATCACGCTTGGTGAATGGTCGATGTGCGTATTGGTGATATGCTGGATTTTCATGTTCTTTGTAACCTGAGACGGTCATGATGAAACCTCGCTGCCTGGATCAACAGAATGAAAGCTCACGTTCAGGAACACGATAGGGGGATCCTTTCACACCCATATTCTTCCAGTCGTTATCACAGATTTGGATAGCAACTTCATGTGCGTCCCAGCGCACCTTTTGCTCCCCCACAGTCTGAAGAGCGCTGTTTTTGAAACCCTCACCAACACCAGGAATGTCCCACTCCGTCCTAAGGAAGGTCAAGAAATTGGGATCCTTTAAGTTGTCCGGCCAATCATGCTCCTGGTCTGAATCGACCTCGGGCACATACTTCTGACGCGATTTAGATTTCCTCCCTTGAGCTTCTTCCAGCGGCTTGAAGTGGGGGAGCCGTGGGCCCGTTTCCTCTTTCGGAGGAAACTGTGAATCAATGATTAGTTGCGAAGACTGGAATGCCGGCTAAGAAAACATACAGGTTCATCAGGAAGCTGAAACTTTGGGACAGGGGCGACCGGCTCGCCGTCCTCGGGAACCTTGCGAAACGTTAATTATGTCCAGAATGTGGGAGTGGGTAAAAATTCTCACAGGAGTAGGCGCCGGTACGTGAGTCCACTTTACTTCACAAATCAATCTATCCTTCTCAGCACGCAACATGACTTGGTCTGCATGCGTGAGCACCAGCGTCTCCGGGAACTCTCCACGCAGACACTGGCGCACAGTACCGAGCTTGAGTATACCGTCTTCCTTCTCAACGCTGAGTTTGCAAAACGGCGCATCTAGTATTCATGTCACGCATAATTAGCTTCCGATTAGAAGCAATTAAAGCATGCATACCTCTGCTTGGGCTAAGCCCCACGAGAGCGGCAGGGATCAGCTTCTTCAGCGAGGTAAAGTATTGTCCATTCGCGTCTTTGGACAAGGGTATATTTGACATTTGAGACGGAAGGATGTAAACAATCTGGGTTTCCATCAACTTGGCATCTCGAAACTGGACAAGAACTGGTATGAAATGCTTAGCAACTGGTGGGTTAATTCAGAAGAAAGTAACGAACGCGGCAGGGTATCCTGGATGGTTCTAACGGGCTCCGGAGGTACAGGCTGATCCTGCGGCTGTAAAGGGGGCGGAACAACAACCGGTGGAGGTGTTTTTTTAATTTCCGGGACTTTGCCTTGCTCCTCGCCTTCGTCGTCTCCCATACTTGACAGCGAGGAGAAGGAACGCTCTGATCTCGCCTTGTCAGTTTATATATAAGTATAGTGTATATTAACAGCCGTACCATCCAGTGGGGTTTTACCATCTGCCAGAGATGTTGTTCCTCTGCGCTTAAACTGAGGCGGAGGGTCCGTCTTTGCTCCCCTCTCCATCAGTTTCTTATTGGCGCTGTGTAAGCATAAGATAAGTGAATTTCCGACACAGAATTCAATGACATTCATAAGACTTGCCCTGAGGGAGCATTCGGGTTATGTGCCGCTTCATTGGAATCCTCCTTTGCCTTGTCGACACTATTCTTGGGGACTGCTTTTCCTGTCGTTGCGGCCCTAAAGGTCTTGAATTTATCGAATTTTGGGTCGGTGTTGGCACTCAGAGCCGGAGGAATCTTGAGCTTGAGCTCCTTGACAGTCAGCGCTCCAGCCGCTGAAGGGGTGCCAAACAACTCCAGAGCCAGGGCAATGGCAACAAGTGAGTCTTTACTGAGGGCACTGATTGGCCCCGCCTTGATATCTGCAAGAGAAGGAAGATTGTTGAGGTCGATGTTGCCGCGAGCCATTGTGTCGAGAGAAGGGTGATTGAAAGTCGTCGGGAGTCAGCGGAATTCAATAGTCATGTGAGTAGTATTGTGCAGTACCAACTCTATTTGTATCCGGGACATACAGTGGACTCCAGTGGACAACCCCTCCGAAATCATTGAAATCCAGTGGATAGGGGTGACCATGATATACGATCACTGATCTCCAATAATCTAATCTCAATATTTCTCCGATCACACCGGACGCCACTGGTGGCCGCCGGTGGACGACGTCCACCGATGACCTTTGTTGGTCCGAGCATACGACTCAGTCGGAGTTACCCAGTCAAGATTTGCGGTCACGCGATCACGGGGTTCGGTTCGAGCGAATAGGAGGTTTATCTTTGACCGCGATCTTGTTGTATCTAAACCTCTCTTCTGTTCCTTGTATCTCCTTCACTTCGTGTATCTATATGGCGGGCGTCATAGACGTCAAAATCAGAACCAATGCGTTCGAAATCACTCAGTATGTCTGCAGTTACAGTACTATTTGACTTGCGAAGCACTTATCGCGATTCAGACTGCCGACCAAGAAGTTTTATCAATATGATATCAGTGAGTATCGGACAGAGCTATTGTCACTGTCTGCATGGGCTGAGTGTCTATTCGTAGTCTTCCGCCCCGAGATACCCATCGCTAACAAGCGTGAGCGGGTGATGCACAACCTGCAAGTCTTGGTGGCTCCTACAATTTTCCACCCGAGAGGGGTGTTCGACGGCACCCGTCTTCTGTATATATCTCATACGTTGAATCTCCCGGGTGGGAGTGGCGGCGCTTCGGTAAACTCATTCTCTTCAAAGGGTCCCTCGTGCACTGACAACTGCTTCAGTTTACCGTCCGTCTTGGATCAGATCCCAATGCTCCTGTGGGCTCCCCCGGAGTCTTCCAGGTTCTCATTAGCAAGACTGCAAGCGACGTAATCCGCCCAAGGTGAGAAGGGTACCCCACTTTCCGCAATCCCTCCCCTTACACAAGTTCCCCAGTGATCTCCAGCAGCTGATCGCAGGCCCAAATCAGGTCATCGGCGCGAAGGCGGCGACCGCTATGAATCTGCTGCAGCTTTTGATTCGTCAGACTTCGAATCAGTACGTCTTCTTTTTTCGTGTTTCCTCGCTGACTTTCGATTTCTTCAGGAACCACCCGACGAACAATGGCCGCGCTTTCTTTTCGGACGGTGGTAAGAAGGTAATTTCAGGCGGGATAGAACTTTGGCGAGGGTTCTATCAGTAAGTTCTTCCGCTTGTGCCGTCCTTCACTGACGCTGAAGACACACTCCAAAAGGTCTGTTAGGCCTACAATGGGAAGAATGGTTGTGCAAATTGATACCATGATGGCTTCAGTGTACATGAACTCTGTCCTCATCCATTGCGCTCTAACATGTTTGCCCAGGTACGAAAGTGGACCTCTCATCAACGTCGCAATGCACGTTCTCGGCGCTAGATCAGTTCGGGACCTCGGTCTGAACGACGAACGAGATCCTGCTTTTCGTAAACTTGGTATGTTGGCATTCATTTCTCATAGATATGCTTGCTGCAACCATATTCTGCAGTTGCTCATTTCCACCGACGGCTCATCACCACGGTGCCTACCCAAGCCAAGACCAAAACGATTCACGGTCTTATCCGCGGACCCATTGGCCGCTATACCTTTACAAAGGATGGCAGGGCTACCACAATTCAGGTATGCATTCCCCGCTGCTACCGGCTTCCACGTCCTCTGAACGGTGTTTTTTCCAGGACTACTTCAGAGATGTCCACAATATCCCCCTGACGTATCCAAACACGTTCGGAGTTCTCATCTCTGGGCGGAGCGCTCCATTCCCTGTCATCATTCCTGCAGAATTATGCAAGATTATACCGGGGCAATTGTATAAGAAACGTCTACCACCAACTGCCACCTCAGATGCAGTGGATTTTGCTACTATGCGCCCTCAGGACCGGTTGCGAGCAATTGCAGGGGTTACGAACTCTGGTCTCCAGTCGCCGGCAAGTACCCACCTATGTGTCAGAATCTGGCGAGCCTCAATGTGATCCAGCTCGTGGGGTATCGCAACTCGGAATACGTGCATGATGCTGGAATGGTTGTGGACGTACAGCCAATCTCGCTGTCGGTGTGTTGACTTCGGGCAACAAACACGGGCACAATCTCAAGTTTCCATCATTTAGGCTAAGCTATTGGCCCCTCCTGCCATGAAATTTCACGGCAATGATGTGGTATCGGTCTAGTCTTTGGTGTTTGAATCGTTGTGACTTGTTCCCTGGCAGGCGACGCCCGATAACGGCTCTTGGAATGTGGTCAAGCGCAAATTCAAGAAACCGCGAACCCTAAACACCTGGGCCGTGGTAAATTTCGCCACTGGTCGTGTCACTCAAGAGCTTTTGCAAAGAGGGATGCACGAATTAATCTCAGTTTGCCGGAACATAGGTTAGTGTATCTTTGCAAAATGTGCCCCGAGATATTGAGGATCGGGCTTCACAGGCATGAGTGAGTCGACCTCTGTAATCTTGATCCCACGTAACCACAAATCTGTGCAGCTGTACAGAATCCGCAACATGTTCGCTACGGCGACGGCGCGAATCCAGAAAAGGTATTGTCACCATTTCGTTCCTATTCCCATCTGATCTCAGGACAATTACTATTTAACAGGTCCTCGACGAGATTCGCCACACAATCAATGCTCCGATCGACTTGATCATAGTGGTTCTTCCACAGGATGCCGATGCGATCCGCACTCGCGTCAAGCACTGGGGAGATGTCATGGTTCGTGAAATAAACCTCGCAGCTCCTTGGTACTCATATTCGCACTAGCATGGCATTCGTACCTCTTGCCTTCGCCAGGACAAGTTCTTAAGAGCCAATAACCAATACTGGATGAATGTTGCTATAAGTATGTCTATCTAAACTCTTCACATGGCGTCTGATTTATCGTGAACTTGCAGAGTTGAATGCGCGGTTGGGGGGGCAATATGCATCGCCTCAGACCTTTGTTTTATCTGAACTACAGAAAGCTCCGTTCATGATCTGCGGTGCAGATGTTGCCCACCCAGGCCCTGGGTCTTCCAAACCCTCCATCGCGAGCTTAGTGTTCTCGCACGACACGGAGGCGAGCAGCTATATTGCGTACTCACAAGTACAGCATCCTAGGCTTGAAATCATTGCAGGGCTCAAAGAGATGATGAAGACAGGTATGATTTGTTCATAGATTCAAAGCTCTAACATCCCTCACACTGGCACCAAGCTATCTACACGTTCGGGTCAAACAATCCACCGCCCCACAGAATCATATTCTACCGAGATGGTGTAAGTGAGGGTGAAATGGAGAGGGTCAAAGCTGAGGAAATCATCGCAATTCGAAGTGAGTAAACACAAGCAATCCATGCCATATTCTAATGACCCGTATTCAGATGCATGTATAGAACTTTGGGAGGAAATGCGGAGCAAGAATAAGATTCGTCGCGACCTTCCGCTGCCGAAAATCACCTTCATATGTGTTGTTAAAAGGTAACATTAGAACTGCGCGAATTTCCATCGCTGGCTGACCGTTTAACAGACACCATGCTGTATTCTTACCTGATGATAACACGTACTTGGGAATACTTTCTACGCGAGCCACTTTTACTGATATGCAGACAGGGTTGACGATCACAAGACTGGTTTGTCTTAAGTTTTGTTTGCACAAAAAGCTGACCTGCTCCCGACAGGCAACTGCCGCGCCGGACTTGTGGTCGACCAACTGCGTAGTCCTTTGGCTCTCGATTTTTACCTTCAGTCCCACGCGGCTATTAAAGGCAGTAAGCCCCTGCATTCCCTTGGTGCAGTCATTTGTGAAATGTTTACAGCTTCTCGCTCGGGCCACTACAACATCTTATTGGATGAAAACTTCAACAATGATGTTGGAATGTGAGAGACCTGTTTTGTTCCCGAGCATGTTTTCATAGAGCATTTAGGATTCAGCGTCTCTCCTTCGAGGTCAGCGTTTCTGTTCAGCTGTAACATAATAAACTGAATTTCGTTTCTTTTGTCCAGCTTTGCCATGTTTATGCCAAAGCGACGCGCTCCATCTCTATCCCCGCACCTGTTTACTGTGAGCTCTGTCAATTTCCGCCACGTATATAACTACTCACTCTATTCTCACTAGACGCCGACGTATGAGTTGATTTTATTGTCTGAACCGAACTGACAAGCCACTTCAGATGGTCTGCGCGAGGGCTAAGGTGAGTCGTTTTCTGTTATGATCGTAGAAATAAATTACTTGCTCAATCCTGTTTCGTAGTTTCATTTCACGGACGACATTGAGGCCTCAACAAACGCGAGTGGGTCTGAGGAGTTTGACCTGGATTTCTGGCAGCGGGCCTACCAGCCTGTCAGCGGGAGATCCCACTACGACAAGCTGATGTACTTCTTGTAAAGGCACGGGACTGACTGGTTCAAAAGTCATTGTCGAGTTGTTGTATCCAAATATCAAACATTGTACTGTTATCGAAATGTATCAGATCGAATGTCGAATGAGTATACATCCCGAGAAACGATAAATGCAGAACATCCATTCGTCTCCTCCTACGGTCGACTGTCGTAAACGCAAGTTTCATAATCGATGCCATCAACCGTTCGCGACACTTTCAACCTGCGCGAAAACATGGCCAACTCAGAGACACACGAGTTCCTCGTCTCCGAAGCTGAATTAATTCTTGGAGAAGTATTCGTGTTCTGCATACTTAGCATGGCCTGGATTTGAGCTCGGGCCGCAAGGCTAGAAGACAGAAATCGGAACGAACAAAAAACTTGGGAGAACCTATCCAGCTTCCGGGGAAGGCACTTGCCGTACACATTCATGGCGGATATGCCTGGGTCGCTGAAAATACAACTGTCGCTCGCAAAATCGACTTACAGGTGTGGACTAACTGGCACCAGCTTCAGACACGCACACTAAGGAAATCCACAATAGACCGGTAATACGCTTCAGATATACAAGGGCCATACTGGACCTGTTACCTGTCTCGCCCTTTACGACTATGACGATGAAAGCATTCTGATTACCGCCTCCTGGGACAAAGTGATTCTGCTTGAATGCTCTGGTCTTATTGTCACTCATTCTGATGCAGACGATAAAATTATGGAATACAGACGTCGGTCTGTCTATCTATACTCTTTCATCCCGTACTGATGAAGCTTAGACCAAGGCTTTGATCTCTTCAACCGAGGCGCATTCAGACTTCGTGAAATGCCTTTTTGTCATTCCTTCCTTGCGGCTCCTTATATCTGGCAGTTCAGACAAAATCGTGAGATTCTGGTTCGCTCCCTCTGGTCATTTGCGCGGCGGCGAGGACTGAAATGGATACCGAAGGGATCTTTCAAATGCACACACGGGTCAAGCGCTCACTAGTATGGGATCGATCTCAGCGCATACGCGGCCAATCTCTTGTATAGACGGAGTGTCTTCTTCTGAGTCGTCTGCTGTTCTCTATACTGCAGACAGCATGGGGATAATAAAGGTGTGGGATCTAATAAAGGAGAGCGGCGAGGGCGCGCGGTGGAAGAGTGTTCTGAAGGCAGAGCTGAAGCATCACCGTACGGGAATAAATGAAATGAGATCTGGTGGCGGTCAACTCTGGACAGGTTCATGTCGTCCTTCGTTGCTACATGGCTGTTGCTGACCGAGAATTTTAGCCTCCGCTGATGACACCGCGCAAATACTCGATCCCTCGGTTGCGAACAAGCTTCCTGTTTCGATAACACATCCTACCGCCGTGCGATGCATCCTCCCCCTTGCTGCGACCGATCTTGCAGAGCCTTACCTGATTACTGGGTCAGGGGATATGATACGCGTATATGATGTTTCGACGCTCGAGGAACCTGAACTGATCAACGAAGTCGATGCACATTGGCACGACGTTACTGGTCTGCAGCTTTGGGTCAGGCAAACGGCCGGAGGCGATGGGAAAACGAGGGTTGAACCCTGGGTGATCAGCAATAGTTTGGATGGCACGATTCGTAAATGGAGACTAGCTCGTGAGTTTTGTTAAGTTGCCTTGCTTGTCTTTGCCATTTCTCATGGATGTCAGATTTACTCACTCACTCTCCGCCACCTCAGCGACCTCAGCCAGTAGTCGAGAAGACGGCGCAAACCAAAGCTGGTTTCGAAATGACCGACGAAGAGGAGCGGGAGTTAGCAGAACTGATGGATGAGGATTGAAGTCACGCTACATATGTACATGGTGAAAGAAGAGGGGATGCTACAGCTTAGATTCCCAACCAGGGAAGAACGGGTCCTCGTCTAAGGTTCGCTCCTTCCAATCCGCGGGAACCCACCCTTTATCCTCCTGCTCCTTGACCCACTCTTGAAGGGCGGGTACAACAATGCCTTCTACATGAGAGAAGGATTTATATTCCATGAAAGATGGTTTGCCATCGCGTAGGATCTTGAGTAAGAGTCGCGGAATGAATGGCTCAGTTCTGAATTGTTCTATGGGCGTGAATAATGCTTTGAAATTGAAGCAGATGGCACGCGATTTGGGTAACCTTCGAAGGGTTTGCCAGTCGACACGCAAATGAATATCTCGAAGCTTCGAAAATTGCTCGGTTAGTGTTCGCACAAATAGTGGACTTCTGACTTTGAGGTCAGGCACATGAACCCTGTAATCTGGATCTTCCTCTTGCAGGAAAAGCGGCCGACCGACTTCGATACCCCAAGACCCTCGCTGGATTGGCTTGTCGATCTTCATGTTCGTGAAGAAACTAACAGCAGCTCAGACCCCGACCGATTTACACTGGGTGTCAATCTTTTCTTACCGGTTCATAGAAAACTCCATTTTTTCCTTGTAATCTGGCACATCGCCATGGATATCGGCCAAGGGCAGACCAATTTTGGTTGATACATTCCAGCCTGTAGTCGTAAGGAAAAGCCCTGAGATGAAATTGGGAACCAACCTATGGAAGAACAGGAGACTCCTGCTCGGAAAACATACAAGCCGCTCGTCTTGTCTTCCTGCGTGAGCAAGAAATCCTCTGGGATATGTTGTAGAAGGAACAGTAGTGGATGTATATTGGTGGTATCCGAAACGATATTTAAAATGTCGTTTCGAAACAAGCCCGAGGCAGCATCCATTTGAAACTGGCGCGGGTAACGGGCACAGACGAACTGAATGACCATTTCCATGAGCTCCCGGCAAGCATCCTCAGAACCAGGCAGCCAGTCGATGATCTTTTTGTTGTGAATTGCATAGAGCTCCATTCTTTGGTGTATACGTTCCCTATAGGTAGATTCTAGCTCAACCCATCGATCAGGATCCATACTCTTCAAGCCTGAGTCGTAGCAAATTCAATGATGCGCAGATGCAGCAACAAGCAGCTATACTCATAGTCTGATGGTACTCCCACCGAAACGGCCGATAAGGACGAGCGTTGGCTTTATCTACATCGAAGTCGAGTAGAGCTTGTGGAGCGCGTACTCCAGTTAAAGCGAAGTAGTCTGTTGGGGAGAAACGACGGCTGGCCCAGGTATTGGCAGTGAACCATAGGAACGCAAAAGTTCCAACAACGAGCAGCAGAGAATAGATCGCCGCCTCATTCGAGAGCATAGCCATTGCGGTTGGACGCTAAAAGAGGGGGTCGGTCTCACGGAGTCCGATAGAATGGGCTTGTGGAGGTCCTTAAATTCGTGCACGTTGCGGCTTAACGATAAGTACTCAGTTATGGCATTGGCCTATAGTACTCTATTGGCCTGGTGGCCGTTATCTTCCCAATCTTCGAAGATGTGCCGTGCAACCAAAGATATTTGACGATGAAGCATTCTTTTGTAACGGCAACCTCACCCGAAACAGAGAATGAGAATCGAAGTGAAGAGTCGTGGGTTGGTCGTGGGTGCAAGGCAAGCAGCTCAGCCTTACATAAGCATAGTCAGCACGGTGTTGTGACCTCCGGCTATTGACTTGACCGGTACATTAACTTGACATTAACCTTAACTACTCGTCGCCCTCGTCCCCGCCCATAATGCCGTCCTCCTCTATGGTGTTCAACACTCCTCTCACGAAACTATTCCAAATAAATCATCCAGTAATGCTTGCAGGCATGAATGTCGCTGCAGGTCCTAAGTAAGTTAATTTCCCTTTCCCAGGTCCGAAGGAGTTCACCACAGTCCGTTATCAAGACTCGCTGCAGCTGTAACGAATGCCGGTAAGGTTCTACTGCATGCAACACGCTGTGCGACGCTTCAATTGCCTTGATACATAGGTGGCATCGGCGTTATTGGAGGAGTTCGACAAAGCCCCAAGTTCCTCAAGGGGAGTATTGAAGAGCTCAAGAGCCACTTGGAAGACAAGAATGCACCGTTCGGGGTCGATCTACTCATTCCACAAGTGGGAGGAAACGCTCGCAAGACGAATAAGGATTATACAAGCGGGCAGTTGTCGGTTTGATTTACTTAGATGTGCCAGCTGCGAGGGCTGATTGTTTCATTTCAGACCAGCTCTTATCGATGTAATTATCGAAGGGGAAGCTGCTCTCTTTGTTTGCGCTGTCGGCGTTCCTCCCAAATGGGCCGTGGACAAGTTACACTCTGCTGGTATCGCAGTCATGAAGTGACTATGCTCTCCCACCACCCAGCCGTGCTCTTCTGAAGCTTCATTAGCATGATTGGACATCCCAAGCATGTAGCCAAAGCACTCGAACAAGGTGTTGACATCATTTGCGCCCAAGGCGGTGAAGGCGGCGGCCACACCGGTGATACAGCGTTTTCCATCCTTATTCCGGCGGTCGTGGATCTGTGCAAGAACGCCAAAAGCCCGCTCACGGGAGAACCAGTCGTTGTGGTTGCCGCTGGCGGAATTGCTGACGGGCGGGGGTTGGCTGCCGCTCTTGCGTAAGTAAAAACCAAATCGTTTACATTTTACATTGCTCAAGCATCCATCCGGGATATAGATATGGCGCCTCGGGGGTTTGGGTTGGCACGCGATTTGTTGCAAGCGAAGAGGCCGGCGCGAACAAAACCCACAAGCAAATGGTCCTCAGTGCTGGTTACGATGATGTCTCGAGGACTGTGAGTTTCCAGATCGAACCGAGGCAGAACAAAGCTTGAACGAAAAAAAACCAAAGTTGATTTATAGTGGGCGCCCCATGTCCGTTCGCAAGACACCGTATGTGAATGAATGGTACGTCTTTGGTTCGCACTTATCGGCGACTCTTATTCCTTTTCCCTAACGACTCGCAGGGAAACTGCGCGGCGAGTCGAAATCGAGAAATTGGTCGCCGATGGTCAAATTCCGCATGATGTTGAAATGCAAAAGAACCCAGGGAGATCCGTGGAAGGGATGGCGTGTAAGCAGCACGATTCATTCGTTGCAATCCGCACTTATTGCCACAATAGTCCTCATGGGAAAGGTAGCCGCCAGTATTCATGACATCAAGCCAGCAAAAGACATGTGAGCTGAACGCGTACCGTAAAATTCCCCATCAGTTCATTGACATTGTCGTATACAGTGTCGACGAACTTGTCACGACTGCCGAGAAAAGTCTGAACGCTGCGGTCAAACTGACTGGTGCAAAGGCCAAATTATAGGGGGTTTTTGCGGGAATATGTATCTCATGTAATTTTTATCTTCAATGGAGGAACTTGTAGTTGATTATTCACGTACCTACAACGGCTGTAACAATTGTAACCATTCGATGATGCATATGTGTACACGGCGCCAATTAATATTATATGGAACATTTGTGAGTCTCAAGGGAAATACAGTCAGGATGGACTCAAAGCCCAAACGCCACCGTCTCTGCTCCATAGATATCAGCAATGAGCTTAGATTTCCCCTCCTCTCCCGCACCCGCGGCAACGTAGACGGGAATGAAATGGTCCTCGCGCGGATGGGCAGCCCGGAATCCAGGATGCTTGGGAAGCGCGGCCATTGCCTCCTTCCGCTCTGTTGGCTGATCCACGCAATCATGAGTACGAATATGCACCCAAATAGGTAGAGCAAGACGTACATCCGGGATGCTAACTGCGTCCTGTACAGCCTGATCGAATTCTTTGTGCACGGCAGAGGCAGTATGAGGAGAGAAGCACCGAGAGTCGCGAAGGTTGTGCATGATAAGGCCGCCAGATAGAACGAGTATTTGCTCTTCTCTGAGCTTCGTGATGGCTTTACCGAGTTCCCAATTTTTCTCGACGCTCAAACTGGAATCGATCGACACTTGCACGATGGGGATGTCGGTGAACTCATCGCCGAACATATATCTGAAGGGGATGAAGACACCGTGATCAAAACCAGGGCCTGGTAAACAATTGAAGTGAGGGAACGACGGAGAAGTATTTGTAGGCGTACCTTCGAATCCTCTTCCGTCTGAGCCGCGCTTCTCTGTTTTCGGGCTCAGGCGAGCGCGTTGTCCAGCCTGTCGGGTACAAGATAAGGCCAAAATTCACCATGGCAAACTGATAAGTATAGATACCTCTTCGTATAGTTCAACGACACGCTTCGCGAGTGCAGTGTCGCCTCTGGATTTGAACTTGAGTTGGTACAATTCCGGGGGGAAGCCCTACAGTCGGTATGAGTTTAGATAGCTTTGATCTATGCCGCAAATTGGAGCAGCACGAACATAATAGTCCATCAAAAGAGGGTTATCATCGCCATAATCAGTCACTGTTCATGGTCAGATTCAATATCTCGGATAGAGCGTTTGAAGGCAGACCTAGGCGCACAGCTTGTGTCTCCCAGTGGGCGCTGAAGACAACGATGCCTTTGGGCTGGTACTTCTTCAGCAGCGCGGGCCCGAAGTCCTGAAATCGCCTTGTAAGTATGCGGGGAGAAGAGATTAAGATAATAATGATAACCTTCAGGAAGGTTGCGAGTGGTCCTTGCGACCCGCCCCACCTGCAGAGAGCTTTAACACCTTGAAATCTCTGGTAGACGAGCACATACTTCAAGATCCCCGGAGGCATTCCGCCGGCGCGAGTCGAGTCGGGGGAATATGTGATCATGGGAGAGCCATGGCCAAAGAAAAAGGCAGGAATCTTCCCCTCAGGTAGTTCATCGAGGTTCTTTCGCCATTTCTCCTGGAGCTCTCGAACTTCCGTCGAGCTGCTTAATGGTTGGGCCATTGTTGGGGAACGATGGAAGACGCGAGGGAGGCCGGCGAGGAACTTGTTACGGAGGGTCGATGGGGAGAGATAGAAGGCTGAAATGACGGTGAATATGAATACAGTGGCTGCGAGAGTGAGTCGAGCACGGCGCATAAACTTGTGATATAGCAGCAGATGGCAGCATCTTTAAAGCAGTCAAACATAATCATGCTTACGCCGAAAACTGCAGCTTAGGAATCGCCTACGGCCAAACTTTTGCGTTGGGGTTAGTTTTTCCCTTACGTTCCCACCGCTGGCCAGTACTCCAGTAGTGCGGGCAGAGATCGTTCGTTCCTTCAAGATATTGTGGATTTCTTTTGCAATTGGGTCGCGGCCGTCATCAAATTATTTTTTGGAGCAACATCAAAGAGAAATTCAACAAGAGTTCAATTCATTTTTTGCCACTACGTATAGTACGACGTACTTTGGTCAATGGAACTGTTCGCGGTGTTCCTGATTTTCGCGCGTTCTGCGCACTCACATTTTCAAACGAGGGGTTTGACGACCTGTAAGCAAGTTTACATTGCTGAGCAAGGATACGGATTCGGAAATAGTTGTGTCCAAATGAGGAAGTGTTTGTGCTTGTCTGCCAACAATTCGATCGAAACGAGACTTGAGTGGAAAGACCATGTCGTGTCCAGTTGACCACTCACAATCCCAGGACAAAGGCAAAGACAAATGCCCCGTCGATTCTGCCAGTCGAAATACCCAACAGCCTTCTATCTGGTCCCGTCTTTTCTCTTCTTCTTCCTCCAACCAGCCTTCGACCTCCGCATCCACCTCTCTCTCGACGTCGCGTGAGGTGTCCTCTATTCCCAGTGCTAGCGATGGGAACTGGGTCTATCCTTCAGAGGCTCAATTCTTCGCCGCGATGGCGAGAAAGAATCACGATCCTCAGGCGACCGACATGAAAACCATCGTGCCCATTCATAATGCCGTCAACGAACGCGCCTGGGCCGAGGTCATGAAATGGGAGGCTGGCAGAGGGGGCGAAGCATGTGGAGGCGTCAAGCTAGTCACTTTCAAAGGCCGGCCGGATGAGAAGAGTATCCGGGCGCGCTGGAAGATGATGTTGGGGTGAGCGACTTGATCTCATTACCAGTGTTCGTTACTGATCGAATTCCAGGTATTCTGCGCCTTTCGATCGGCATGACTGGACTGTCGAGCGATGTGGACTGAAGATGAGGTATATCATCGACTTTTACACTGGGAAAAGTCAATTGCCTGGTGCGGGCCCGTCTTTTTTTCTAGACGTACGACCTGCACTCGACAACTGGGAAGGCGTAAAGATGCGCACCCAGCATTTCTTTGGAAAGCTTTTAGGTGTAGCCCCACAACCTCAAACTGTATTAAAACCACCCTCTCACCCATAATTTTGGATTCTGCTTCTCCATAACTGTTCCGATGTTTCATTGCAGCGCTCGAGCTTCAAACCCCATGGCAGCAATTGCGCAAAAGAAATCACAGGATACACTACCGTTTGCCTTTTAGCCTGGCTTTTTTAGCTGGTGAAGGTCTCTGTTCCTCCTCCTGCTCTGATTCTTCACTTTCCTCGGGCTCGGAGTCTTCCCCTTCGCTGATTTCCTCCTCCGCGTCCCAGTCGTCATTGTCATCGTCTTCGTACTCCTCTGCCCCTTCACTTCCCATTTCTTCATCTTCATCTTCGTCGTCGTCGTCTTCGCCTGCTCCGCTTGACTTGTTCTTTGCCGCTTTTTTGCGTTCCACATTGCGCTCCTGTTCTGCTCTCCGCTCTTTTCTCAACTTCTCCTTGGCGGCGTGGGCAGCCTGTAGATTGGCGACCTCTTTCTTGGTTTTTTTCACTGCTCCGAGTCAATAAGCCGTATGGAATGAAAACCAGAATTTCGCACCAAATTCGTGATAAATGACACTGCCCTCCTTCCCTGGGACGCCCTCGGTAATCTTCACCAAGCGCAGCTCCATCCTCGGCCCAATCTCGTCTAGCCTTACTGCCCTCCGCTGGCCCTTCTTGTTATTCCTGCCAACATAATCGGATGCCAGGTCAACAGCATCTCCGTCATCACCCGCGACACTCTCCGCCCCCGACGACGCTGCACTCTCATACCCGCCATCCGGACCAGGCTCGCCTTTTTTCCGGAGCAAAAAGTCTGCAATATCCTTCTCATTCCCAAGGTCCAAAATTCCACTCGACGCCTTTTGGGTGGCGCCTTCTAAAACGCGCCGCACGCGCTTGGAAACACCGTACGGCTTCACAGTGATGACGTAGTGGCGGAAGTCGACTGTCCCGCGATCGGGATTATATGCGACGAGGACAACGCGACGGGCTGAGGAGAGAGCGAGCGTATGTGGTGATAGAGGCGGAAAGAGGGATTGGAAGGATTTCATGAGGAGGGTGAGATGTGGAGGTGTTGTTGGGCCCGGCGGAGGAAAAGACGCTAGTACAAGCTGTGGACAGGATCTTAAAAAGTTATGGGCAAAATAATTGCGATATGCTCACTAAAGGCGGACTGAGGTATTCCATCCCGATACTACGCGCCCTCCGAGAAGCATTCAAGATGTCTTTCATGAGACTGTATCTCTCTATCCTGAAGCTCAATGTCGGGCCATTCGAAAGCCGTATCATCCGCAGAGAAGGCGCAATCGGAGTAAGCGTGAATGCAAGTAAATGGGTGACTTGTAGCGCAGGCGCCATAGTCAGATAGTCTTTCAGTTTATTGCGATTTCGTTCCTGCGATACCATCGAATGCGGTCCCTTTCAACTCAGAATGAATGAAGGTACGAACTCGTAGTCGGCTTGCAGTATTGGGTTCCATTACTTTTCTGCAATCGCGGACAAGCTGGGCGATGGAATGGCCGACGGGGCCATGTTTTATGATAAAGGATTTGGGGACGCCGTCTGTTGAGGCTGTTGCTGGTGCGGCGGCGCCTTTGAGATGGGTCCTGTTCTTGCGTTTGCGGGCCATCGCGGTAAAGTCGAGAGAAATTTTTGACAGGTCTCGATCAAGATTTCCCGAAATGGATACTGCGCGGCCGAGGCACTGCAACTTGCCAAGCGCACTCTCTTGCTTTCGTTCTCTCATGTCCCCCACCGTGCTGCAGCATGCCGCGCGCGAACTAGAGGATACTGACTCTTACTTTCACTCTCTCGTGTCTTCCACCGTTTCGCAACACGTCGCTCGTAGCGCAGAAGGTTTGTTGGCTCATTTATCGTTCATTTTTATGGTGTTCATCATGAAAGAATAGATGTGTTGCGGCCCAATGCTACACAACGAACTACTTTGATTGTTGCAGGCGTGTATATCATCGCTATAGCCATTTTGTGGTGCGTCTCTGAACAATGCCGAGGGAGAATGCTTTCCAATGACCACTCGTCGCAGGCATGTGCCAATACTAAACAAGATCAGTGAGTGAATTCAGTATCAGGTTTGTAGAAACTGCGTCTAATGTGCTACTCCTCAGTATACCCATTTAAGTAAAATACATTCTTCTCGGTTCCATGTCTGTTATGTTGATCGTGCATCCAGGCTGCTCACTGTGGGCTTTCATGAGATGAGCCATGCAATAGCAGGTGTACTTACCTGTGCACGTATCCATTCCATTGAACTAGACCGTGAGTATCATATTTCTAGTCAAATCGACAACCCGACAGGCTCAATTTACCATTTCAACCACATCAGCCGACGAGGGCGGCGCGACATCCATGTCTGGCGGCATTCCTTGGATAACCCTCCCCGCTGGCTATTTAGGGTCTTCGTTCATCGGTGCTTGCCTAATAGCGTGTGGCTTCGATACCAACGCCTCTAAAGTCGCCGTCATCGTACTCGGGGTATTTTTCATATTTACATTGTGGTGGGCAAGGCGGAATTTATTGTGTGTACCCTCTTCTTTGTGAAATACTTATCTTGACAGTTATCTCATAGAACATGGGCCCTCATTCTTGGCATGGCTGGCTTGATCATACTTTTCTGGTTTGTCGCAGAGAGCGTCGCTCTCAGATATCTCGTGCGTCTGGCCGTAAACGCGTCAAATCGTGTCGGTTGACATGTAATCTTGTCAGGTACTTTTCATCGGCGTCATGTCGTGCATGTATGTCCTCTGGGATGTCGTGGGTCAGTTATTTTTTCATCAAGCAGCTGTTAAAACGTTGTTGATTGATGTATTTTGTCATCCCCAGACGATACTATTGCAAGAAAAGTGAATTCTTCAGACGCCTCCGCGTTCGCTAAGATATGCGGCTGCTTCCCATCCCAAGGTCTACTCCTTTAAGTCGGCTATAATGCGGATGCTGACCTATCTTACAGTTTGGGGCGTCATTTGGCTCATCGTTGCTTTTGTTTTCTTTGCCTCCGGAATCCTCGTTGGGCTGGCTGCATTCAAGGTTTCCCCTCACTTTTATATCCTAATTGTGCAGGCCTGACCTGATTTCAGCAATCCACCGAACAGCAAAAGTCAGATTCTTCTCATTTCCTCCCAGCTCCCGGGTCGAAGTCAGCTGCATTGGCCACGTCCCCTGATACGATGTTAATATCAGTTGTGGCTCTAACATTGGGTGCTTTCGGTCTGTTATAACCTGCCGGTGGTATAATCTGTCATTTTTTCTATTTACACGGAGGGACTATTTGTAGCGCCTAGATGTTCACATTTGCTATCACGATCCCAACTCCTAGTCACGTAGGAAATGAACTTGTATTGTGTACGGACCTCTACTACGGACTGAAGTAAATATAATAACGTTCCGTTTTCATCTAAAGATCAAAGTCCGTATCGCCGTAACAGGAATGAACCCGAAAACGGTAATCATGATTCATGGCTATGGAGCCAGCAAAGCCAAACATCTTAGCTTGATCTGTTACCTATGTCTACCGCTGCCAGCGCAAGTTTACTCCCTGAGGGAATCACTGACCCAAATTACAAACCTCCGCCCGGCCGCTTGGGAAACCTCACCGTACCACAACAACATGCTCTGGAGAAGATTAAGAAGGAGCTGATCGCGGAGGGGATTTACATCGAGGGCGAGCCTCGGATGAGCGATGCGACGTTATTGAGGTATACACTACGCAGTCGCATGTAGATCCTGCAGACAGTCTCCCCTCCCAGATTCTTGCGTGCCCGCAAGTTCGATGTACCAAAGGCGAAGGAGATGTTCCTCAACAACGAGAAATGGCGGAAAGACTTCGGGGTCGAAGACATTGTCAAGTGCGTGCTCTTAACCATAAATCGGTAGATACTCATGGCGATCCATCACAGAAACTTTGAATTCCCTGAGCACCGCGAGGTCGATAAATATTATCCGCAATATTATCACAAAAACGACAAGGTGCGGAACGTGATACCAAGAGATGCCCCAGGATTTATATGCGGGCTATAGGATGGCCGCCCGGTATATATAGAGCGTCTCGGCCTCCTCGACCTGAAAGCACTCTATGCCGCCACCACACAGGAGCGCCAAATCAAACGATTTGTCCTCGAATACGAGAAATTCCTCACTGAACGACTTCCGGCTTGCTCTGCAGCAGCAGGGCATCCAGTAGAGACCTCGTGCACCATAATGGACCTTCATAATGTTTCCCTTTCCAACTTCTACCGCGTCAAGGACTACGTGATGCAGGCTTCCAAGATAGGACAGGATCAATATCCCGAGTGCATGGGCAAATTCTACATTATCAACGCACCGTTCATGTTCTCCACCGTGTGGAGCTTTATCAAGCCTTGGTTAGACGAGGTCACGGTCGCGAAGATTGACATCATCGGCAGCGGCTACAAGGACAAGTTGCTGGCGCAGATCGATGCAGATAATTTACCCAAGGAGTTTGGTGGGAAGTGTAGTTGTCCCGGGGGTTGCTCTCTGAGCGGTATGATTCAGATTTTCGTTTGCTGGAAGCGATCTCTAATTTTGACTTCTCAATCAATGTAGATGCGGGTCCGTGGAATACCTCGACCACAGCGGTTGAAACTGATAGCGGCGGGAAGGTTCTTTCTGCTTAATGCCTGTATACTTTAGTAATTTATCTGCAATGAGTTACGACCATCGACGTTCTTGTTGTGGAGATTTTGGTGGAGATATGTACATGAGTATGTACATACTCTGAGTTTCCAACCCTAACCCTATGCTGAGTGATATGGAAACAGTATTTGCAACTCTTCCTTCTCCTTCACTTGGTTTGGCCTTGGTCTGGACATTTAATGTCCCATTTGTCAACGTCGACGAGCGGGACGGCACCAAAGACAGAGAGCGGCTTCACTGGACCCGCTTCGCTCTCTCAGAACGCTCCTTTCCGCTCCAATTTTGACCATGCTTCTTCTGTAACTTCCTCTGCACGGCGGCGCCCTCCGTCCCGTCGCTCACAGAGAGCCATACCAAGCCCCCTCAAAGCCTCGGGACTTCTCGCAGGCTTTCTCCCTATCCCTCCCGTCCTCTCTGTAATATATCTCGCCTGTGGGCACGCTGCTCTACGCGCCGCACATCCTGCGCACTATGGACATGTCCCTCTCACATCGTCGGTTCGCGCCGGCGCTGTAGGCGGAGCGGTCCTTGCGGTGCCTCTCGCTTTGTTTTTGTACATCCTGTTGTTCCCAACGAAACCTCCCGACCCGGAAGACTTTTTTGACGATGATGAAGATACGGTCTGGCCGCTAGTGTTGAATTATGGGACGTACGCGGTGGGCTTTGAATCTTTCTAATTACCCCAGTGCATAATGCTTAATGACTGGCTACAGATATGCGCTGTTCTTACGCTGTTGCTGGGCTCGATATCGGGCGCGCTGGGGACGGTGTGTCTACCTTCGAACATCATGCTCAGTGCGGCAGAGGCCGCAGCAGCGGGCATCGTTGGTGCCTCGATAATTTGCGGTGGATTGGCTATGGTTGCCGTCTTCGCGTTCGTCATCTGGCTTGATTTCTTCCGACCCAAAAGCGCGACACCGACAACGGACTCGTTATAATGCCATGGACACAGTCATCAATTAGTACGCTGCGTGCGTTTTCTCCTGCGACATCCCGTCGCATACATATCTGTGATGCATCTCGACTGCTCTTGATCTACTCTCATATTGTTACGCCGCCCACGCCTGGGCCATCGCTCATTATACACTCATGACATTCCTTAGTTATGCACCTAATTTATTTCATTCGGCTGAAGGGGATTTTTCAAAGTATTTAGTAGCTGTCCGCATGGGTTGTGTAGAGTTGTATTCGGTCGTGTATCAGAGCTCTGTTGTTGTCTCCTCCCATCATGAGCAGTCGTCTCGCGTCTTTCAAAGGTCCCTCGACCCCCAACTCCTCTCCTGTTCCCGCGAAGCAACATCAACAACAATCCAGGTCTTCCCCGGGCCCCAGCTCTCCCTCAAGGTCGATCGAGTCAACATATCATCGAAAAACCCGCGCTGCGCTGCAGGAATTGCGCACTATTGCGGAGACTTGGGACGATCTTGTCCTCATTGACGGCCTGAAATCCGCGCGGAGCCTCGTCGACACGCGTACAGAACTCGAGTGGGTTATGCAAGTTTGTTCTTGAACCACGAATCAACTTTTCGTCGGTCCTCTTGCTTTCCGTTGCTGCTCTTGTAGCAATGTCCTCGCGCTCATCCCGGACGGCCAGCTGCCACGCACGCGTCTCGTTGGTCCTAAAATCGTGCTCATGGAGAAGCGGATTGCAGAGTTGGACGCCGTTATTGGGAAGCTGGTGAGTCGCACCTCTTTTCAAGATTTGTACAAGACATTGAAGACCTGGCAGCGGAAACAATTTCGGCGTATGAACACTGTGATTGACGGGCTAGAGGCGCTCCTGGTCGAGGCGCACAAGGCAAAGGGGTGGACTTGGGTTAGCGAAGAACCTCTCTGGGTGTCCTGGCCGCTTGAGAAGTTCGGTACGTCGATTTCAGTTCAACATTTTTGGAGTGAATGAATTTTATTCTTCCAGTCACCTCCCTCCCAAGTCTCTTGATACCATACCACCGATCGCTCGCTACGCATCTTGAATTGGTGGACATTCTGCGGAGCCATTCCGTCTCCTTTGAAGATGCGCGAGACGCATTGGCAAATTGGGCAGAGCAGCCTTGGTTAGAAGAAGACAGCTGGGAAGCTGTCTGGGAGGACTTGTGCGCGGCTGAAGTTGAAAAATGGGATGTTGCGTCAAAATGATTCTCCTGGCAAAGAAGTTGTTTTGAAACGGAGTTTTGACGCAGAACCATTGTATTGAGAACATTCGTGCGTACATGACAAGGCTTTTCTGAGTATTTTTGTATTTTACTAATTCTATTGCTCTCGAATCTGACTGTCCTCGTCCACTCTCTATGCCCGCGCTTTCCGCGTTTGCAGGAATTGCCTCCTTGTGGGCAGCACTGGTCGAGCGTTGCTGGCCACAGTTGGAAAGGGCAGACCAGTCGGCTGGCCCTCCTGCGGCTTGCTGCCTCCAAATGGAATGGCGGTCTGCGAGGCGTGCGGGAGACGGAAGTGCCCAAGATATGCACGTTTCGGAAGGGCGGGAAGAGTTATGGGGAGTCTTGTGATGATGGAAGGGTCGCTTCCGTTCCCAACAGCGACTACAGCTGGGTCTGCGTCTGAGGGGATCTTGGGGGGCGTACCGGGCAGCGAAGACTCCGCGGCGGTAGAGAGGGATGTATCCGATCCCGATAGCGGAAGGGTAGAGGAGGACGAGGAGTAGGGTGAGGCAGGAGCGAGCCCCACGAATGAGGAATGGGCTGACGAAGTCCGTGCCACAAATTCGGAGTATTTCTCCGGCTGCGGCATGCGAGCGAGTGAGGCAGCCGTCGAACTGGTCCCACACTCGCCAGGTGTGCACGGCGGAGGGGCAGTCTCCCACTCGAGAGTACCAGAGGCGCCCGCAGGGAAGCGGGGTGTTGGAACTCGCGAGAGTAATGATGAAGGAGCAGAGATGACCGAGAATTCTTCGATGCCGTTAACGGCGTCACGAAGCTCGCTAAGGGTGGGACGGCGAAGCGGGTTGGTATTAAAGCACCACTGCAGTGATTGGGAGGACTTGCAGCAAATAGTCCTCCTCCTCACGGAAAGCTGCGTATCCTGCGTCTGAGAGGTCGGCGTGATGCCAAGGGTAGTTGCCTGGTTTTATGGTTAGAGACGCCAAAAATATCAATGGGAAAAGATGTCTGACCTGTAATCATGTTGACCAAAATAACACCTAACGCCCAAAGATCGCTACTACGGGCGGAGTAACATCCGCGCTCTTTGTCCATTGACTCTGCAGAAAGGATAAGCAAACGGCCGCGAACGAGAGGTGGATGAAAGCTAACCTGGGCTCATGTAATAGCGACTGCCAGTTCCAAATTGCTTGGAGATAGCATTACGGGTCGACAGACCAAAATCGGCGATACGGATATCCATACCCTCGCTGTCGCATAGGAGAATATTTTCCGGCTTGAGATCTCGGTGATACACCGAGTTGGCATGGATGCTTTCAACGGCGTCCAGGATGGAACCGAACGCCTGTTTGATCAACTCATGCTTGCCACGGTATATTTGGCGCTTGACCATGGCGCTGAACATGTCGCCACCGTTGCAGAGTTCCATGACCACGAACGTGAACTCTCCGACATGGAGATGGCCGTACATCGACACCACGTTGGGGAGCTCGCTCACCATGGTGTGGGCCATGAGCTCGTTCTGCTGCATCTGCAATCCCCGAGTGTTGGACTGATACCGTTGCATGCATTTTACGGCAAAGTATGTAGGGTCGTCTTCGGGGGTGGTTGTATCGCGCGCCTTGTAGACTTTGCCGAAGGCGCCTGAACCGAGGAGGGAGACCAACTGGAGCTCCACGTCTTCGAGGTGCATGCCGGTGAGATCAGGAAGTTCCTTCGAAGCGATTTTACGGGGGGAGTTAGAACAAGACATGATAGGAGATTCGAATTCGAAGATGCAAAAATGTGAAGAGTGAGTCGCTGGGCTTTAACTTCGAGAAGATGGAGATGAGTGTTGTGAAAGGTGAGTGAGGTCAGAGGGTGGTATTCGAGCCGCATTTAAGGCATTCAAAAGTGAGACAAATGGTCTGGATTCGGAGGTTTCACGAGCAGGTCTCAGATTTACCAGCATCCGCGATCGCGCGTCGTTGGGGAGCAATCGACTTCAGAGGAGAGTGTGAAGGCAGAGTATTAACATGAGAAAGCTTTCGAGAGGGATGAGAGAGCCTCTGTTCACGGATGAAAGCAAGTAGGGTGCGATTGTTGACAAAACAGGAATTTTTTTTGGTCCTCCGAGTACGCCGCAATTTTTGAAACAGAACAGTCTCTGGAGCATTTTTTAGGGCTAGGCCTTGATTTTTTCACCGAAGCAACCGAATACCAGAGACACTGAACCGAGAAGCCCACGAAGGATCGATTGCCCAACCATGGGATTAAAATCCAGAAAAACCGTACTTTGAAATGGGGCGGACTTGAGTAATCGGTTTGAAGAGAAGTAGACAAGTTATTCATGCATTTTTGTGGGGCCATTAAACGTGGCGGCAGAAATTTCAGTGACTTGAGGGAATCCAGGTGGACTCGAAAGTATCACTGAGCCTCAGAGCAATAAATAGTTGACAAGTAGCAACAGTCGGACGGACAACGAGTCAGAACATTTACGAAGCCGCGAGTCGTAAAAGATCTCGAGACTTTTGCGCCACCAGAGTCCAGTTACTTCAAGTAGCGCTGTGAAAACTGAGTGTGGGCGCGAGAGTACGCGAAATGTCACAATGATTGTGACAGCGTCACATTTACAGATTTCTCACGGCCTTTGCGCCTCTCTCCTCGTTGCCAACCTCTGCAGCTGTCTGGTTGTATGGTACTCCAGTCATTTGACTCCTTCTTCTTGATCCTCTGCCCCGGAGAATCGAACTGCGTCTGCAAAGCACAACTCGATCCTATCTGATCATCTTCCGTTTCTTATTCGTTGTTTTCGTTTCTACCAATGAACATTGAATTCTGGTGACACAATTGCTTTTTTCTGCTTCTCCCGCACTACAAATAGCTCTTTTATCGCTCTGCCTCACTTTTGTGGGCCGAAATCCGATCCAAATGTACTCTTTGGCGTTCCAACAGACACAGTGAATGGAAGTTTAATCTCTCGGTCGATGCCTTTGCTATCTGCCGCCATTCATAACTATCCCGGATCCCGGTTCTATCGAATTCTACAGCTTTACAGCCCTCTCTATATTCCGATTCAAAATAGGCACACATTGCACTCTCATTGTCCAGGATTGTGCGTCGCTGGGAACTCAAGGGGTTTCTCCGTAAGAAAAAAGCTCATGGCATCTGCTGTTGTTCCTGCCGACTCTCCATGCCCAATCTCACCGCTGATTCCACTGCTTTGTTCTCCTTCGAAGAATTTGCGCCTCAATAGCTGTTTCCTCTCCGGCTTAAAGTTCAACATATTTTCGCGTTCCTCGAAGCTTCATGTTTCAGCGTTAGCCCCTTGACTACCGCAGTCCTGGTCTTTGAGCTTTTTGAATGCTGTCTTCGATGCGACCTGACCCGTTTGTCATACAAAATTAATTGGTACCGCTTTTCAACTCTCTTCTCGCATTCATTCAGCTTCCCCAGATAATCTCGGTGAAATGAGCTGAACTCTTGATTTCATTTCAAATACAGAGTCTCTTCCCCTCAAAACCTTGTCGTCTTCCTTTCGTACGACTTGACCCGACCGTCACACCCCATTGGCTCCTCGATATCCCTCTCCGCTCAATCAACGAGCAAGTCCGATTGTCCCACTGCCTGGTCAATGTTTGTTCGTTATTCTCACCGACAGCAATGACAAGACCTTGAATTAGCATCATTCGAAGTTGTTCGAGTTGTCTCCAACTTCTCTTCCACCGCTTACAGCTATGGAGGCTGGGTTCGAGAGGCTAACGGTTGTCTCCAAGGGTACGCCGCCGTTCCCCCGCTCATCGCTTTTGTTCGGAGAGACGGCGGCGCCGCTTTGGCGAGGAAACGTGTGTGCCGCTCCTTTTGTCAACTTTCTTTTTTCTGTTGGTCTAATTTTAGCTCATTGGCAGTCGAACAGCCTTGGCATGGGCGTGGCAGTTGGCGCGGCCTACCTCATGGTTCCAAAAACTGATGCGCCAAGTGCGCTGGGCGGTGGACCGACAGCGACCTAGCTCGACGGCTATACCCCATTTGTCGAGACGCCCCCGTCAACGATTCGCTTATTCGTGCGCTCGTGTGCGCACTCGACTCTCGTTCCCCAACGTTCAAAACGACACGAAAATAGAGGTTGTGCCTTTAATCCAAAGTCGGCTAGCTTTGACCGGGAATTGGCCGCGATTCGGAGTCTCCCGATTACCATAAGACGGATTTAGCTCGGAGTGGTATTTCAATCTGCCGACGACGGTAGAACGATTTATCGCGCTGCAAGGCCCTTACACTGGTGCTCTAGCCTCTGGAGTGCATACACGTCCGCCGTGGTCCCGTAGTCCGATTCACAAGGTGTTTTATTCAGGAATTCGAGTGGGAGAAAGAGGACAAGGTGTCGTGTGACTGGGTATTGCGGCGGACATTGACATGCTTCTACATTTACTTCCGTGCCTGGGTGAACCTTTTCGTGCTTAATTATTTGTGAATTGGAACCAGAGAGAGTCAGAACGGGGGTCATGATCTTTGTGGGATTTTTGGATGAAGCACAGGCTGAGAGGACCGATAGTCCGTGTATGCTGCGCGTGGATAACCGTCGATTACACATGTCTATGAAATCGAACGTGGGTGAACTGACGCGAGCCGCTTTAGCCGACCTTTGATCTTAGTCCGACTAGAGTCAATGGCAGTATATATGCCCGACTCCCTGTCCGCCCGTCTCCCCACCCTTGTCGTTTTCCCTTCACTTTCTGTGTGTACAACATCCCCATGTCTACCGCAGACGCCTTCGATGAGAGTCGTCTCTCCGCTGTCGAGCGCGAGAACCAGTCCCGCTGGAAGCTCACCTGGCCCGAGCTCAAGCTTCTCTTGATCGCCTCCAGTTCGTCTACTATCCACCTCGACTTTTCGGTCTCTAATCATCGTTATCAGCTGGTTTCTTCATCGACGCCTACGACTTGTTCAACATCAACCTTGTCGTCGTTATTTTAAAGTGCGTCTGCGTTGTGCAATCTATCTATTGGCTATTATGTGAATACTCATCTCTCTTCTTGCTTTTTCCCTTCGTAGTTATGTCGTTAACGGTAAACTATCCGGTACGATTGCCAATGCACCTCTGCAAGGAGGTGTCTTGAAAGCCTCCGCAAATATTGGTTGTGTCATTGGTCAAATTGGCTTCGGTCTCGCTGGTGATGTTTTCGGACGCAAGTCTGTGGTAAGTACTGGCTCTTTTCCTTTGGTATTCTCGTCCCCGGGGTCTCACACAAATTTCATAGTACGGAATTGAAATGATCCTCACCTCCATTGCCACCGTTCTGATCATCGCTGCCCCGCTCTCCCTCGGCAAGGATATCTTCACATATATTACTGTCTTCCGCACAATCATGGGCATCGGTATCGGTGGGGACTACCCAATGTCCGCCTCCGTCGTTGCTGACCGCGCCAACCTCCGCCGTCGCGGTACCATGGTCACTTTCATCTTCGCTATGCAGGGATGGGGTGCCCTCGTCGGTGGTCTCGTCTTCATCATCCTCATGGCCATTTACAAGAATGGCGTCGAGCACCACCACCACACCAGCCAGCTCAACTCCCTCTGGCGTATTTACACTGGTGTCATTCTCGTCCCCGCCATCATCACTATCTTCCAGCGTTTCGCCATGACGGAGTCCACTCGTATGAAGGGTGTTCAGCAAGCCCGTGGTGACCCCAACCTCATTGCCAAGGGCAACATGGCTGGTGTTAAAGTGGACAAAGTGCCCAATGAAAAGCTCGCCGATGGTGACAGCTCTGACCAAGAATCCGCCGCCGCCGCCGAGGAGGCTACTGGTATCGCAGCCACTCGTGCCGCCAAGGCCGCCGCATGGCGCGATGCCCGCGATTACTTCTCCGAGTGGCGCCACCTGAAGATCCTCATTGGCACCACGATGTCCTGGTTCCTGCTCGACGTTATTTTCTACGGTATCTCCCTCAACCAGTCCATCTTCATCAGCGCCCTCGGCTTCGCCAACTCGAAAGACCCGTGGGAGTTCCTCTGGCAGCAGGGTGTCGCTAACATTATCATCGCTGTTGGCGGTTTCCTGCCCGGTTACTACTTCACTCTGTTCACGATCGAGTATTTCGGACGCAAGAAGATCCAAATCATGGGTCTTGTTATGAACGCCATTATCTTCGCTGCCATGGCCGGAAAGTACGAGGCACTGAAGAAGAACTCGAGCGGCCTCATTGCCGCTTTCATCTTCCTCCAGTTCTTCTTCAACTTTGGTGCCAACGCGACCACCTTCGTCGGTGAGTATCGACTCGAGTGTTTTTCTCACGCCTTCTGATTTTCGTGACACACAGTCCCCGCTGAGGTCTTCCCCACTCGTGTACGCGGTTTCGGCCACGGTCTCTCCGCCGCCTGCGGTAAATGTGGTGCCATCATCGCCTCTCTCGCAGTCTCCATCATGAGCACCAACGTCGGCGCCGACAAGGTCCTCTGGCTCTTCTTCGCTGTCGCCGTCGTCTGCATCCCCTTCACCTTCCTCATCCCTGAGACCAAGGATCGGGACGCCGACGTCATCGACTTGCAGGAGAGACAGGAAGCCCTGGCAGCCAAGGGTCGCATGTAATCTGTTTTCTTTCTCTGGATGCTACGCTATGGACCCATTGTAGAGGAAAATGGGAAGAGGGATGTACTGACGCAAAGCGACGCGATACGAATGCAACACGGCCAATTGCTGATGAATTCATGCCTTTTGCTTTCTGCCTGAAAATTACATACTTTTCTTAACTTTCCTGTCTGTCGTTAATATATACATCTAATCTCCCAACGCATTGCACTTGCGCAAGGCAAGAATGTACCTGTATGTACTCATTGGAACCAAACATTTCGTCCTCCATCACTCTCGCTTATGGTGACCCCACAGGAACCCTTATGCGGATAAGTAGATCAACGGAATGGTGTGCACTGTGGATATTCGAAAAGGAGATATCCGCGACGAACGTTCGAGGAGAGGGTCCACAACCGCGCAACAACCATCCGTGATGCGCTTCGCGACGCGGTCGTCCGTGGAATGAAACTCGGGTACCCAACGGACACTGATTGCATGATTTTCATTGAATCGCATCACAATTTCATCGACTCGGAGGAAAGAGGTAAAATAAATTGTAACGAGGTTTTTTACCGCAACAATTGCATTCCTGGTTCGGAGCCAAATCGAGAGCCCATCGCTATTGTTAGAGCGCAGCACTGAGCATCGAGACTTGGCTGTCGGGAGACGAGATCCAGTCAAATGAATACTAATAAGTAGCTAAACAGAACGGCGGAGTGCCATGTATACAATGTTGGGCAGTTTGCTGGGGCAAAGGGGTGCCCATTGACAGATGAGGACGCTTGTAAATGACAGAGCGCTGAGCATAGTTGGGAGCTGCATCGCCGACTGTTGAAGAATGGAGAAGAAGGGGATTGTCGCTGGTAGAGGGGACAGAAAGTTCTGAAGTGATTTCGTCCTTGTTCTCATTCGGTTGTAGTCGTCCTTCAGAGCGGCTAGGTATTGGATCAGCGCCGAGTAGACGAGTATACATACTCCCAACAGGATGGTTGCCAGCGCCTCTGACTCGGAGCGGATAAGTTTTAAGCATATTGAGATGTGGAAGGCAGGGCGAGGAACCCACATTGCGGCAACAGAGAGCACGATTATGAAGATTGCGAGAAGGGTCGTATGTATCTCAACTAGAGACAAGGTGAAGGGTCTGACTGATGAGGAGCGTGAGGCATAGAGTGTCGAGCTCAAGAAAATATAGTAAAGAGTCGACGCAGCACCAAAGTAGGTAGTATTCCACAGTAGAATACTCGAACTTTCGCCAAGCGTATGTACAAGAAACCAGAAGAAGGGGAAGGTCCAGAGTCGGAGCAGCAGTGCTGGAAAGATAGTTTCCGAGAGAGCATCAATGAACGCGTGACAATATTGCGTATAGAACGGTGCAGGAAGAGAAGTCCTGACCAGATCATAAACACTCTTGGGAGGGCTAGCCCTCGGGGTGGACTACCCGTGTATTGGGAGGCAATATACGAGTCTCTGTGTCCCTGATAACGTGGGATTTGCCTACGCATTCCACGGTCCCGTACGCTTTTTGCTGTGGTTTTTAATTCGACACAGTTTGAGTTACATGCCCTACTTACTTGTATACACCTGTAATCATAGCCTGTCAACTGTGAGTACGGGAACTGAGGGAAATGCAGCGGGATACTCTGAGGCAGCAAATGACGCTTGAGTTACTCGCAGCTCTTGGAATTTGCTTCCGCATCCCGCAATAAAATCGTTTAGCATTTTAATGCGACGGGCGTCGAGAGACCACACAGGTCGGATGAAGACTTCTGGGAGTTCCAAGCAGCGGAGAGCAGGGGTTTTGAAGGATGATAGAACTTCCATCATGCCGTCGCTTCCCCGTTCGATGACTAGGGTTTCCAGGGATGGCAATACTGCCTCCGTATGAGGAGCGCTCTGGATCCAGCCTCGGAGTGTGCAGTGAACAAGATTCCTGGTTTGCTGTAGAACTGTCAAGCAGCTGTCGAAACCTGCGTCTTGTAGCGTGAGGGAAGTGAGTTGTGGCCAAGGAAGGCTGATGCTTCGGACCGCATGGTCCTCAAGGACGACTGTGCGCAGGAGAGGGAAATCCGGGACGATGTGAGGGACAGAAACGCTCTCGCTGAGACTCAAATGCAGGGTGCGGAGAAGAGGCATAGGAGCTTCTATTACACTCAACTGCGAGGCATTCTTGGCAGTCAATTTAAGGTGCTCCCCACGAGAGAGATAAGGAATGAGTGCGGATATTACAGGCGCCGAGTCCTCGTAATCCGTAGCGTGAATCGATATGGGACAGCCGCCCGAGCTGCGCAACCAATAATCAATGAGTGGAATGCCTAATTTCAGCCGGCTCCCCCGCATCTCCGTTCGAGTCAAATCGATAACTCGCCACAGCGGAGGAGTAGCTTGTGCGATTCTGCGCCAGGGACGGCAGATATAGCCGAGAAGTAATGGTGAGAGGATGCCGGTGAGCGGGGGAGGGTCGGGATAAGCCGGAAGGAAATGTAGAAAGATTTCCGAGATGATTTCGTTTGGTAAAGTGAGGACTGGATATTTGTACGCGTCTAAGCGTGCTTGTGCCGGCTCTTTGGCTGCGAGGAGAGTAGATATAGATTGTTCGAGAGCGTATATTTGAGCCTCAAGGTCGAGGATTTCGGCATCTTTTTGCGCGACGAAAGCGCGATCTGCTTCCAGAGACTCGAGCATGACTCAAAAAAATGCAACCTCGTGAAGCTAGTGGAGTTTCGGGGTAGGCACGAAGATGTGAAAGGTTCAGGTGCTTCGACGTTCTGGGCCAGACTCATAGAGGGCCTCAGCGCCGGGATTTTGAGACGAAAAATTTAACGAGGTGGTGGTCAAACGTGACCTAATGTGACTAGCGTCACGCCTGATTGTTTTACGACCCCCAACCTGGCCACCTACTTACTACCTACTCCCTCCCAGAATAACGATCACAACCCGCGAAAGCCTATACACTCATCGAAGCCACAGCTGTTTGACTATTGAATATACCGCTCTCTCCTGGCTCTGTTGGCCAGTCAACAGGGACCATAGCGAATCAAATTCAATTTGCTTCCTTTATGTACGTGCTCAGAGTTGGGAGATCTCCCAGCGAAAGTCGGAAACGACGGACAGAATCCGATGGCAACGTCTGAGCAGACTCTGCAGCGAGGCGAAGAGCAGACCCTGCAAAGGACAAGCGGCCAGCAGCAATAGATACAGTGTCCAGGCTGCTTTGAAAACAAGATATGACGCCTGGGCAAAGATGGTAGATTTCGCGACGGAGTTGTGACTTTGAAGACAGCTGCAGAACCGCGACATAGAAGACTGCAGACAGGAATATAGCGTCGGAGCAGAGCAAAGAGATAGCATCATAGTAACCACGGCCTTCAACTAGTTGGCAACTTCTTTGGCGGGCCGGAAGCCTTTGAACGACATTATGACCACCGATTTCATCGTCTTTTCTCGCGAGGGCATGAAGAACTCAACAGATATCCTAATTCTTATTCGCCCAGCTGCAATTGCTCAGTCAATATTTCCAGCCACTTCAACACTCCCAGCCCATCGAGTCGTGTACATATGAGCTCACTGTCTCCCTGTTCACGGCTGAAAGCGACATATCACTTTGCCAAAGAACAGCGAGCCAATCTGGACCCTGCCAATCGATGGCATCTCCAAGTTATCAGATAAGATCTACCATCGCCTCTGCAGCCATTTGTCACGGAGACAAAACTATGGGATTTTCTTCTTCTCAGACGCGGTGCCGCGTGAATGCGCTTCCCACCGTTTGGAGCAATGCGTTTATATAAGTTGCAGCCAAGGAAAGCAGAGGTAATCACAACCATATTCCCTCCTCCACATGCCGGACGGTTCATTCTCCCCACTGGCATCAGCAAACGGCGCCAGCGTAGCAGTCGAAGACGACCCTACACAAGACCTCGCCACGCGTATTTCTGCGTCCGGGAAAGTGCGCGAGATTCGCATTAGCTCGGACGGCACGCACATCGTGTATCAGAACCAACACCAATACAAAGTCGGTGTCAGCACCGAGACCGAACTCTGGGTCGCGGAGGCCGACGTTCCCAACTCTGCTCGTCTTCTCGCTGCTGGCGGATTCTTCAATGGCGGCACCGTGTTCCACCCGGACGGAAAGCGCATCGTTTTTCTGAGCGATCGCGACAGCCCCGGAAAGGCAGGGACAATGTACACGCTCAATTTCGCGACGGACACGGCCGACACGGTTCCTGAGGCGATCAAAACGGGCGGAAAAACTGTGCAAGGATTCGACATCTCGCCAGACGGCGAGTGGATCGTGTTTCTCAGCCCGGCAGACACGAGCGAAGCCTACAAAACGCGAGTAAAGGACAAGTATGACGCGAGGGTGTACAGCGAGAAGGTTGCTCTCTCGCGCATCATGCTCTATAATTTTGCGACAGGAGAAACCTCAGCGCTGAAAGGCGTTCGAGACGATTTGGCGGTGGAGAGCGCAACCTGGAGCCCCGATAGCAAAGAGATTTTGTATCGCATGAGGCAGAACAAGGGCACCGAGTACACCGAAATGCCGATCGTAGTGGAGCGGATTGCGATCAAGGGTGAAAATCCTGTCCCAGTTCCGGTAGCGACATACGCCCGTACACCCGCAGGTCAGAGCCTCTGGCTTGCCTCCGGACACATCGCCGACTTGCAGAGCTATGTGCCAACAAATACGCTGGACGCCAGAACACTCTTCGTCAATCCCGTCGGAAAACTATTCTCCAGCTCCGGCGACGGTGTTACGACACGCCTCTATGGTGTTACCGAAGACGCCGTTCGCATAGTGAACATGCAACCTGGTGTGTCAGATGACGGCAAAGGCTTTATCGCGGTCGAGGTATGCAACGACATCGACACCCATATGGATGTGGTTGCGTGTTCTGCGGAAGGGGACGTCCGCACCACCGTGAAGATGTTTGAAACGGAGGACGACGCGATATGGTTCAGTGCTTGGGACGCGCGGCGTGTGGTTGACTCTTCCGGCGAGGTAACCTACCTCTTCGCATGCATTCTGAGCTCCGCTATTCGTCACGAGCCATTGAACGCCCACACCATACGCGTGGACAGCAAGGGGATGCTGAAGAAACGGGTCAAAATTTCGTCCCATCTGAATTGGCTCGCCGAGGCACCAAAGCTTAAAACCGAGGTCGTATATTGGAAGGCTGCGGACGGGACACAGCTGAGTGGTCTGGTACGGTATCCGCCAGGGTACGAATCGGGGAAGCTCCCCACTGTACTCTTCCTCCACGGCGGACCATATCGGTAAGAAACCGAATTCCGCTGTGAAAACAGCTGCTAACGAGGTTTGTCCGCAGACGAATGATTCCAGGTAGATTCTCCGGTCTTGAAACATATCGAATGCTGAAACGCGGGTGCAGATTACATGCCTTACTTTTGCAACTGGCGAGAGCTCCTTGCTTGGTCTGGGTATCTCGTTATCTCACCGAATTATCGCGGAAGTAAGTGCTTTCGCACGAATTCATGCCCGCCAACGAACCCATTTCCAGGTCAGGGCCGCGGTCACGAATTTGCCAAGGCAGCATCCCTGGGAGTGGGCGTGTTGGACTGGGGAGATTGCGATAGCATGGTCGACGAAATGGTGAAGCGCGGGGTGGCTGACCCACAACGCCTTGGTGTCGGCGGCTGGAGTCACGGTCAGTCAGACAATGCAAGCTTGATTATCGTGCGCTGACGACTTTGAATCAAGGCGGTTCGATTGCAGCGTGGGGCGTCACCAAGTCCAAGGACCGATATAAGGCGGCCATCATTGGGGCGGGTGCGACGAATTGGGAAGGCATGGTTATGGAGTCAGGCTCTCCAGAGTTAGAGGTACGCGAGATAGCCCTCCGTGACTACACGAAGCACTGCTGACTAGCGGAACTTGGGAGGCGGCTATTGGAGGAAGTGTGCCATGGGATCATGATGCACCAGAGAAATCCGAACGCAAGACCAGCCCTGTGCACTCTGTTGCTGGTGTCTCTACTGCGGTACTAATTCTGCATGGCGACAAAGACGAGCGCGTGCCAGTGGGACAAGCGATTGGGTTTTGGCGCGGTCTAAAGAGACGGGCAGGCGATAGAGGGAAGGAGGCCGCTGAGCTGGTTGTTTATCCTAGAGAACCTCATGGGTGAGTAGCAATTCAAAATAAACACTACATTTGTTAATCACCTTGGGCCCAGGTTCGTGGAACGAAAGCACGCAGAGGATGTGCAGAGACGCGTCGTTGCGTATTTCAAAGCATGGCTCTAAGGAACATATAAATAAATATCTATGTAGCATGAGAACGGCCACGTCGAAGAAAATGAGAATTGGCTGACAAATTATCAGGCGTTGTGACTGCACTTCGATCTCAAGCGGCTAGCCTTGCAAGATCAGCCTTGGCTGCTAAAAGAGCCTCCTAAAGACGGAAGTCAGCATCGTATATTTGACGGAACACGGTACGACCCACAGTGACCACCGCCTGCCTTCCTTCGTCCTTCATCTCCTTCCACCTCTGCTCGTAGAGACTTACCAAGTTACCATAAAAACGGCTTTTTCCTGTGTCTCCTCTCACAGACGTCCTGATGAGCGCTTGAAGAACAAGCATTCCTGCCACCCAATCAACCTCATCCTCCTCCCAAGGGGCATCTTGAGCCATCAAATCACTAAAAACGCGACTTTCCGCATAGTTATAAGCGCCATCCACACCAGCATTAGGCAGTTCAAACCCAAAGGTGAAGACCCCGACCTCGAGAGCTGCAGCGTGGATGCGAGCCCATTGAATGTGTTCCTTACGCCGCGCACGATCCACGGTCATTCGATGCAGTTCAAGTGTCATGGACGAAGTGGTCTGCGGGATGGTAGCGGCCGACGAAGAGGTGGCAGACATTGAACGTGTATCCGGGATTCCGGTGGGCACCCACCTTGCAGCCTTGCGTATCTGTATCTGAAGAGCTCGTGCTCCGGCAATTGGCCCCGAGACACCTCCGTGCATAAGGTTGCCACTGAAATATGTCACGGCTCCGAGATATCGTGTTAGGAAGGGATTCGGTGGGGTTTTGCTCTTTTCCCATTCGGCAGAGATGGCTTGGAAAAGTGCAAATATGACAGGATTGAGGGCTAACGGCGACGGGTTAGACATGACGAACATATGTATCTGGGAAGCTAGCAGTGGCGCATCGACGTTGTTGAGAAAGGCGTCTCTGAGGGATGCGATAGTAATGGGAGGTGGAGGTATAGGCGGGGGAGGGGGGGAAGGCGAAGGTTGCAAGGCATTAGCGAGCGTGCTTGGGACTGAGTATTGCATCGGTATTCGAGCAGCCACGGTTGGCGAGGGGGTTACAGCCGGCGTATTATCCGTGCGTGCATAAGGACTTGTAAGAGTGGGAGACGATGAGGTGTCTGGATTTGAGTAATCCTCATCCATAGCAGGACGCGAGTGGTCCCATCTTGCAAGCTGTGTAGCTGCTATGGTATGAGGGTCAATCCAACAAATATGCAGTCGACGATGGGCGGGACCTTTCTCGGCAGCCTTTCTAGCAGACTTAGGCTTGCCTTCAGCCTTCCTACGATGTCTTCCACTGGTATTTTTATACCTAAGCTTGCCTTCAGTCTATCGACGGTATTGTTCACAGATAATTTCACCAGTTGTACAGGGACTTGGTAGATGGTGTCATTCCACGAGCGATCTCGGCGCAACAAGGCCTGACAAATGCTACTGACCTCTTTATACCTGGCATCCCTATCCTCACCGAGGTCTGCGTCGTCCGGAATCCCGAATCTTGCAATGAAGTCGGCGGCTCTTTCCAGAGCGAATTTCTTCGCGTCCCCGCGCACTGGTCCTAGTGATCTTCTCTCAAATTCCGGCAGGTAGTTCTTGAGAAAATTCAGTTGCGGTTCGGTATAGACCCTCGGGGGTGGCTTTGAACGAGCTGTTCTGAATGTTTGCGAATTGTGCGACATGGTGGTTCAACGTGTTGAACGACGTTGGCGGCCCGGAATCTCTCCGGTGTCCGAATCAACCGGCCCTCACCGCAGTGCACAACTCAGATCTCAGAGCTTGACGCTGTCGGTCGTTGCCAACCGGCGCGTTCTCGACGCTGTTCACGAATCAGCCATCTCGGAGACCTTTCGACTTCACGAATAGAAAATCATCTCAGAGCAAGTCTAGGCGAATTCTACAGACATCCCACGCCTGTGGAGGTATGTAACCGTCACATCGCGCTACCGAGGTAATTATGTAGCTGCGTCTCCGAGAAGTGGAGGCTCGGTCAGTCTCGGTCAATTGGCAGAGGGTGTTACAGCATGGTGATTTCCGCGAGAATAATGAGAGGACTTTGTTTTCGCAGTTCTTATTGTTCTTTGTCCACCTTCTCACAGCTCCTTGATTTCCCCACACGAAACAAAGGCAGGTGTTGTGCTTGGACAGTCCTTCAATTGTTCTTTTTGTTTAGCGGTGTATGGAAGCCGCTTGCTGAACGACAACTATCACCGACCAAGCGCGGCCGCCATTGTTACTTTGATCTTGGGCTAGGCAAGGGCTAGGTATAAATACGATGACTGGATCGCACTGGATCCTTAAGACTCCTGGTCTACGCCCTCTGCTCTAACGTCCTACTTAACGTCTGATCCACGCTCGTTCTTTTCACCTAAACATTCTCTCTCTGCATCCGCATTCTCTATCGCATATAGCCCTCAAAGCCACAACCGTTGTACGCATATATTCGTCTTTTCCTGCGCTCCAGCTCACCATTTCCCCCAGCTTCGCTTCTCTCTTATCGCCAGTCGATTTAGCATGTCTTCTGCCATCCCCCACGTCGTTGCCTTCCTCACCAACCCTTTGCCCCTCAATTTTTCCGATGCCGCTGTGTCTTCCGCCAGGCTTATCCTTACTGCCTCTCTCGCAGCCATCCCTTCGGCGACTTTCATTCTGAACCAGACCTCCACTCTTCCTGAACCTCTTCTCGCCGCGTCCATTGGCGCGGGCATTCCCTGGGCTGCTTGGCTCGCAGCCCTCGGTAGCGACCAAGTCTTGCTGTTCTACGGACCTGGTTTTGTTCGCGTCCGTCTGGGATCTTCTCCCGTGAAGGACATCTGGGGCGAGCAAGGCCAACGCAACATCCTATCCTTCTCTCGCGTCCAAACGCCCACCAAAATCCGAGCTGGTGCAAGCCCCCTTCTCCAGCAGAACACCGCCGCGCGTCTCCGCGCAACGCTTCTGTCTGCCCGCGTCCGCAGCATGCGTCGCGAGCAAGTAGTTTGCACTGCTGTCGTCGAGCCCGTCACCGACTCTGACTCTGATCTCGAGTCCGATTCAGATTCAGACGACAGTGACTCGGACTCTGCCTCATGGACTTCTTCGAAGTTCACTTCTCGCTCAACAGAGTCACTTACCTCAGCCGGCTCACCCCCCACGTCGCCCGTGAAACCCGTCGCATCCGTGGCACTGCCCGCTGCAACCCCCTACCGCCCTCCCTTCGCCCGCGCCAGAGCCGCTGCCGCCGACGCTTCGATCACGCGCCCGAAGCCCACGACCTCCACGGCATACCTTTACCAAGGCGGTGTCACCCGGGTCATGACCGGCGGTGTCATGCTTGGTTCCCACCACGTCGTCCGCGCCACGCGCTCTTAACGACCTGCAGCCTTCAGTTCTCTCATCATCCATCACGACAACATAGAAACGGTCTGGGTCCGTCTTCTGCACGAAAAAAAATAACATGTCACTGTACACTTGTAGCATCCTTTAACGCCCACACACTGTATCTTGTTACTCGTATAATCTGGTAGGTACCGCACTTAGTCTAGCTGTAATAACAACACGTTTTTTCTCTGGACTGCCGCGCTTTATGAAGTTGAGTATTTGAACGAAATTTACAACAATTTTTTTTTCCAGTGCTCTATCACCGTCAGTCTCGAGTATGCACATAACTTATATGGCGATTTGTATACATCGCGGAACGAGTTTTGCGAGATCATTCGATTCCAAGGGACCGTCCCAAGCAATAGGCCACATTGGAGTAGCGCAAACATGCTGAAGTCGTTTGAGCCTAAACCACAGAGAAAGAAAGACCAAACGTACGTCCAAAGGACACACCGCCCCGCATCGCAGCCATACAGGCCAGTCCAGCCATTGCATGAGTTCCTCAACTCGTCTTGTCCATTGCAAAATGAAAGTTCCTGAGTCCGTAGACTTGACCGCGACTTGGTCAGAACTTTGGGCAAATATGATACCAAACTAGGGGGGTGCATCAAAATCCATTTGGGAACTAAGAGTGATCGATTTAGATCGTTGCAGAGTCGACTGAGCACGGATTCTACAGAAAGACTTAACAGTCTCTCCTGCGGCGTCATTTGCGTTTCAGACAGAAAGCCTGTCGCTTGCGTGGTGCAGCGCTCGAATGCAGATATATTATTGGGTGTAGAAAATTCGTTTGGCGCCATCATAGACGGAGGCGTTCCAAAGAAGAGATCCCAGCCTGACGCATCGGGGGTCAGTCCGGTTGGCATGTGAGGGTTTAGCAGCGTATATGCCAGGGTCCTGATAGGGAGAAGAAAAGCTGTGGTATTCGCGCCAGGCTCTGAAGCATTGACTAGTAAGGCGCGCATGTGCGATATTCGGTCGCCCCAGTATTCCACGATACCGCCTGCAACAATTCCCCAGTCCATGCCACTTCCCAGTCCTATTCCTGCGGCACGGCGAGCGACTACATCGGCAACTTCTTCAACAACACTCTGTGCATCTTGTGCGGAGATGTTGACGAGTCCATGAGAGTGCATGGGGCGCCCTATGCGGTCGCGAGCAAGGCTCGTGAGACGCGGATGGTAGTATGTTACCATGTCTGAGTAGAAGAGTGTGAGATGAGGCTGAGGAGAGAAGGCGCGACGAGATGCCGCTCTGACCCATTCCAGCTCTCCTGTCAGAGCGAGGTCCGACCGTGGAAGACGCCGTGGGGGCCCTCGGCCAGGTTCTTGGTTGGGAGGCTCCCCGCCGCCAGGTCTATGCCGAGGGGGACGTTCTGGGGGATCGTCTGAGATTGTGTTCTCTGATGAGGTCGGCAGTTCCATATCCAGAGGTAACAAATCACGGCCAGGAAAATCAGGACGCCGCCAGGGCATTTCAGGCGTCCCAGGCGGCGTAATATTCAAGTGCGAAACCAGCTGAAGCGTCGGCGATGCAAAATCGCACCAAATTAACTCACTAGCCACAACATCAATTCCAACAATTGCGAAAGATACCAACTGAACTTACAAACCAGCATCCATGCGAACAAACCCCTCGACTTCATGCACTTGACCCCACTTGCATAGCTTGTCGGCGCGATCGAAATCATCCCATATTGGGGTGTCCTTGCGACTGTTGTTCGACATTCCATAGATGAACATATGCTGCGAATCCAGCCAACCCGGTCCCCAAGCTGCAGACATCCCATCCAAGTAAAGAATCTGATCCAAAGTTCGAAAAAAATAAGATGTATCAAGTTCGCAGGCGACTGACCTTTGCAGGACGGGTTGTTCGATATGTCGCCAGATGCGTATGCCCTCCTCGCCGGGAGACCATGATTGCATAGCTCATCTCCACGTCGAACGCTACGAACTCGGGAGAGGGAGGCGGAAGCTGAGAATCTGACCGGGCATGGTATAGTAGCGTGAAAGGTTGAACTATACCGGGGACTATTGAATGTCCTGCAGACGTAGCTTAGCTACACTGTGTTGAAAAGTCTGTGAAAAACAACCTGCGCCGTGTATTGTGTTGTGCCTGAACGGGCGGTAATTACTATCGCGAATGCCTACCCGGATGGCCAGCTGAGAGCTCACCACTGCAATAGCAAACCAGAAAGGCTGTTGAAAATGAAGGGAGCTGAGTATAAACCTTGCGATTTGCTTTCTGAATATAATGGGGTTTGGGTCTGTTCAGACAACTTGAATGTTATGGATGCCAATGTGAAAGCAAAGCGCCCCAGGATCAAGAGAGGGAACAGGGCAAGCATGGTTGATACTGCGCGGCCTGAGCGCTATGTCGCATTCATAGCTATTCATAGTCTATGCAAGATAAGGATCGAGACAAGTTGTCACCGTGGGTTTCTTGGTCTGCTGAGGGGCTGGGACGCGACTGCTCGTATTCTAAGGCAAAGCTTCAAGGGCAACAACAATACAATGATTACACGAATACAAGCCCGAGAGCACACAATCAAAGATCCTCGTCGTCCGATATATGGATCTCATCTGCATTCGCAGCAGCTGCAGAAGCTTCCTCGCTGACTTCGCCCTCAGGTCTCGGAAGGGCGGTCTGTTTCGCAGCGACGAAAGCGGGCCCAGCGCCAGCAGCTTTCTCTGCTGCAGCCATCGCATCAGTCGCCTCCTCGCCCTGCGAGTCTGATATCCTCGTCCCTTGCTTCGCTGCGATTGTCTGAGCAGCCAGATAACTAGCTTCAGTGTTGAATTGGGCCTGTACACTGCGCTTGATGCGAAGCATCTCCCGGAATGTGTCTTCCGACCCTGTCTCGATTTCGAACGTATTCCACTCGCTCCAGAACTGAGGGTTGACTCTTGGATCACAGAACTGGGACGCATGCGCATATATTGCGCGCGCCCGGTCGATTTCACCAAGCTTACGCTCCAACGCGGCGAAACGAAGACACATTTCGGCGGTTTGCCGATCGGGGAGAACTGTAAATTGAGCTGTTAGTAGAGAACACCAAGTACGCTGCTATGGAGCGAAACACGAACTTTCGAGAGCCTTCTCGTATATCGGTCTAGTAGCTGGAAGCCCATAGTTGGCTGTGGCTTTTGCAATATATATCGTGAACATCTGCTTCGCGTTGAGATCGGATAAGTGGAGATACTTTTGCCGCATACCTCGAACTTGTCCTCGTCTGCCACGCCTTGAGTAGCGCGTTCCAAAATGGACATGGAGCGCTTAGCGAGCCCATAATCCTCCTCCAATTTGGCATACATCAAGAACAAAGGTTTGCAAGACTTGGCAGGGCATTTTTCGAGTGCCTGCTCAAACAGATCGCGTGTCCGTTCAAGTTTGGATCCGCCCTATAAACGAGTAAGAGGTCTGAAGAATCAGAAGAATAGACTCTGCGTACAAATCGTTTGACGAATTTGGAAAGATAGATATTCCAAATTTCAAACGATACAGGGAAAGTGAACAGTTCCACGCCCCGCTCGTAAACCTTGAAGCTTTCTTCAAAGTATTTGTTCTCTTCCAGAAAAGCGGCGTAGTTGATGATGATCTGAGCGTTGGCAATTCTGAGCTCTAGGATTTTGTCGTACACCGCTTTCGTTGTTTCGACAGTACCAATTGACTCCTCAAGATCAACATAGAACGACCACAATTTTAGAGACTTGAAAAGTCGCGTTTGAGCGGAGAGTGACTGCGATAGTGGTCAGTGGATAAATTTCGGACACGATCAAAGTACGAACATGATCATGATAATTGATCTTCGTGTTTTTAGGAATTGCAGCTGCGCGTTGCATGACACGGATGGCATCGTCGTAGTTTCTTACACCAGGTTAGCGACGAACTGATAGGCAAGACAACGACAACTTACTCATGCCGGATCTCCATTTCAGCCCATTCACACCATACCTCGGCAAGATCTTCCACTGCTTTGAAGTTCACCTTCGTGCCCTTCTCCAAGATCTTCCGTGCACTGTCTAGATCCGGTTCGGCTTGCCCCGTCGTGCCGCCTTCTTCATAGAATTTGGCAAAATTGACGTATAATCGGTGCAGATTGGCTGTGGCCTTCCGAGGAAAGATCGTCTCAAGGGCCTTGGTGTAAGTATCCGCCACCTAAATCCTGTCAACGTTGCCCACTCTGAAATGACAGGTCAGCCTACCTTTTCATCATCCTCACCCCATAGGGCAACTCTCTTCTCCCACTCCTGAATATCATGGGGATTTCTCCGTATCAAAACATCGTTAACCAAGAATGGTCTTCGATCCATTAAATCCTCGAAGTCTGCCATCCGAACATCCAGTTCTTTTTTCGTCTCCTCCGCATCCTCGTCATCCTCCTCGTCCTCCAGACTCTGCATCATCGCGCTAATCAGGGATTCCCCAAACTCAGCATACGCGTCGAAGATTTGCGTGAAATCCCGTATTGTCAAGACCGTTGCTATTCCTTGCTCGAACGTTTCCTTAGCCCGATCGAATTCGCCGCGTTTAATCCAATACGTCGCCAGTCCCGTCCACAGGCGTCCAGCTTGGTCTTTGTATGGCACAAGACCGTCGGTTTGGATGATCCGCTCGATATTCAGTTTTCTTATACTGGTGGGATCCTCATCCTCGTCGTAGGGATATGTGGTTTTGCCGTCAGTTGTTACTGGGACGGCTGGACCAGCGAAGCGGATGAGTTTACCATCCACGGATGCTGGTTCGGAGGTATCATTGGCAGCGGCTTCAGCATCTGCCTTGGCGATGGCTAAATTTGAGGCCACGGTTTCATCAACATCCAGCCCAACCTCGTCAGAGAATTTCTCGACCACGTCTAGCCAATCTCCAAGGAGCTGATATGGGCTTTTGCCTTCCGGACTTGTGTACTCCCCTCGAGCGGCTTTCCTCGCCAGGGAAAGTAAGAGCTTCGCAGCTTCAAGAGGTCGAGGAGCGGAATTGGCGGGAGAAAGGAGGAGGGCAGTGTAGTGCTCTGTTACACTAGGGTCGACTGCTAGATAACGTCGATATACAGCCACTGTGGTAGCGCCACCTTTTGACTCGGACCAGAGAAGATAGCGAACCCATATGCGGGAATGAAGGGAAGGTGGAAGAGTGCGCAAAGCGCGGTCGTATGTATGCCGTGCATGGGTGTACGAGAGAACGGACGGGCATTGCGGATGTGAAAATATTGAGAGGTACATGAGCCAAAGACGAGGCAGCTGCACAGAATGTTAACAGATGTTTCTGAAGTTGCAAGGAAGCAGACGCGCCTGAGGTAGCCACATCAAGGCGCGTTCAAATGTTGCGACCAGAGATTTCCATTCCTCCCAGCCAACGACACCGTCGAGCCCGCCTTCCCACTGCTCTAGATCCTCTGCCTCCTCTTCCAACGCGTCTTTCATTTCAGGAAACTTTTTCTTCCCTCCCGCTTTCTTTTTTACCACCAAGCGGCCCAACACAAACGACATGCGCATCGTTAGGTAGGACTTCCATAATTTGAAAGAGTTAGGGAACTGAACCAGAGCTGACTCGTAGAGATATGTGAGCCGTTGCAGTGATATTCGCGAAAGCGGCGTCGCGAGAGGGCCAAGTAACGCGGCGACGTCTTCCGGGAGATCTGGAGGTTTGGCACTTTTTAGTTGGGCATTGAACGCCTCTCGCGTGGTGGTAATTGCTGACCACCATGCACGGAAAGACGACGGATTGCGCAAAAGATCCTCCTCGCGTGTTAGATCATTGGGAGTAATGAGATCTGGGTGGGTTGAAGGCGTAGGGACAGGATATGTTAGCGGAAATTCAGCGGTTAGTTCCTCCAGCGACGGTAGTTTGGCTGCCACAGACGGCATATTTTGGCGTTCAAGTTCAGCAGAGAGTTCAACTCCAAAAGCAGTATGTTGAATTCTATTTACCAACGCCATCCATCGCGCAATTTGAATGAAAACTACGACCACTTATCTCTCATCATGGTCTGCATCCTCCTCTCTCTCCGAGAACACGACCCCGTTCTTATGCTTCCTACTTAGCATGGCGTCAAACGTGTCCGCGAAACTCCAGAGGCTGCTGCCGCCAAGAAACTGCGCGAACAGTCAAAAATCAAGGAATATCTCGCCCTGAACGACGAACTGTTGTCTAAGGTTGGACTAGGAAGGGACTGCAAGCGAATCATCAACTTGACCTCCTCACTCCCAGAAAGCATCTGACGATTGGTCTCGTAAAGCCTTCGATCTCACTACCCGTATTCTCCAAATAAACCCAGAGTTCTACACGGCATGGAATTACCGCAGAAATATCTTATTGCAAGGCATATTCCCAGCCAGGTCCGCGGCGAGACCATGGAAGCAAACGTTCTGCTCATACGGCTTGCCCTAGTTCTCCAAGTGAAATCAATGATCTGCTCACTGACGATCTTTCGATGACCACGGCTGCCCTGAAGCTGCATCCCAAAGTCTACTGGATCTGGAATCACCGCCGATGGTGCCTCGAGAATGTACCAGATGGCCCTGGCTCCAGCACAGAAGGAGACGTAAACGGCTGGAGAAAAACTAACTGGGATAGGGAGATGTTCGTAGTGGATAAGATGCTTGACTCTGATTCGCGAAACTGTGAGTGGCCCTCTCACGACTCTTCGCGCCTTTGTTGATGACGATTCTCAGTTCATGCATGGAGCTACAGACGATACGTTCTCGCGAATATGCCTGTCCCGAGACCTGAGACAGCTGAATTGGCCTATACAACTCGCAAAATCGAGTCCAACTTCTCCAACTTCAGCGCATGGCATCAGCGGACGAAGATTTTGTCTTCTTTATGGGGCAGCGGAAAGCTGGAAGAAGCTAAATCCAAAGAAAAAGGAATAGTCATGTGTCGCCTTGTTTTTTTGTGGAACTAACGTTTGCGGTGCTATATTCAGAATTTGAGCTGGTGCAGAATGCGATGTACACGGATCCCAACGACCAGAGCGTATGGATATATCATCGGTGGCTGGTGGGAGATGGTAGGAATCGTTACGGTACCTCTTCTACTATGCCCAACTCGAGTGACAGGCAACGACAAGGACGTTTTAAATCGAGAAATTGCCGTCATACAAGAACTGCTGGATGAGCAGTCGGATAGTAAATGTTGAGCGTTTCGCTTCTGTTCACTTCATTTTCGTTGACGAGATTGAAGGGTGCATGGAATCTCTTGTCCACTACAAGCGACTACTGCTCGAGAACCATGCTTCGTCCGTCGATGTGGGGCAGTTGACGATGGACTGTCAACGCCTTTTGGGAGTACTTTGCGTTCTGGACCCTGCGCGGAGGCGGAGATATGAGGAGCTTGGTAAGTCAGAACGGGTGGGACGGGAGAAGTGCTTCTCATTCAGTCCCAGGGAAGCAGTTACTGTGATACTCTAGTATCGATTTGGAATCGATTTGATCTGGTCCATGTGCAACTCAGTGCAAGATGCAGCGGCATATGAACGTTCACAACCCCGGGATGAGCATGTCACAATATATGCATAATTGGAACTAGCGCCAACGCGTACAACAGCTATCATACAATCTCTCCTTCTTCAAAGTCATGACGATATGATAACATGGGGGATGGTGTGCGGGGTGCGTTTAGCACTTGCACTCGCCGGGCTTGCATTGGCAGCTGGAGAGGGGTAGAGGTTGGTGAGTGTTTTGGAGCGGAAAGTGTCGCTGAGGACGTACCTAGCGCCGCAACCGCAGCTGGAGCTACCGCAGCTAGCCTGAGAGACGGGGGTCTGGGTGGCCTATAGGTCAAGGAGGAATCAGCGTTGGGTGGGTGGATGAAGGGATGGAGGGGCGCACAGCGATCATCGTGGATTGGAAGTGTAAAGTGGTGAGTGGTTTGGAGCTGGATTTATGTGGGGTGCTGAAGAGAGGTATCCCATCGCGACCCTCTTTAAATAGCCGAGCAGCTTTGTTTGCAGCTGTTGGGATCTCATCGGGCCGGAACACCGTCTGCCGACCCCTGACGTACACTCGCTCACTATTGGTGGTCCACAAACTCCCGCATGATGCCAAATCGCTCCCTCATCCAACAAATCCCTCAGCCAGCTATGGCCTCCAGAAATTAGACCGTTGTAATGACTCTGGAAGCTACAAGGATCTGGTGTCTACATATCGATATCGTATTCTGCAGTGAATCATCGATCACTCAGAACTTCCCTCAATATTCCTCTCAACAGCGCGCTCTGTAAATTGGCGTCGCATGAACCCGACGATGCCCTTTCACTGTCAGCAATGCGGCACGCTCACTCAACCCTTTCTTTATGTCAAAATGGCACCCTCCTTTGCGGGCGCGATGTATCAAAACAGCTTATTCCTTGACCGGCTCTACGCTTTACCTCTTCTCGTTCGACAACTCTGTCTGCTGTTCAAGCTTTCAAGCTTCAAGGACGGAGCTAGTCTGTGGTAGTAAGTGTGGCGCTCAAATAAGATCGTATTGCAAAGATTGGACGGTGAATTCATTCGACCGGTTGGCTGAGGCTCGCCTTGAGGTTTATTGTACTTAGTTTTTGATGTCCTGCGACCTCAGTCGAACAAAAGAAATTTCCAAACGCTGTAGCGAGCGTTGAGGACAACTTGAGGCCGAACATGTTGTGATAAGCAGCTCGTGAGCTGTGATGGAGTCGGGGTTTGCCTTGAACCCATACGCCTCGTGTTTTCCTCGTGGTTCTTACATAACCTCGCGCGCGCAAAAGTCAACACTTGGACTTGAGTCCTACCACTTGTGCCCTGTACATTGTCCTGTACCGCAGATTGCTCCTTGCTTCCTACCAACACCATGGACAATCGTGCCAATGCTCAGATCCCCGCTGACCTTTTCTCTCGCGGCTCGACGCCTCCAATTGCTCCTCAGCCATCTTTACAGCAGTTTTCTACTTCTCATAACGATTCTCCAAACCAGATTGACTCGTTGTTCCACCATTTGAGTTCTTCATCCGACCACCAATCTGAACCTTATCTAAACTCGGCTCCTCCGACACCCATAATGACCTCCAGCGACGAACAGCAGCCCCATCCACAGGCCCCGCCCCCACAACAGCAGCCAGTGCCGCAATCCATATCTAATGCAAGCAATGCCGACAGACAGAGTGCCCTTCTATCTCTGCTCAGCGGTCCCACGAATCCGCCACGCGGCATTGTGGGCACCAACCCGCAGCAAGTTCCCACTCCCCCGTCCGCGTCCAGCAGATCAAATGCGTCGCCCACCCATAACGAGACTCAAGGCAAGATTTTGTTGGAGCAGCTGATGTCTGGGTGAGCTTTTTTTTCTTTGTTGTTAAATAGTTTCTGCATTGCTGAATGCATACCTCGTGTCATGACACGAGGATATCGCATACTTCTCCTTGCCATCCTTTTATTGCCCCGCCTCGCAGATACTGACCTCTATCGTTCCGCCTCAGAAATCCCCCCATGTCTAACTATTCCGACTCTATGCGTGGAAGCTCAGCAGGCGCTGCCCCTTCCCCCCCATACGCCCCAGTCTCTCGAGAGAGTGACTACAGGCCCTACCAGCACGAATCTTCCCCCGATCTTCCCCAGCGGTCGCAGATGCCGCCGGCGCAGCAGCAGCCTCCGCCCCAGCAACAGCCACCGTCTCCGCGGAAGTCGATGTTCGAGTTCGTGTCGCCCTTTGACGCACTGTCTGGGCCATCCACGGGCTCCGTCAAAAAGAAGCCCGTGCCTGTACAACCTCCGAGCGTCTCTAGTGGCACGGAAGAGTCTGGAGGCTGGACGAATCTCTCCGACCCGAAGCGACAATCTGTTGACAATCTGTTAGAGCACCTCACACGCGGCACAGCGTCCCAGATTTCTGGTCCGCCGGCATACGAGTCATATCTAAGCAACCGCGACAGTGATTATTCGCAAACGGAACTGTCTCGGGCCCCTCCACCCCCGCTTGCGCCGAAGCCTGTCCCCAATCGTACGGCTTCTCCGCGTGCTTCCCCTCCGAAGGCTCCGGCTCAGCGTGCTCGTGTGGCGGACTCCCCGGCCAGCCAGCATGCTCAGGGAGGTAATGGGGGTAACCGCAGGGATAAGGAAAGCTCTCCGGGGCCGCGCGGAGGCTATAACCGGAGGGGAATGGGTCAGGTCAAGGGCAACAATAAAAACAATAATCAGAGTCCTAGGTGGGTCATCATCGATCTCTCTATACTGTTGCGGTATTGACTTGGTGCAGTCCTCAAGCCCAAAGCATTGTGTTCGATGTCTCTCAGCCTCTTGACGAGGTACAAGCTTCTCGCGATGCAGTCAAATCGACTGCTATCGCGCTGGTGAAGCAAGATCCGGTTTTCCTTTCTGGTACAACGATTGGGGCAACTCATTGGGTTGCATACGCCATGACCCGGGGTAGGTTTCCTTTCATTCATCAGCCAGGATACTGTCTCATCTTCCTCAGGTCGCGTTCGTGTGATCTCCAGGTCGAGTGGTGACCGCACTTTACTTCAATTACCTCCTTCGACGTTCCAGAATGCGTCCAGTGTCAGCGACATGGCCGTTCATGGAAATCGTCTGGCTGGAGTTACCTCAGACGGTGGATTTGTGATCTGGGAGTTGCCCGACATTATCACTGACGATGTTCCGTGCGTCAGAGTCTGTCATTTCACTGCATTTATTGACTTTCAACCAGCGGCCAGCTTTTGCTCTGTGTGCCTCCAGTTGGTCCAGATTCCACTTCTGACGCGCTCCTTTCCGTCAAGTGGCATCCCAAAGAGCCTGATACCCTTGCTGTTGCTTCTCCCAGCAAGGTCTATCTGATTGACTTAACGAATGTCCACTCGCTCCATGGTCCCATCTCCCAGTCAGAACTTCCCCATATTTCGCAGGCGTTCTCCATTCCTTCTGTAAGTGGCATGTCCACTTCTTGATTTTTTCTCATTGTGTGGCGACAGCCCTTGGTTGCTTTCGACTTTGACATCATACATTACGCTCTGGCCACTATTTCCGAAGATTCCAGTTTAATCATTTGGAACATCCATGACAAGCTTCCGTACAATACGCACAAGATTCGCGGGGAAGATATCCCATCGTCCTTGACCTATGTCGATGGCGGCATCGTGGTAGGGCAGGAAAAATGGAACTATCTTCCAACTGCTCTCCATGACGTCCAAGAATGTTTTATCCACCATCAAGTTCGTGAATGGCAACCAAGAAGATCCAGATATGTTCGGACATGTCAGCTACGACTCCCGTATCCAGACTCTGTGGGTGGCGAACTGTCGGCGGGAGAGTCTAATTGCTCTCAAGCTCCATCTGGAGCCGTCCATGATGGGTAGTGACGATACGGTTCGTGCGTACGTCGACCAGGTTGTCGAGTTCCCTGGATCGAAGCCCACTATCCATTTTGTTATTCTTACTGCTGAAGCGGATCCGAACGGGGACGAAGCGCACGCCGCATGCGTTGCTGCGAAGCTTCCTCCCGGAGAACTTGCCCTAGTGGCATTCTCCGTTCATTCCAGTGGGGTGGACCAGATCTTGATCCGCAAGGAGTGGTTCGAGACAGCTCTGTCCTCGACACCGGCCAAGTTCCCTTCCTATACACTTCCGCCTCCTTCGCAGTTCCCGCCCTCAGAGCCCAAGAGCCGCCAGCCGGCTCAACCTCCTCTGGTGTCGTCTGCCCCCGTCATTCCTCCGGCCCGCATGAGGACGCCGCCGTCTGAGGATGTTGAGGGCGACGCGGGTCGGGAAGAAGGACGCCTCCCGAAGCCAAAGGTAAAAGCGCGAAAGGCAAGAATGTCAATTGGAAGGAGAAAGATGACAACGGGAAGGACAAGGATAAGAACCCCAAGAATAGTGATGCTGCACTCATCAACGACTCCGTGCTGGGCCAGGCGCTCGGTCGAGAGATTCGGAAGATGGAGGAGAGTCTGCATACTCGTATTGGTCGTCTCATTGGCAAAGAAATGGACAAACAACGTCAGTAACCTGATTCGTTGTCTAGCACTTATTTGACCCCCTGTAGACCAACGTTTGGAGGACGCCCGAGCTCACGATCAATCGGAAGACTTCTCTCGCCAGGAGAAGATTCTCAAGCTCATTTCAACAGAACTGACTCGCAATACGACGCGTGTGGTAGAAGTGGCGGTGAAAAGTGAAGTCCAGAATTCCGTTCTGCCTGCGCTCGAAAACATCACGAAGAGAGAAGTCAAGGCGGCTCTGAATGACCAGGTTAGCTCTGGCCTTGTGGACTACATTAGTCAAGTAGGTGGTTCGCTCTCGAGGAACTTTTTCAGCCTGATCCCTCCACAGAGTCTGCCCGTCGAGATGGAGAAGCTACTTCTTCGCCCGGACATCTCTTCCCATTTCGCGCAGATGCTTTCTGCGAATCTCACTCCGCTCATCGATAGGCACGTCAAGGACGCGGTGAACAAAAATCTGGTCCCTGCATTCACCCAGCAGTCTTCTGTGATGCATCAAGAGTTACTTCGTGAAGTTCGCACTGAGATTCTCAGCGTCAAGAGCGAGTTGACCGCATGGCAAGGGGAAGCGTTCCGCAGTCAAGAGGTAATTGCAAAAATATATCAAAAGCCCTCGTCATACTTACCGTGGTGCAGAACTCGATCAGGGAGCTTGAACTTACCGTTCGAGCGCTCGCGGAACAGGTCAAATTCTTGAGCATGAATCCGGCTGGTCCTCCGCCTGGCGCGTTACACCAGTATCAGCAACCCCAACTTCACAATTCACCCGGCCCGTCGGTTGCCCAGCATCCTCAGCAACATCCCCAGGGGCCCAACGCACACCTTCGGCAGCAAAACATGCCCCCTCCCCCTCACCAACCTCCGAACTATCCACCTAATTTCCAGCAGCCGGCTCCCGTAATGCATCCGGCATGGTATGCCCCGATTGCGGCTCCACAGGCGTCTCATCCCGCGACAATGCCGCAACCTCCGCCACAACCAGCTCCGCAAGAGCGCTCGCCCCCCATCAAGCCGGACCAGTGGGATGATATCTACTTAGGAGTACTTCATACCCAGGATCCATCGAAGCTTCGGGAGCTGCTCGCACATACGAACCCAGAATTGATCATGCCATTGAATGGTCCGACGTTGGTTTCGCAAGCTGTTCTATTGACACTCGTCCATCGCGTATGTTTTTTCCCTGATATCCATATCTCTTTCACTTTGCTCATCAATACGGACACCCAGCTTTCTGCCGTCATATCGGAAACGCCGCCGAACGACGAGGGTTTCAAAACTGCTCTATGGTGGCTTCAACGCGCGTCGGCGTTGCTTCGTCCTGAGGTAGGAGCGACGCATCTCCATAACAAATTAAAACACTAACAATGTGAACAGGACAAGCTCATTACCGATTTCATTCCGCGAGTATTACCTGGGGTTCAGACTTCGTTGGTTGCAACGAAGCAGCGCCTGCCGCTTGCCCCAGGTAGCCCGCCGACTCTGGAAATTGCACGGAATATCACGGAAGTACAAGATATTCTGCGAAGAAAATGCCCGTAAACGAACACTGATGACTTTTTCATGAGAAATGCTACATGTTGTATCTACCTACGTTGTGATAAAACCTGCTTTCGTTCGAATCGATTGTTGCACAGTTTTACAAAGTCTCCACAACTGATGTTCGCCCACGTGTTGCACATGTCCGCCATGTGTTTACGGCATACCTGGCGCGTCTTCCCTCGGTTCACCGCGACGGACGACTGGAAGCGGGTTGCGACCCACGCCTAAGCGCGAGCAGTTCTGCAATGCAGGTTCAAATCCCTCGTCACGGAACGCTCGGAAACCCTAGCAAAGCCCATGTCTGGACCAATTCCTTCGCTTTTCCGCTGCCATTGAACTCAAAGATTATACACTATCATGGTGAGTTGACGTTCTTGCAATATGCTCTAGGGCGTATCGTGAAGACTGTCTTTGATGCCTTTGATTCTCTATATAGTGGGTTCGTGAGCTATCAGTCTATCAGGTCCGATCCGAAGGTTCACGGCTCTTGCAGAGTTCAAGCCAAACTGGACGCAGAAGACTGAAGTTAAGTTCGGTCCAGCGAGGCGTCGCGACATTATGGTTAGGCTACAGCAGGAGAAAACTTTTAACCCTGTTGGAGGTCAGTGTTGTCGCCAGAGATGAATGGACATTGCAGTAAACGCGCTCATGCAGCCTTCGATGGCAAGCACAACCTATACAGTGCTGTGAAGCCTCTGTTTTCCTCAAATTCGCAATCTGTATTCCTTGTTCCTTCGGCTTCTTGTCTCGATGATGATCCACACGTTCAAGTTTTACATCGCATTCGACAAGGACGATCCAAGGAGGCGTCAAGTCGAGGTGAAGATCGTATGTGTAGGAGAACTTGACCTTAGGTAAACGTTCAGCACCGACATATCTCACAATTGGGCCCAAAGAGTTGACTCTAGTATCTTGCGAAATTTGCGTTCTACAAACCCGGACCAATTATCTTATGCGATAAACATGTTGAACGTTTTCGTTCAAGCACAACCCAAAAAGTGCCCGCTTTATGAACAAACGACTGAGGCTGTCATCTTATTCTATTCCAGAGATCATCTGTACAATTCCACCAGTGTTTTCAAGAAAAATTTGGACACTATGGATCGCCGTAGGTCGTACTAGTCAAGCATTTGTAGTGGTCTGCTGAAGCTTCAGGCCAGGCTCAATCGCCCCACTGGAACTCTGGAGAGGTGTTTTCCAGTAGGATATTCCAGCCCTTCTGTTGGATTCGCATACAATCATGTTTCCTAGGAGCGTCAGACCCACCTTCGACCGAATCGTGGTGAATGTGGATACTACCGTGGGGGTGGTGTCAGTCTTTTCACCGTGACCGTCCCAGAGATCTAACGTCCTTCAGTGTACCCGACCAAGAGCTGGAAAGGCTATGCTACGAATATCTTCGCTTGAGGCGGGGTGAAGTCCTCAGCAGCATAAGCAGTGATCAGTTCCAAGTACTTCGTCACTTTTTACGAGGAATCAAGGTCAGAGTGATGCATCGTGGCCGTTCCGAGGCCAGGACGATCAAAATTAGAGATCTCGTATATGATGTCGGGGTGGAATCCTTTCAAAAAATCGTCCAACAAGGGGATAGAGAACGCAGCGTGCAGATAACTGTTGCCGTTAGCATGTTTTTCTCAGTCATCCTCGTTCCAGCTCACCCACAATGCTAGGAGCATTTTTACTCCACCTACAATATAACTATCCCTCGCGGGTCCTTGGGCATCCGAGGCAGTCATGAGATGTTCCCCATGATCTTTTGCAGGACGATACAGCAACTGTATCAGGTGCGGAAATTGTATCTTCCAAATATTTTAGCGTATTGATGAACGGAATTCAGAATAAAGTTAGACCTGATATGGCTGCGAAAGTGCTGAGATTTGGTGTTAAGAATCCTCAGCAAAAACTGTCAGACATAAAAAACGAGTGGTCCGCTCTAGAACATGGACATTCAGAATATCTTCGGGGCGCTGGTATAGCCCTTTCCGGCTCTGATCATCCTCAGCACGTCAACGGACGCATACTTGACCCTCCCAAGATTCGGTATGGTCGCAACCAAATTGAAGACCTCGGGGTATTCTTCTGCAGCACTGTGTATAAGCAGCGTGTGACGAGTGTAACAGGTGCGGCCAGGGTCATGGAATATGGTTGGCAAGGCTTTGGCAGAGCCGGTGACCCTCAACTCTTGGGTCATCGTAGATTTTACTCTGCATGAACAGCATACGTTGCTTGCGCAGTTTGTCGCCGGCTTGACCCGTGAAATGGGTAGCTTTGGTTCGTTGTTCATTTTTCTTTTGGTCTTTGTGAAAACTAAAAGTGAGAGGGTCAGGCATGAGTAGTTTTCATTCACCTTGTCGCTTTACCTCGCCTGACATGCATATCTAGGGGTTAGCACTCCACAAATGGTGGAAGCCAATCCCTGCTCCGCTGATCAGGTTTGATCACCTGCACAAAGCTCTAGTCAATGTCTCACTGCGATTAGGCCCTTGCAAATGCGTGCCGTGATTATAATCCCGGTCTTATCGTCGCAATCCTCAGAGAATTCGACGCCGATCTCTACACAAAAGTGAAGCGATTTGGCGACGTGGTCCAAGGTGTGCCAACTCAATGCATCGTAAGTTTGCTATTTTCGAATATCTGCTCTTGATAAGGTACTCACTCGATCGTCTGTAGAAATGGACAGACAAGTTGTGGAAACAGAATCCGAACCGAATGAGCCAATATCATGCCAATGTCATTCTAAAGTATCGCTCTGTGCTAGATTGCACAGAACAGTTGGTCATGGATGTTTTCAGGATTAACGCGAGGCTCGGGGGAGTCAATTTCGTGCCTGATGATTCCGTACGCTCCTCGTTTCTTATTGATTCTCCCACCGATTATACCCAGGATATTGCGATGAAACACCTCAAAGCAGAAAGTACCATGATCCTGGGTTTGCGAATGTTCCGAGCTCACTGTTGAGCCATCCTGATACTCTACCAGGGGCCGATGTCTCCCATCCCAGCCCTCAGTCTACCTTACCCTCCATGGCGGGACTGGCTTTCTCCCTGGATCCACGTGCAACAAGATATGGAGCAGAAGTCAGGCTCCAAAGATCCCGGCTTGAGGTAATCGAGAAACTGGAAGAAATGGTGTCGTCAGTGAACCAAGTCGTTCCATGTTCAACACTGATCAATACTCGACAGCCAAGCACTATATCTGTTTTGGAAGAAAAATGCCCAACTTCCTTTGTATATCTACTACTTTCGCGACGGCGTATCCGAAGGCCAATTCGACCAAGTCTTCGACCATGAAAATGCAGCAATTGAACGTAAGTTCAAACGTTTTCGAGTCTATCCGCACCTGTGTCTAGCGATGTCTCGTCAGGGGCTTGTAAAACTGCTGAAGCGGGCGCGAAGTCTCGGTCAGCGAAATTGAAAGAACGGGAGCCTTACAGCCCAACGATAGTGTTTGTCGTTTGTGGTAAACGGTCTGTGGTACCCGGCAGTTGGATTCAAGTGGAATAACAATGAATCTATTTAGGCATCATGTGCGATTTTTCCCTCGGGACGATCCTTCAACGGACAGACAGGGAAACAATAATTGTTTCCCTGGACTTGTCGTGGACTCCCGTTCTGGATTCTCCCATCCTCATCATGTGGATTTCTATCTTCAGTCCCAGCAAGGACTGCAGGGAAGTAGGACTCGTCGCCTTGAAAATGATCGCTTCTACTGAATGCCATACCCAGCGAGTCGGCCGACGCATTACACTATCTTAAGCAAAATACGACCACCTATGGATTTGTGCGTTGTCTGTTTCTTTTATGGCAAACCCATTTCTCATGTTGTTCTTCGCAGAATGCAAGGCTTGACTTACACCCTATGCCACAACTATGAGTTAGTATATCCCGACCTTCGTAACAGAATAGATCTGAAGACGATCTCTAGACGCGCCACGAAATCGGTCAAGATACCGGCACCTGTTTATTGTGAGCTGTTCCGCCTCCTATTGTGCAATAGAGCTAACGTCGAACAGACGCCGACGTGGGTTAAGAGTGTGGCCTTAGTTCCTTGCATTGATTCTTTCACAGTTGGTCTGTCGTCGTGCTAAATTTCACTACGACGAGTCGGTGGATTATTCCGACGATTTATCCGTTGATTCGGACAGTCCCGACTTTGCGAGCAAGCAGCTTGAGTTTTATCAAGCGCATTTTCGCCCCATTCATCACAATTTGAGGTATAGCATGTATTTTGTTTGACACCGTTCCTGTGTTACTAGAGATTATCCGAGATGTAACTGTATTTCAACCAATGTATCGGAACTATACTCATTGTTGCAATCGGTTATTATACACTCTACGATTCACGTTTCTTCAACAACTTTGCTGCGTTTCCCTCGCAGATGTCTCTTATCTCCTGGTCAGTGAACAGCTTGGGGAATTCTTCTTGCATGGTCTGCAGCAGTCCCTCAGCTCGGGAAGCAGGAGTCCAGGGAATATCTGATCCATAAGCAAGTCTCGAGTGGTTAATCCAACGCAACATATGATGGATCTGGTTCGGCATGGCCATCCCGGCGAGGTCGAAATAAAATTGATTCGCAAACATGTCCCTGAGAGCAGTCTCAGAGATGGGCTGCGTGTCACGGGCATTGTAGCCGGGGAATTTGTGCTGCGAGACCATGATAACACGATCGAGTACACTAGGAAGGGCGCTCCCGCAGTGGGGCACGATGAACGAGATGTGCGGGTGCGCAGCGGCAGTGCCGCTGACGAGAAGGTCAGCAAATGTACGAGTACTGTCGAAGAGGAACTCCATCATGGGGATGGGGTAGGCGTCGTTGAGAGGAGCGCCGTCGAGAACGCGTTTACGGGCAGGGTCGCTGTGGACGCATGCGTGGCCGACGCATGGGGCGGTGGGGTGCACGAAGACTATCGCGCGTCGTGCGTTGAGCTTTGCGTACACGGGTGCAAGTCGCGGGTCGCCGAGGTACATGCCCTGGTGATTGGAAAGAAGGACGAAACCGTCGGCATCAAGGGTGTCTAGTGCATAGTCGATTTCGACGAGAGCACTCTGGACATCGGGAAGGGACAAGGACGCGAAGAAGCCGAAGCGGGTGGGGTGCTTGCGCTTCAGGGCAGCGGCGTATTCGTTGGTTTCGCGAGTGACTTCACGGGCGAATTCGTCGTCACCGAGGATCAGGTGCGTGCCGGGAGAGGAACAGCTGAGGATGGCCTTTGCGACGTTGTTTTTATCCATGTAGGCGAGATGTTCTTCGGGAGACCAGTCTGGAGTGAAGGGTAGGCCATCGGGGCCGGGGATGTGACCCGCTTTTTCGAGGGCCTTTCGGTAGAAGGGGGTCAGATAGTGGGTGTGGAGATCGATCTTGGGGTAAGACATGGATGTTGGATTGTGGGTAGCCCTTCAGCTTCTCTCATTTTATACACGACGGAGAAGACGGAATAGTGAGGGAAAAAATCAATGGCAGCTGCGGAATTGGATTGCGGAATTGGATTGTGAGTCACTGTAGATACTTGGTGGGTACGGTTGGGTTACAGGTTCGGTTCGGATAAACGGCAGCAAGAGTGGTAATTGGCAGTGACAAGAGACGAATATTCAACGAATCCTTGCGGCATCGACGTCGAGAGCAACAACTTTCAAGATCTTGGCAACTTTTGTTTGGTTTTGATAACGGAAACGAGATTTGTCATCCAGCTTCCCTTTCGCTGCACGGCCAGCACTGCGCACAGCTGTATCCGCCTTTTCGTCTTTTTCCTCCTTTCCTCTACTTCCAATCCACTCAAATTAACCAAATTACACTCTCCCGGGCGAACGACTCACTCAAATGGCCAGCAAAGGATGGTTTAACCTCGAATCCGCCGGTTCCGCAATCCCTGAGACCCAATACTTCGAAGGCGACTCTGCATTCAAATTCCTTGGCTTGTCCCGCACCACGCGGATGTACGGCTTCATTGCCTGGTGAATTCATCCATACAAAGCAGCTACAAGCTCTCAGATCTCCTGATATTTCGCTCGCAGTCTGGGCATAGGGTTCCTGCTGAGTATCTTGGGCGCCATAGTTCTATTCCTCGGCCAGACTTCCATCTTTGCTGGTGAGCTTGCATGCTATGTGTCCCCGGGGTAGTCTTGTTCAATGAGCGACGCAGTTCTGTATGGCTTTGGAACCGTCATCTCACTCGTCGGCACTGGTTTCTTGATCGGGGTACGTGCGCGCTGGACCAGTATCGCATCCTACTAACTCAACGCAACAAAATCAGTTCTTTTCACAATTGAAACTCGTATGTTTCTGCCTTTGTCGTGGCGTTGGCCCTCTCAGAGTCTCAGACATCTCCCATTTCCAGATGTTCAAGCCAGTGCGCGTAATTGCCACGATCGTGCTGCTAGCCTCCATCTGTCTCATCTTTGTTGGCGCCTTTGTCGTCGACAGCGAGGTCCGTTATTTCTCCGTCAGCGCTCATGACCGTACTAACCGCCGGCTTTCACTCCGTAACAGATCTTATGTCTGAGTGCGTATACCTCCGTCCCCGTAACTCCGAAAAAAAAAATTGATGCATTGTTTACAGTCCTCGTCTTTGTCGAGTACCTTGCTTACACCTGGTACTCTCTGTCGTATGTCCCATACGCACGGACGGCCGTCAAGAAGTTTGTTGGTCTTGGTTGAGTTGTCTTATGCCAGTTATGATCTCCAATGATGGCGCGGCGGCGCGGCGGTGTAGGTAGTGGATAAAATGGATTCGCTTCATATATAATTTCGGGCGCGTGTATCATAGGACACACAATCTGTGAGTATTTATTGTACATTGGCGACATCAGAACCATTCCGGTTGCGCATTCACATAGATGTTGCAACAGCATTTGTTTGTTGACTGACTGATACAGAGTTGATATGGTAAGTTACAAATGGGCGGCAGCTGAGCTGAGTGGATGGATAGGCAAGAAGTGTACATTGTGAATCATTTTTGCGGGCATTCCGGATTCCTCACCCTCGGAAATTGTTCTTCAGGTCTCTCAACGTGTCCATCACAGTCGATTCTGGGGAGTCCGAGTTGGCCTTCGTCGCACGTCTAAGTAGAAAAAAAATGAGCCGTTATGGAGGATAACAACGAGAAACAAGCGGACCTAACAGCTTCTTCTCCCAATCGCATGAACACGTTCCACTTCTTTTCGTCTCCAATGGTTGTTAAGCCCGCCGTAATATTGTTCTTTTCACAAATTTCCTTGAGCCGCTTGAGATCGGAGTTCTCCGGCTCGACATGCAGTCCAAACTTCGCGTTATCTGAAGTGTATTCATGCCCTACGTATGTGAGCGTGGCGTCTGGCAGGGTACCAAGGTACGAAAGGGCAGCATGCATTTGTGCGCCGGTGCCTTCGAAGAAACGGCCGCAGCCGCCGATGAAGAGGGTGTCGCCGGTGAAGACGCCGCCTGGGTGCGATGAATTGTCAGTTACGTGGTAGCAGATGGAGTCTTGAGTGTGGCAAGGTGTTGCGAGGCATCTGGGGGTGGTGTCAGTATGTTGGCGCAATGAGTCTGACGAGAATGCATCAACGCCAAGTTCCAACGTACTTGACGCGAATATTTTGGCCAATGGTGAATTCGTCTCCATCCTTGATGATTTTGGTTGCGGCAGGAGATTGATGTGAGCCAGCGTAGATGGTAGCATCAGGATACGTCGTGGCCTGAGCAATATTAGATTATAGCCAAGTCAAGATACAGACGTAGCGCAGAAGGATATACATACAAAAACCTGTGAGAATTGTCAGATGAGTGGACTCGCAATAAACGAGCGATAGACAGACTTTGTTGCCTCCACTGTGGTCCTGTACACTCACTTAGACCACAGGCAAGAGATGGTTTAGTTATATGAGATACCTCATGGTGATGCGTTGTGAGTGAGGCGACGAGTGTGACGCCTAAGCTGTCAGCTGCAGCTGTTACTTTGTCTACCTATATTGCCGTCTCAACTGGAGCATTTGGCTGAGCTTCTGTGGATTTACATCGAATGGATCGACTGCCGCGGCGATCTTGGTGTCTTCGTCTATGAGAAGGTATGCGTAGTTGTCATGCCGGACGGGGACTGGAGTGATCTTCATGATGTTTCTGTGAGAGGTAGTTGAATTTTGAGCGCTGGGGGAAGGCGGTAGATACCTTGAGGATGAGCGGGAGAATGAACGTCGGAGGAGCGGGCCAAACATAAGCGGATTTAAGCGGATCGCGATTGTGACCGAGTTTGTGACACTCGTTCAACCCAACTTTCAACTCAACCGCGAAATAACCAGAATGCCAATCTTCTGTCACGTCGATCGGGTTTTTGAATCCTTGGACCTCTCCAAGTCGCGCCTCATGCAAGCTTGAATTTTGAATTCATTTTAGCAGAGAACGAAGGTCGCACACGACATAATTATAAACGCGGACGATCATCGCAACTGTAACCGATGCAAGCGCGTCGCGACGTTACGTTCTATGCCTTGCTCAACCGTCAAAGTGGATTCAAGGGTGCTTAGCTTCTTGGCAGTATAAATAAATATCCGCATGCTCAACGAGGCCTTACAGCCCTTTCTTCTTTCTTCTTTCCTCCGCAGCTTTTCCCTTTTTTCTTGTGCCGGTCACGAATGAATAATGCCCCCAGTTTTGCACCTGCATTTTAGAGGGCTCTTAGATCCCATTGACCAGATCCTCGTAAGTCGCTCTTTGTCTGTCCGTTTTCACAGCCGAATTTGAGTCCGCAGGGCGATGGTATTGACGCTATTCATTCTTTGACCGACACGCTGGGCGCGAGTCCGCCAGGCTCCGGAGGAGTTGATCGCTCTCCTCCGGTTTCTCCGCCAGAGCCTTCAACGGGTTCTGCTGGTGCGGGTGCGCCTCTTCCACCACCTAAACCTCCTGCTGGAGCACCTCCGCCCCCCGCACCTTCGCCACCGCCACCTCCGCCTCCGCCCGCAACAACTACCAAGGCAGCTCCGCCACCGCCTGCTCGACCTTCGCCGCCTCCCCCTGCAAAGGGGAAAGGCGAAGATAGTGACGACGAAGATAGTGACGACGAAGATAGCGACGGCGAGGATAGCGACGGCGAAGATAGCGACGATGAAGATAGCGACGACGAAGGTGACGATGACAAGAACAAAGGAAATGGTGTAGGGAGACCAGATAGACCAGATAACGCAGGAAACAATAACAGCCAAGGTAAAGTTCACCGATAATGGGCCGTAGAAGTTAATTGACCTAACCATGAAACCGCCCTTAGTTTCTGAAGCAACCACGTCCCGTCAGAGCACGACCCTCATCTCACAATCGAAATCCTCTACAGGCCAATTGCCATCTCAGACGATATCCTCTAACTCGATTTCCCAGTCGTCCGTGTCGTCCACGTCGGCTGCTGCCGGCACTGCGCCGACCAGTCCTCCCGTTACGCCTGATGCTAGCCCCAGCGACACCTTGGTCACTGATTCCAGCAAGACCTCGACGGTGTCTTCTGTCTCCTCGGTGTCTTCCCTCTTCCCCAGCGGCGTCGCCAATGCCGCCAACACGAATGGTCCCCAAGGAGCCCTCTCATCCTCGTCCAACGCCGGTGCAATCGCAGGGGGCATCGTCGGCAGCTTTCTCCTTCTCGCCCTCATCGCTCTCGGCGTATTCTTCTTCTTGCGCCGCCGCAGGAAGCGCAGCGCCCCCTCCGCCGAGTTCTTCACCGTCTATCCTTTCCAAGCCCAAGCGCCTTTCGCTCGCATGGATTCGGTTCGCAGCGGCGCGACGGGCTCGGGCCACGTTGATTTCAATTCTGAGAAGTACGCCCCTTACCCGTCGACGATGAGTTACCCGTAGTGTAACTCGAATGGATGGACATATTACTCTTCACTTCCGCGTTTCGCTGAGACGAACACTCTTTTCATGAACTTTTTGCCCGGAATGCATGTATCAGTAGCACTAACATTTGATGCGCAAGCGTATCCTCATCTCAAGTCATTTTTGCATTGGACTTGAGATATGACAACGGTCACGGTTGTAACCATAAGATTGCCAATGTGCATCTCATTGTACCAAAAAATCTCTGGACAGTACCGAGTCCTCCGAGATGTACTGCAAGCCAGCCAAACCAGCGTTCGCAAGCTGCGCAGATCAGCGAATTGCCAGTCTATTCGATATCAGCGAAATGCGGACCGTTAGGCTGCTGAAAGTTTACCGCTCCACAACAGAATGGTCACAGACCATCTAGTAGCCGAACGAATTTTCATAGCGGAACTATTTGATACAGACTAGCGCTACACTCGAGAGTTACAAAATTGAGTATACATCTTACAATTCCTCCTCCTCCGAATCATCGGAAGATTCCATCTCGATAAACCTGGAGCGCTCACCAACATGTGTCTCATATTGAACAGCTGGCAAAACATCCGTCTGTCCCTCGAGCGCCGCCAACAAATTTGTATATCTCGGCGTCAACAACTCAATTTCAGACGAACGGTCGCTGCTCAGTTGCCTGACAGCCTCTAGAGTTGCCGTCGCAGCTTGAGCAGCGGGCCGTTGCGCATTCAAACGGCAATGACATTCCGTCAACAGCTCTCTGCAACGCACCACAAAGATGTGGCCACAGTACCCAATTTCGTCTTGCAGAACTTCGAGGTATGCGACAGCTTCGGCGTAACTTCTCTCCTCCACCAGTGAATAGCACATATCGAGAGTACCTCGCTCGCGGTGGTGGGTGAAGCGCGAGATGTTGAACTGGTAGATGGCACGAGAGTATAGACTCGCGGCCTGAGCAGGTGGAAGGAGCTGTGCAAGATGATACTGAGAAAACGCAACGTCCAGCTTTCGTCCTAGCAGCTCATAAATATCGATAGCCTTCGTGAGCAAGTTGAGGATCGCGTCGTCTCCCATTCCCCTAACAAGAAGCATCTCTCTAAACCCTTCGACCTTGCAATACTCGATGAAAGAGGGTGCAATCGCCGAGTAGCACCTTGCCGCCATATCCAAATCGCCGAATTCTTCGAACTTCTGCGCTAGATTCACTAGCTGTAGCGTGTTAACCCCTAGTTTCATCGCACATAATGTCTTCCCATATTCGTCGTTCAGGCCGTCGAAAATGTCGCGTGCTGTGTGAAGAAACTCCTTCCCACGGCTCTCATCTTCGGTATATGGAGCAATTTTCATGAGACCCATTGCATGGCATCGTTTTCCGGCGTCGCTCGAGAGGGTCGACGCGCGCTGCACGGCCTCTTCGAAGCCCTCTGCATAGATGAGCCCGTCCGTTGCACGATCCATCAGGCCAGATCGATGCCGAATTTCTGACAGAAAGAATCGGCACTCCAGTGCACCAATAACGCTCGGTTCGTCCTGCATATCTCGAAACAGGATCTCGGCTCTGGCAAAGATTCTGTCGGCTTCGAATAGCCCGTTATTATATGTTATCTCTGCAAGTGTCCGTAGTGCCTGTGCAAGCAATGAAGGATTTGGAGGCGAAAGCTTCTCTGCCACCTCAACTGCCCGCGTAGCCAGTTTTAGCGATGGGCGGACAGCACAGAGTGGCTGAAGATATTGCAAAGTTGCTTCAACCGCGACGGGCATATGCTCCTTATTGAGGAAAGAATAGAGAATGTTCTCTAAATTTGTTCGTTCTTCCTCGAACAGTCGGCAAGTTTGCAGGAATTCGGGAGCACCAGGACGGAGACGGCCTTTCGGAATTTCTGCAAGGGAAATAACCTGCGATAGAAGCACCTGACGTGTCTCGTCATCAACTTCGGAGAACCGCAAGGCGTATTCACGGACAGGTCGTGTCAGCATGAGGCGACTAGGATTCTCGTCTTGTATGAAAGACAAGCGGGAGAGTTGGTTGCAGATGGAATCGAGGGTTTCTGGGGGTAAGCCAACATAGCTCTGCAAACGCTCGCGTTGAATGCCTCCAGGATGGGAGGCAAGAATGTGGAAGACGCGCAGTGCGTGAGGATCATGCCCGAGTCTTTCTTCGGGTGTGTATGCACGCATCGAAGCTTCCAGAGATCGCCCGCCGTCTACATAAGCCCCAAGTAGATTGGTCTCGGGGTCCTCCAAGAGTTGTAGTAGGTCCGAGGGCTGGAGTCGCCGCTCGTACGCTAGGTTGGCAAGAATAACAATGTATTGCGGGACGCCACCCACAAGTTTCAGGAGTTCTCTGAGCTCTTTACGTTGCCGCGGGACAGCATAAACAGTCTGGAAGAGATATTCGGCCATCTCTGGTGAAAGGGGATTGAGATGTAGAGTCCAGTCAACGACGTCCGGAGCGGCGATTGGCCACCCATTCACTGTTAATAGGAGTGTTAGGCCCTGCACACTCGCTAGAGCTTCAATCACAGCATTCGCGAGCGCCTTGTTGATTGAATATAGGTGATCCAAGTCATCGAGCACAAGGAATGTTCGACGGTCAGGACCACGCGAGTGCCTATCGTTGAGCGACGCAACTATAGCATCTAACATTTTCCATGCGTCTGCTTTGCATTCGGTCATATGGAATGCGACACCCATTTCAGTGGCCAAAGTCTGCAAAAAGCTCGAAGTGTCGGTAAACGTGTAACAATTGATCCAGCGACGGCGGTGAAAGAGAGCGGTCACTGGCTTGTGATGCATGGCCAACAACCCCATTGTCGACTTGCCCATTCCATAGCCGCCTGTGCATGCCAAGCAAGAGCGCGCCGGGTTCGACAATTCGTTTACGAGCGACGCGAGCTCCTCCTTCCGGATTTGTAAAGCTAGATACGGCGGCAGACGACTGTGCAAACGAAGATGAGAGTGACGCTCAAGGTACGACACATCTTGAACAATGAACGCACGGAAGACGCGAATCTGTTGGTGATGACAGGGCACCATCTACTTCTTCGCTTGGTGCGCTTAGACATTTTACTAGTAGGGACAAGGTGCGCGACGCAAAGCTATGAATTGTGCGGGTCTCATTCAAGATGGGGGAGAGGCCCAAAATTGGAGCAGTAAACAAAGAGGTCACTGAAGGACGTTTGGCCATGATTGGAGAGTGGAAGTAAGCTAGCACTTGCTACTTGTCGTTCACGAGCTTCTTGATGATAAAGATTGGCGCCAGTCGGAGCGGCCCGCTGAGCAATGCATTGAATGGAGGCTATGTTCATGATTCCTCATTGCCTGACGCCCTCTGCCATTGACATGCCGTGAACAATGAACATTCCAGATTTAGTCCTCGCGCTCGCCCCAGGGTAGCAGTAACCATTCAGATTTGTAATCCCTTCGTTTTCGCCAGAGAATGAACAGTCAGTCCATAGTCAAATGAGCCTGAACAGTTGGCAGAAATTGCGTGGAGAGTCGTTGGTAGCATAAGGCAGAGTGGAGAGGTGAAGAGGCGTGGGGGGGCTGTGCAACTTTTAATTCCGTTTTCTGCCGTTCGGTCAATCAGCAAAGAGACGCTCACTGTCAGTATTCTATGTAAGGCCCAAAATGCCTTCCTACCACCTTGTACTCTACTCTCTCCGTTCCGGAACCCAACCCTCTCACGTCCTTTCCCCATCGGCTGCGCTGTGTGGTGTATGTCAACGCTGGGCGAACTGGATCTCTCCGCATTATTCGCCGATTTCCGAGCCTTGGTGAAGGAAATTGGCGGTTCTGAGTGGGATGAAACCGAATCCCTTGAACACCTGCTCCGAGAATGCAACGTTCAGCCAACAGAGCTCAAACTGCGGCATAAAAAGATCCATATCGTCATGCGCAATTCCAAGCTCTTCCTTGACAAATGCGATCTGTTCTTCTTGTCTTTTTCGGAAACGAATTGGATTGTGGGTGCAGTTTACGGCGCTGTGAGGTCCATCGTCACAGTGAGAAATGTCTCGAGGGCCTAACAAACAAGATTCTGAAAAATGTTTCTGAAGATTGCGGCTGCGAAAACAGAGGTTTTAGAAGGTGCGCTCTTATCTTGTACTCGGTGTACACAGAACTGGACATCGTGCAGAGGTCATCGCGGGTTTAAACGACTGCTTCGAAGGCCTACCTCTTGTGTCCCAAACAGTTGGTTCACATTCCAATGCCCGGTTCAAGCACCGCTGAACCTTCTCAATCCCAGATAAAAGAAGCTAGTCCCTCGAATCCGGATCGACGGGCTATTCTATCTGTATTAAAAGCCTTTTTGACCTTTTTGAAGGATCTAAAGGTTTACGTTGGAGGTAAGACGACCATCCATTGCTGCTGGCTTGACTTGACCATTAATGCAGGAGAGGGCGAGTCACTCAAGCAGCGCAGTATGTCTTCTTTGCCTTAGCTCATACGCAATATAAGGATTTGCTAGTTCTACGAAGTTTCAAGTCGCCTGTTCTACTTCACAGAGTTCAGACTGCTAGGAACAGAATGCGGAGTGCGCTCGACTTGGCTCAGTTCGGCATATTAGTCACACACATCAAAACTCAGTCTGAACGGCACCTCCGTTGGTTCACTTTCCTCTGCCGGTATTCCACCCCAATGACATTCTTTGGCAGGTGGTAAAATAGGCAGACTCGTAGAGCGCCTTCACTGTACAAATTACGAGCATCATCTTGCTCAGTATGTGGCCAAAACTAGCTCCATCCCGGATCCTTGTTCCTGGAGTGATACGCACCCGGCCATCGTCCGCTGGCTATCTTATCAAGACGACGCTGCCCGCCTCTACATCACCGGAAATCCTGGCAGCGGCAAATCGGTATTCGCAGCGCACATAATACAGAAACTCGAGAAGACGCTTACCAAGGATGGATTGCGTGGCGGATTAATCCTATACTATTTCTGCGGGGCGGATCCGGCAGTTGATCCATACTCAAATCTGCCTCAGAAAACTTCATTTAAAGCCATCGCTATGAGTTTCTTGCGGCAAATTCTGTCTAAAGATAATCGTATGCGCATAGCGGATATCACCGTTGTTGAAGATTTTCTCGAGTACGCGTTGAGTGCGCAGTCGGATAAATACCGGGATGCAGATCTTCAAAACTGGGTTGTCAAATTCTTGTCGTCGTTCGACACAGTCAGGTGCCACATTCGTCCTGCCCCTCTCTTGAATTTCAAGCTCATGCGATACAAACAAGGATTGTGGTTGATGCGGTTGATCAGTGCGAAGACGCTCATCGAGCCGGCGGATTACTCTCATGGATCATGAATAATATCACGGCCCATGTCCTTGTCGTTGGATGCGAAGGGTCCCCCGCCGATAAATTCCTCGCTAACTGGCCCAAAATCACGCTGGGAGCCAACGGCACCACTCAGGCCGATTTGGAAGCATATTCCCGTCACGTCGTACGAAGCTACATTCCAGAGGGTGACCCGGTTGACGAAATTCTGGTGAATGACATCGTACAACGATCAGAAAACATGTTTCTCTACGTTTACTTCCTGGAAAACTTGATCAAAGACAAGGAGGATTTGATGCTGTTCAATCCCGAGAAGCGACTGGAGCTGCTGCGGAAAACTCCGCTTGGAATCTTCAAGATGTACTCCTACTACCTGCACGTCCAGCTGCAGGGGTTTACCAAGCTTCCAACGGGGTCCGGGTTCGATCGTATCTTGGTCATACTCTTACAACTTCTCGTGTTCTCTCCCAGCGCCGTCACATGGGAAATTTTCCTGGAATATCTACAAGCTTCATCCCTCCCTCCTGGGTTGGCTCTGACTCTCCAAACAATTGAGAGTGTCGCGCGACGTGCGGGTGGCGTGCTTTTCGAAATTCGAGAGGCCACCTATCGAGATGGCAACCGTGTCCGCAGACACCACATTGTTCCAGTCCATCGTACCCTGATCGAGTACTTCCAGTCACCGCGCCATCTGTTTCATCCGCACGGCGAAAGCCCTGGGTCAAACCCCTACACTGGGCTCGACACCATATTCAAAGCTGTGGCAGAGGAAGGACCGGTCTCTCTCCTCAAAATGTGCTGCATTGCCCTGCAGAACAGGCCCTTTCAGAGTTATATCAACCAGTATCAGCATGCTGCCGATGTTTGTCGTCAGTGTCTCGACGACTCCTCGCCGCGAGGTACTCTTCCTGGCATCGAGGCGAATAGAGAGGACGTTCATCGCGCTCAACTCCGTGGACAGCTTTGCGATGATACCGCGTTTTCATCATGCGATACTGTAGAGTTTGAGCAACAGTGGTTGGACCGGCAGTGGCTCGCCGTAAGACAGGATCTAGAATGGTCCCGCAGATGCTCTGAGGATGTTGCGACGTTTCTATCAGACGAGGATAAAGCCATTCCGCAATCTCTTCGCGATGAGATCAACCGCCTGCGTTTTGTTTTACCGCGTATGATGCGCCACTTGGAAATCTGCCAAAGAGCTCTATCAGAGCTGCAGACCTGGCATCTTGCCGCGTACGCTTTCCGGTGGGTGATCTTTCTTTACGTCGTTGTCTACGAATGACCTGATATGCACAGAAATGTGATTTACTATTTACATCTGACAAATCAGCAAGCTGCTCGCACCCGATGTTATCCGGATTTCTCCTCATTTGAAGGTCTCATTAAAAGCTATCTGGACCAACTCAATCTCCTCCTTTCTGCTGTAGCCTGGGATATCTTACCATCCCTCTCTCCCACCGATTCCACATCTTCGGCTGCCAAGTTAGCCGCTTTGGTCTGCGCATTAGAACCTGTCGTTGTTGCAACTCAGACATTGATATCATCTCGCAAAAAGCCCTGTGCATTCCAATTCTTTCGAGTATTGGAATGCCTTTGGCCCACACGAGGCATCCTACCCAACACGGAGGGCATTTGGAACCCGTTACACTCTGCAGACATAGTTGGCGGATTCCAACCCACATGGATATCCCTAGACGGATTGATTCGATTCACTTTTGAAAGAGTGCTTCGACTTCTGGCTGACGGCGAACAACTGTGTTTCACCGAGGCCACCTTTTACATCGGCGTCGGGAATCTCAGCTTCTGTGTCCGTCAACTACGCCAACTCATCTCTCATCATCTCCTGTTACGGACATTTGTCAGCGGCAAGGCGAAGTCTGCTCTTCACGACTCGACGCTGGAGGAACTTGGCAAGCAAGGCTTCACCAAACTGGTGATCCTTCGTGATGTGTCTTACGATGCGGTCGACACCGCGAGTCAACCCCTACACCATACATCACCCGGAGGGCTGTCGACTCTATTCGTTGCGCTCGCCGCCATCACAGGTTTCCTGACATTCCACTACAGCTGTAGCATTTTTTCGCTATTCTCCTCTCTGGCCGGTCTCTCACATGGGTCATTCCGCGAACCTGCTTGGATATGGCTACCCGTCACCTCTGCTGCGGGTATTGTCGGGTGCTCTTCTGCCCAGCTACGGTCCATGGCGTCTCCCATCGTCACTTGGGCTGTAGGTGGGGTGACCGCCGTTCTGCTACTCTCGCAGCGCCGAGTGCCGAACGCGCTCGTCCTCCGCACTCTGGCTGCATTAACTGCGGTGAAGTATTGGGCAGCTGCAACTAGCTGCCTTGTTCTCCTCCTGCTTGTACAGAGGAGAGGCCTTTGGTTGGCGCTCCACGCTGCCGCACTACTGTACGGGAATGTCTACCTCTCCGTGTTTGTACTTGACCCGAGCGGGATGAAAAGGAGGAATAATGAACTGGCCCGGATTGGCCGCAAGTATACGTGGCATCGGGAGGAACCGGACTCTGATCTCTTGGGGGACAGAGCTCCTCAAATGTAGCAGCACTAAGGATTGGAGAATGTAGAGCTAAGTATCTAGGACTAGATTATGTATTTTTTATAGGGACGTAGACTGTAAATTATATTTGTTCCATGGCTGGTAATTCTATAGCCTTAGGATTTAAGCCAGTCTTCCACAAGATTCCGAACGACTTAGTTTTACTGAACCCTACTTGCGGTCGATCTCCTCGCCCGTCGATCCCGAAGTATTCCCCGGGATGGCTTGCACTTCAAGTTTCTCCCATGGTGCACAGCGCATTCTCGAGTATGTACCTCTCTTCCTCCGCTGGAAAGTGGTGTATTGGATTTTTGGCATATAATAATGGCTGTAACATTAAGATTCTGTAATACATGTCTGAATATAGTGTAGCATCTACGCCTTCGAGCAGGCAAAAATGTGGTGCCCCGTAATACATTTTTAATCAGCCAAAATAGCCTGAACAACGTTTGCAACCCTCAACTGTCGCAAATCAGTGTAAGTCTACACAAAAGAGCATTCAGGATCAGCAACTCGAGGCCATCGTGATGGAATGAATGTTTGTTTACCTGTCCACAACCCACAAAAATAATGGGTTGCCCGGTCACATAAGTCATTGATAGGGCAGCGCCGACCTGTACTGCATGAGTGGACTAACGCAGAGGAACTCGATCGTGTGCACCTTATCGTCGACTGTATCCCACTTAGTGACGAGCATCCCGTCTATGCCACGCCCCTTGCCTGCACCCGAAGCAGACGAAAAGTCGCGCAATGCACGGTCAAACTTGGTTAACTGATCCACCGCTTCGTTGCCTACGAGCGCTTCGCCCACGAAGATGATTTTGTCTGGTGAATTCACTGCAACAAGCTGCAAATCAGGATCAGTATATAGTGGGCAATCAGCGGGTCGTTGAATTCCGGACCTTGGCCAAAGCGCGCATCAACGGCTGATGGAGGATCGACGATCAGCGAAGATCACGTATGACAGCGGAAGCTGATGCGCACCTCGTTATCCTGCATACGACCCGCTGTGTCGATGAGCACGACATCGAAATCGTTGTCTTTGGCTGTAGAAGCGCGTGTTGGACAAGGGAGTAAAATTAAAGACAAGGACCCACCATACGAAATCGCCTCACGCGCGATTCCAGCGGCATCTTTGCCATAGCCGCGCTCAAACAACTCCACTCGGCCCTTGCTGTCGGCTGCGCCGTTGACGCCAAGCATTCCAAGATTTCGAACGTGCACGCGCAATTGCTCCACCGCACCACTCCTACGATCTCTCAGAATCAGAAAATGCTCCTCAAAAGAATCAGGTGAACACTCGACGCACCGGAATGTATCGCATGCGGCGATGAGGACGCGGAGCCCGTTCTGAATAAGCCAAAAGCAGACCTTGGAGAGGTTCGTACTTTTCCCAACGCCATTTACGCCGACGAAGGTGATGCTATAAGGCATCCGTTGTTGTGTTGATGCCAGAGGTGAAGACAGTTTAGTGCGGATTGACAAGAGCAGGTCCGTGGACGTTTTCGGCGTCAGGATTCGCGTGAGGGACGTTGAAAGTGCCAAACGGACGGCCGCATTTGTCGCTGGAAAAGGCAAACATTGGTTTGACACACAAAGAGGAAAAAGAAACACATACTCTGAAATCCGCCAACTTTCTTGCCTACTAAACTTTCACCAACCCCCTCACACACTTTGTCCGCAATCTCCATCGCAACATTCTTCTTCATAAGGTGATGTTTCATGCCATCAAGCACGGGCTTGAGATCTTGCTCCGTGAGGACCTTGCTGCCCGTAAGTCGGGAGAAAAGCGACCCGAGAGCACCGAGTGATCCCGATGCCGCCTTATCCTTATTGGCATCTGGCGACTTCAACGCGCTTGCGATCGCTTTATCATCGTCTTTTGAGAACTCCCAATCTTTCACCTCGTACATTCCGTCGCGGGTACGCGTCCCGAGGGACGCTTCGTCGACCAAGGCCTGGAGGTCGTGGGAGAGGCCCGCGCCAGCTGAGGGCGAATCCGAGCTGAAATCAAGGGACGCCATGTCCATCTCGGTAGGAGCCTCGTCGCCCCATTTGCGTTGGGCTTTAGCGGGTTTAGATTTGCGTTTGCTGGTGGTCGATTCGGAGCTGTATGCAAATAAGCAAAACGCAGTCAAGTCAAAATGTCAATAACACCTACTCGGAGTTGGGAACACTGTCGCGTCCGCTTCCTGCGTCCGATCGTCCGCCTCCTCGCCCCCCTCGCTTCCCACCTCGTCCCCGCAGCCGATTTTTCAAAGCCTGAACGTTTCGCGCGATCTGCTGTTCGTCCAGCGGGGTATCAGGCGATTGAGTCGGAACTAGAAGAGAAAATGGATGAGTTAGTGTATGAGATGCATCAAACGGTCCTACGTGTCTCAACCTCTTCTGAGGGAGGGGTGCTAGTCTCCTCGATGGCAGGCCGCACCGCCGGGCGAAGGCGTGATTTCCGATCCTAAGTCAAATGAAGGCACTTTAGAGTGTTGTGAGTTGTGAATCAGAACTCCAGCACCTGCGCTGCCTTATCCTCCAAGCTCCGGAGCAATTTGTCAAACATTTTGTCCCAGCCGTCAAATGCATCAGCAAAACTGAAGGCATTCGCTGCCTCTAGAACGGTCGCCTTTCCGCTATTGATGGCGTGGAGTGACGCCACGAACGACGCTAGGAATGGCTGGAACATTTTGACAAACAGAGTCTTGAGTGCAGCCAGTAGGTCGTCAACATAGGTAAGTTGCAAGATACGTTGGTAGGCGACCTATAGGCACACAAGGGCGAATGAAGCGGGTGTGGAGTGGGTCGGAATTGACCGCGTGCGCGTACTTACCACGAATATAAGTTCGAGGTCATTTACAAAGGTCCATTTTACGGCGTAGCCATCCTTTTCGTATTTTTCTTCGGTAGTCCTGCCTTCAATGAGAGCTTCGCGGATAAGAGAATTTACGGGAGAGGCGGAGGATGAGGCGAGATGTGAGGCCTCCGGGGTGAAGGAACGAGACCATAAGACAATTCCGCCTAACAGAAAATGAATAGAATTTAGTTGAATTTGCTGGTAGACCGACCTTTGTGAGATATTGAGCAGTGATCGAGCATCGAAGCAAACGCAACTTTAGATTTCTGGCGCGGCGAAGGTAAAGCCTAACAATGACAAGCACCCACTCGTAATAGTATGACAAGAACGTACTTACGTCACGGGCACAGTCCTCTCCTTGAACCAAGTCCAATTCACGAACTCACTCTACTTCAATCCTCTCAATTGAAACCAAGAGGAGCTCATACAATTGACTGCAGAACTGAGTTGGAACCATTCAAAGGGCGCATTTGCATGATTATCTGAAAGCCTTATATATAACCACCCCTGCGACATGGCAGAAGCTATGGTCGACCGGGCTCCGGGGCCACCACAGTCTACCAGCCAAGGTTAGCGCAGGATAAATCCGATTGTAACATGGGACGGGCCGGATTCGGATTAACTCGAACTTCAATAAACTGATCTAGCTGTAGAGACGGCGCCTTTACTTCGAAACGCGGACTACGACCCTGACCTGGAAGACGAAAGCGCGGAACCAACGCTTCTCGAGCGCTTCGATGCCGTAACGCGAAAGCCCACAAGCCCACTGGCCCAAATCCTTCGTCTAGTTGTCCTATTCCTGCTGGTTCTTAGTGTGGTAAGTACACCGCGAAACCAATTATTAGCTGTATTGAAGAGAGCTTCCAGGTTTTCATGAGCCTCTTCATTGAACAACACTTGGAACTGAAGCGACGCGAGCGCGATGGAAGTCAACCTCCGCCTAAGGTTACAGTCACCTCAACATCCGTGGTTACTACTACGGTTTTACCTCCCTCGCATCCGACATCCCCTCCGTCCGAGGCACGTCGAAGCCTCTTCTTCATCCTATCGCTCGTTCTGAACTCAATCCAGCAAACCTGCTTGACGCCGGAGTGCATAATACTCTCGACATCCATTTAACAATGTGCTATTCATGTACGTAGAAAATCTACTTAGGTACGCTGTCTTCTTTAGGTGAATCCCAAGAGCCTTGCGACAACTTCTTTGATTTCGCTATCCAGAACCCCGTATGCGTAACCGTTGCCGAAACTCAGGTTAGTCTCAGATGGCGGATTCATTGCTGCAAATCCACTGCCCACAGACAAGAGCAGCTTCGGAAAGTTCGAAGCCTTGGAGGAAGCGAATCAAAGGGTCATACAGGATTTCCTGACAACACCTTCGCCGTCCTCTCTCTCTCTCTCACTCTTACGACGACGGTTGCTCCAGAAATTACGCAGCTTTTACTCATCGTGTTTAAACGAGAAACTCTTGAACGAAATTGAAACCCGACTTTTGATTGAGTTCATCAAGACACTGAAGCTATTGTTTCGAGGCAAAGGACCGAAACTCACGCAGGAGAAAGATGGCTTGACTGCTGCTCTGGCCTTTCTGCATTCACGAGGTACGGCGTTAGTGTATATGCCTACAAATCGTTGACCATAGCCTGGGCTTACCTTCGAAAGAATACTATCACAACCCGTCAATCGTCAAAACATACCACGAGGTTGCGGAGAGACTATTCTTGACCCTTTCAGAGGAAGACGAAGTGCTGTCCTCCTCAACCCCAACCTTGGTTGATGCCGAGAGCGCTGAAGCCTTGCCTTCATGGCCGTGGCCTCCATGGATCCCCGACGAAGGTGGCCACAAGCCCAACCGTACAGAGATTGCGCACGAGTTGGCGAAACACGACATGCGCTTCGAAAGTCGTCTCACCAACGCAACTCTAAATCGGTATGCCTTCCCGCATGCATATTTGATATGGCCAACACCTTTCTAGAGATGTATATCGGAATCCGTTGCTACCTATAATCGACTCCCGCTCTCCAATCCCACAAATTCGCTCCCCCACATCAATTTTCCCTAATACTTTGCTGCATTCACACCCCGCTACTTCGCGGACAATGTTATTGTCACCTACCCCGCGTATCCGTCCTCGATATCAGAAATCCTCAATGACACATCGGCGGAGGTCGTTGAAGCTTACCTGGTTCTCCGAGCTACCCTTGCGCTTTCTCCTCATCTAGGGATGGCCACGGAAGCTTGGCAAGCGCAACGCACTTTACTCGAGACCTTGACGGGAATCAAGAAGGGCGCGGTGGGTGATCGTGCCGAATATTGCGTTAGTCAAGCGGAGAACATCTTGGTTTCGCCGTTGGAAGGTATTTCGTGAACGAGACATTCAGTGGCGACTCCAGAGAGAAGGGAACGAAAATCGTCACAGATATTGTTGAAGCTTTCAAGTCCTCCCAACCGAATATTACATGGTTGGATGAGGCCCCCGCCAATGTAGCAGCACAAAAGGTAGCCTATGGCCAAGCTTGCACAGTATCGAATAAGTCGAGGGCAATGTCCAGGCAGACGCTATCCGGGTGAAAATTGATGTCCTTGACCCATCTCGATTAGGACGTCTGGCGAAAATATCGGAGACTCATGGTTGATTTTCGCTTACCGCGCATGGAAAGCTCAATATACAGACTCATCAATCGCTGGCTATGAATATCTTCTCCCGGGGATGAATTATACCCGGTAAGACGACCTCGTTTTCATCCCTGAATATGCTATTGATTATGTTTCTTAGAGAACAATTGTTCTCCATATCGTTCGGCCGAATCTGGGGAAATTTTATCAACACTGCTGCCCAGATTCAGTGGGTGAGGACAGATCCTCACTCCCCTCAAATCTACAGAGTGGATGGCACCGTTTCCAATATACCGGCATTTGCGGCTGCGTTTTAAATGCCCTGTCAGTGCGAAACTGAATCCTCCGCGTGAAAAACAATGCCGGTTCTGGTCGTACTCAGCAAACTTCAAGGCTGCTTCTAGTTTGGATTGCTCTTCGTTGGTGAGACATCGTCACAACGAGTCCACCGCTGTATATCCTGCTTTGAGGATCCCAATGATTAGGAAGATGGTCCTCTTCCTTGGTCGATGTCGAATCATGTATTACGTCTCGCTAGGAAACTCTTCACTTACGTTGTATGTAAATTTATTGAAATAATCTATCGTTATATCGCCAAATACAGTAAGTCAGGTTTCCCGAAATGGTCGGATAACAGGACAAATCCAGCGACATTTTCCAGCTCGGCTCACCCAACGTGTACATTTTCGACACCGCTTGAAGCTGAAAACGGATAATCTCCTGTTACACCCACTGCGACCTGGCGGTTAAACGGATAAAATCCTCCCACAAGGTCGGGAGTGGAACAAGGGTTACAAGGCATGCTCGGTCAGTGCTCAGGCCACTATTGATGATCCGACCTTATAGGCAATCGGACGCTGCTGAAAATCGCGAACTCGATTATCATTAAAGAGAAGTCGCCTGAGCAAAGCCTTTCCACCTTCCAAGGTGGATCCTTACTGTAGTCACTTGAGGCTTCCCACTATTTATCTCATCGCCAACATGAATCGAGAAACTAAAGCATGGACCTTTACCTACGGAGGTTACCCCAAAGCCCTCGCCCAGTCGACACTCCCGCTCGACGCCCGGCCACTCCAGCCTTCCGAAATCCAAGTACGAGTCAAGGCAGCGTCCCTCAATCCCGTCGACGCCCAGTTGATGGGTTACCCCTTGCTACCTCAATTGATGCCAAAGCCAAAGGGTGTGGGAGAGGATTTTTCCGGCGTCGTAGAGCAGGCGGGGGCGAAATCCGGATTCAAGGCAGGTGACGAGGTGTTCGGCATGGTCGACTTCCTTTCAGGTGTGCATTTGGAGATAATTAACTGGCAGACGCAAAGTGACCGAACTCCTCAGGTGGTACACTTCGAGAAACCATGAGGATCAACACAGAGAAGGCCGCCATAGTTCGCAAGCCGACAGACTGGTCTTGGGAACAGGCGGCCGCGCTTCCGCTCGTCTGGCTCACGGCGAAAACAGCTATCGCCCGGGCTGCGCCATATGTCAAGAACGGCAAAATCGCTGTGCTGAGCGGCGGCTCCAGTAGTGGCATGTACGCGGTCTATCTGGCCAACCAGCGTGGTTGGACAGTTATCACGACGTGCTCCGCCGCCAAGGCTGAATTAGTCCGCAGTCTTGGCGCTAGCGAAATTGTCGACTACACGAAGACGGACGTCAGGCAGGGAGTGAAGGTATTTGAGCCAGACGCTATCATCGACTGCGTTGGAGGAAAGGAGTGTGTCGGGATTGCCAAACGATACGTGACTATCGTGGGCGACAAAACAGACCGGCTGTCGCCTGGAGGCATGTACACTTACCTCTGGAATCCGCAGATGATGCTCCGAGCGCTTTCGGGGACCATAGGGTTGGGTAGATCGTACACTTGCATCAATCTCGAATTGAAGCAGTCTCTCTTGGAAGACATCGTGCAATTGCCGAAGGACAAGATCATTATCGACTCTTGCTACGGCTTTTATCAGGTCAAGGAGGCGTTCGACAAGCTGAAAGCAGGTCGTACTACGGGCAAGATCATGATCACAGTTGAAGCAGCATAGAAGACGAGTAATCTAGAGACTTTTGTGGCTTGATGTTATTCAGGACGTTCGGGATTTGGTTGTAGCCAGATGCTGAATGCAGGGTACAGTCAATCAAAAAGTATTTCCCGATTTAGGTCCCAGAAGGAACGCTCCCAGATCCACAACTCATGCACGCAAAGAAAGGGGTATCCGTTGAGAATCCCATCGGGTCGGATATTTGAACGGGAGGGATTGTATGATACCAATACCGATTAAGGTTCGATGATTCGCCGACCAGAGCCAAATAGTGATGTGGACCAGAGCCAATGTTCAGCTTCACATTGAGACTTTTACTTGAGAAAGGCCGGCGTTTTGAAAGTCAACATTAGCCTACGTTGAGTTCTCTTCGCGAACCAGGTCAAGACATTACAGATTTCCTGTGCTTGAGGAATAGAGGAACACTCCGGAGAGCAGAGGGCCAAGCTAGGAATGCCAGACTAGATAGTGCCTTGGAGGTAAGCCAATATATTCTTGCACATGGTCGTTCACGGCGCGTATCAGGAGAGAGTATTGGAGTTTCGGGGAGCATATCCGAAAAGAGAGTGCTGATATTAGGAGATCCGTCGTTCCTGTGCCTTTATTGAGAGAACACAGCAGATAGTCCGGAATTTTCATGTCGAATGGAAGGAAAGGGGAATTTGGGTCATTGAAAGAATCAGGATATCTTGATTCGAGTTACGAGGTGAAACGCGCGAGCAAAATCGTTCTTCCGTCGGAAGGCGGGACGCTATCTATACGTCGCTTTGTGAGAAACCGTTATGCCGAGGGCGTTCAAGAATCAATAGACAGCGTTGAGGTCGCGATCGTCAATCAATTGTTGCGAGGAACAGTCGAGCAACTCGCGACATTATGGTGTTGGGCGGCGAGGATACGTGGAATAGGCGGTTGATATGAGAGAAGTGAGATGGAGGAGGAAGGTGCGCGCGGACACAGGAACGAAGGTGGACAGAGTCTGAGAGAGGCATTGGACGCTGCCACTGCCAGTGGTGGCAGAGGCCCCCGGTCACTGACATATAGGTCTGTAACATTGAAAACCCGAATTTTGGCCTGATTTACTCTATTTTTCAGCACTGATGGCGCTCTGGCGGCTTCAAAAACCACGATTTCTTTCTGAAAATGCGCGCAAACGCTTAGTTTAGAGGAGCTGCATCGCCCTATCTAGTCAAAACCTCTGTCAGATGGCTGGTTCGCCAAATAGACCTCTCAAATTGGACGTTGTTTTACTCTATGGATGTTACAGACCTATATGTCAGTGACCGGGGGCCTGGTGGCAGTTGCAACTTACGAGGCGTGGGATTGGGAATACGCTGCGATCACGATCCTCTGATTGGCGTTTGACATGCACAGCCACTTTCCCTTTTCAACCACTCCAAGCATTTTCAAACTTTTGGGCGCTGAGCCATAATGTTGTGTTATTCAGAGTTTGTTGCACCAGTACATTTTCCTGACAGTCGTATTTGAGGCAAGATGGAACGTTTGTTTAGCTAGGCAGTAGCAACAAGCCAAGAAAACGCGTCCTATGAAAATAAGCGGAGCTCGGGAGTTTCGCTGTATTGCTGTTTACGATCTCTCGCAAATCCATATGTTCAACGGACGAGACCGAGTTTCGCGTTGATACTAGGCCGTCATGCCCGATTGCATGTCAGTTGCAACGATGGAACAACGGAAGGTTGACGGTGTAAGCTCGTCCATCGCTGTTCAGGCTTATTCTTACTCACTTTCGCATGTAGGCTGTTTGCAGCGTTCTCGGATAAGCGTCTCCGGCGCCAGTTGAATGATCTTCGTCCCCTCACGCAGCCACCGGATTGGCGGCCGCCAAAGCTGTTCGGAATCGAATGTGATTTCGATTTTCACGAGAGTGGGCAATGAGTTAACGGAATAGGGCGTTGTTTCGCAGTTCGCGGTACCCGCAAATGCCGCGAGCGCCCAGATAGTTAAACAGAAAGTTCCAGCGCTTCCGAGCACGGGTAGGACATACCGTGCTGTGGATCCGCGGTCGCCAGGAAATTGTGGAACTGCGGGAAATAGCACTGCTCAGGCTGTCGGAAAAATGCCGATCAGAGGGTCTAAGCCGTCGGGCTGGGATAATTGGGGACCGTTGCGGGTAACCGGGGTTGAATTGATGTTTCCAAGTCGTCGCGCGGGTCCGTTTAAAAATCAAAAGACTGGATTCAGCCAAGTCGCGGGCGTTACAACTGGAGAGAACGGTGATGCGGAGGAGCGACATATGTATTTCAATCAGTCAGACATGCATCAATCCGTATGAGTCTTGCATCATCGGGTTCAGACACTCCAACTTGAAATATAGATGGCGACATTTGGGGGCTCCAGTCATGCGCGATGCGAGATGCTTCGGCGACTGTCTGTGATTGTCATGACACATGCGCGGAGATGATGCGGTTCGCGAGTTGCGGAAACTGGGTGTCCTGGGAATTTTTTTGAAGTGGAGATTCGAACGTAAATTCCTAGAAGCCGCGGTCGCGTAACCAGTCTACGACCCGGGTTTTCCATTCAGGCCGAGCACCTTTGATGATGAGGCGATTGGAATGCTGCTCTACACGCATTCGGCCTGCGGACGGGTCTGCGGGGTCGAATAGGGAGTCTGTTAGATCTTTTGCAAGGGCCTGACGTGTATCATGCGATTAGTCCAGGATCCATCACGCAGGATACACGCAGATACACGCACTGGGGTGTGTCCTTGGATGTTTTTAATGAGAATAAAACACTGGGCGCCTCCACTGCGAAATTGTGTGTAAATGGGGAGGTGCCTGCGAATGTTTCTGGGAACAGAATAGGCCAGAGACATTTCTTTCAGAAAGTGTCTCAGCTGTCTGGGCACAAGTGGCAGTGTGACTGAGTGTGACTGAGACCTACCAAATTGGGCGAAGTGATCTTGCCCTGAACAGTTTACATACAGCAACCCACCGTGAAACTCAGAAGATCTGGCGGCGGTTCGGATATGGATTCCATTCCGGTCTATTCCAACATAAAAGCACCCTTACTGCTTCATCCTTCTTCTTGGCTTCCACCATGAACTTCCCCTCAGACTACCTCCCTCTCCAAGACCTTGCTCTGCGCTCCTTCGACTCTCCAGAGTCTCCCTATGCGTGCTGGCCACTATCTCGTCCCACTCTAGAGCCTTGGTACTCTCTCCTTGGTCCCTATACTCCTCTGTATCCCGGCCGTGAGTTTATCTTTTCTAATTAAGCTACACTATCGTCTAATTACTGTCTCCAAGAACCCCCATCGCCCACAGATACATGCTCATCGTTCGCCTCGTCCTCTACAGCCGGCACACCACCGCCTCGAGCTACGCATGTCATCTGTAATGCACCCCTGGTCGCTCCCATCCCGCTGCCGTACCACAGCCCCACATTCCTCCAATTCGAGCTTCCCGATATCGACGAGGATCTTTCGCACCCCCCATATACCCGCAGACAGGCTGCAGTAAAGCGCAAACGCACCGTTGTCGACCGGGAGGATGATTCCCAGCGGCCTCAGAAACGGCGGCAGACTGTCCCGGAGCTACATGTGCCTTCCGCGCCCCAGCATCATGCGGGTCCTCGCACCCGCAGCTCCACTCGCGCCGCATTACCGTATCATAATCGATACCAACTCCGTCGATAGGACCTGCCACTCGCCTTGCCGAAACCAGTACGTTTATTCCCCCTTTTCCGTCCTCTCCTTCCCTTATACCTAATTTGGTTTTCTCAGCCTCAACCCCGCCCGCTTCTATCCTGAAGTTGTATATACATATACACGACATATGATTCCGGCGTCATGCCCTGTCCCTGCAAAGCCTATGTGCCAACACCCACTATCGCCGCGCAGCCCGCACGCCGCGCCCGCAGCCAAGCAAGTCAGCAAAGCTTGACGGATAAGGCTCATATGCCAGCCGACCCGGGCTCAGAGTAGACCGTCCCTGTGGCTCCCGCGGGGTCGTCTGACTCACGCGCCACCCATCGATGGATGATTTCTCACTCGATACATTTGTGGACATTGGCTTGCTTGTTCGATGGTGCCCGCTCGCATTTGACACCCATCGTTCCTTGTATCTATCTTGTTTTCACGCGTTGTGTCAATCCTGTCATTCGTTCGTTCTACTTTCCGATAATTCGATTTCTTCCCGACCAGCTGATTACAAGCTTGAATGAAGGAAGATAGGGAACTGAAGCGGTCTGTGCGAACACATCTCGCCTTGGAGATCTCGTGTGTTACGGATCCACGCCGCATAGCGCGAGTATCCACCTCGCTAATTCTGCAATTTTTTTCCGTGCTTCCCAAACGACATCAGCGGCCGCAGGAATGCGGGCTGCGCGGCCGTCTCCTAGGAATTGCCATATCTATCGTACCTTGGTCAAAAGATGGGCACCATTAATGCACAAACGCCGGAATCACGGCGGGGTAACGTTTGGACTAGATTCGACATTCATCCATAATTTGAACCGCTGACCCTCGCTATCCATTGAGTCCGTTTTGTCGGATGGAAAATTCATGTTTTTCACTCAGTGTGGAGTCCGGCGAAGTCCCGCCCGATCCGGAAACGGACTCGAAGTGGCCATCCATAAACCACGCCATAACGACGCGTTAAACGGCGTTCATTACGCGCAGCATCGCTAGATGCTGTTGCGCGGTGCTTTTGTGGCTCGTTGCAATTTATTACGATGCACCCAACAGAATAAAATGAAAGGGTTGAATTTTTACGTCTCGGTACATACATCCACAGTGTCCGATAACTGTCCGCATTGATAGCGACTTCACTCACTGCCCAGAGCCGGAAATGACCTTTGCCGTACTGCCAGTGAGCTGAGAATTATTACTATTGTTGTGCCACTAGCAATGGTGCAAGTGATTGACCATTGAACGCCGGCGGCTAGGACTAGTGCAGAGCTCCCACCGGACAACAGATTGAACGAAACTCCCGACCTTGCGATTGGTTTCATCGCATCACAAGCTCGAATCAAAGGCAAGTACGGGCATAAATATCCCAATATCCCTTCAATCGGTCGCATTGCCGTGTCAGAAAACAATCCGCAGACCAAACGCAGACCGTGATTGAGCTTCTTTTTTCCTATTTCCGACCTGGAAGGAGGATTTGATGCAGCAATTAGACATGCAGACATCTTGGATGAATAGAATTCAGATTAGTCCATTCGCAGTGCCGCCGGGTTATAGCTTTTTAGCCTTGTATAGGCGGTTATAGCTGTTTGGTGCCTTGCCCAAGGTAAAGAAGATTGAACGCAAGGCCCATGTTCTGGTTCGGAAGTCAGTGTTTTGCTGTGGCGCATTAAGCGCCGTATTAACCGCTGTGTCTGCTGTTGTGCTATTGTGCTGTAGGTACTTGAACGCGACAAGCTTTTCAATTCAAGACCGCCTGCCAGACTGATGCCACTGTAGCGAACGACCCTGAGTCGAGAGGTAACATTTGATAAGTTGATTCGATCAAAACCAGCAGAATCCTAGCCGAAGCACTGAGCTTTTTTGCAGTGGCAGCGTTTTGTGACCGTGGGCGACCTGGCGCAGGTCCACGTACACGCGATCATCATGGAACCAGTCGCTTCAAGGAAGAGCGCCAGAAGAAGAGTCATTGGCTGCTGCAGACAAGCATATATTTCTGTCGGATCCTGAGCAGGTGTGCGATGTCCTCGAGACGCAAGGAAGGGAAGCGCCTCGTCAAAAGATTGGTTGACGATGGATGGCGAGCCGAGGGTTCTCGAAGATCATCGCATTGTTGTCGATGACTTCCCGTCTTGACTAGATGGTTTTCGCATTCAGTGAAGTAGGAAGGGGCACCCAAGATCCAGAAAGAGCTCTGCCAGATCGTGTAATCTCTGGTTGGGTTCGATGTTGTTCACCGGTGGCAATTTGTGACCAAGACATAAATCGTCGGAATCGTATGGCTTTCCGTGTCGTGATTCGGAGCCAACTGAGCCACGTAGAACGAAGAGAACGCAAGTAGGGCAGTCTGGCCAAAAACCAGGTTGAAAGAGAGGGAAGAGACGCAACATCACGCCCGGCAAGCTCCGGCGGGTATCGGTAACTTGTTCCGGCGTGACCCAAAATTTGACTCCTATCGATCCTTTTCCATGACCACTCCAGCCGCGCCCGCCCTCGCCCCAAGCACCGCAAATGGTGCCGCCCCCACGCGCACTGCCCAGCGCGAAGGTGGCGGCAGTAGTCTCGGCACCTTTGGGGTCAAATCTGGTTTGGCACAGATGCTCAAAGGAGGCGTGATCATGGATGTTGTCAATGCGGAACAAGCTCGCATCGCGGAGGAAGCGGGCTCGTCGCTGCCATTTAGGATGCTGAACAAGCAACACTAATTGTGTGCTCTGTTTTTATATAGGCGCGTGCGCGGTCATGGCTTTGGAACGCGTCCCCGCGGATATTCGCGCGGATGGAGGAGTCGCGCGGATGGTAAGTTATTTCTTGCGTTCAAGAATGAACACAAACGATTCAAAATCTGTAGAGCGATCCGTCGATGATCAAGGAAATCATCGCAGCTGTTACAATACCAGGTCGGTTTGTTCCCTCGTTTGTTTCCCCGAGTTGAATCCAAAAATATCGAGTCATGGCCAAGGTCAGAATTGGTCATTTTGTAGAGGCTCAAATTCTCCAAGCCATTGGCGTCGACTATATTGACGAGAGCGAGGTGCTCACACCTGCGGACGACGAGCATCACATCAACAAGCATAATTTCAAAATACCGTTCGTGTGCGGGGCACGGAATCTCGGGGAGGCGCTCCGTCGGATCTCTGAAGGTGCGGCATTCATCCGTACCAAGGGTGAGGCAGGCACAGGCAATGTCGTCGAGGCCGTGCGCCACGAACGGGCGGTCAATATGGAAATTCGGAAAGCAAGTGTGATGACTGAGGATGAGCTATACCTCTACGCCAAAGAAATTCAAGGTAAATTTGTTTGCACCATCCTTGCTCGGAATACTCATTCACTCCTTGCGCCGCTAGCCCCGTTCCATCTTCTAAAGGAGACCGCTCGTCTGAAACGCCTTCCGGTCGTCAACTTCGCCGCGGGTGGTATTGCAACCCCGGGTGCGCATTTCTCTTTACATTGCAATGCGTTTTTCCAAATAACCGACGTTTCTTCTAGCTGATGCCGCCATGATGATGCAGCTTGGATGTGACGGAGGTACGTCTTCTACTCACACAAAAAAAAATGCGCGAGTCGCACAACGCTCACCCGATCTTTTGTTCAACAAACAGTGTTTGTTGGGTCGGGAATCTTCAAGGTATAGTGATTTCGTGTTTAATTGACGCGTGAAGATGGATTTCATTGAAATGTGCAGGCGGGCGACGCTGCCAAACGTGCACGAGCAATTGTGCAAGCGGTAACACACTACAACAACCCGAAGATCCTGGCTGAAGTGACTTTCACCGCTCCATCCCAACATCGCACACACTGACTCACACTCCCAGGTCTCCGAGAACTTGGGCCCTGCTATGGTGGGATTGACAATGTATGAGTTTGATTCATCTTCGTTCAAGCTGCTCGTCTCATCTTTTGTGTTTAGCGACGACAAACTCAAGGGTGGACGTCTGGCGGATCGCGGGTGGTAGATTCAACGAGGACGTGGTGGCCAGGGTACATTATCTTAACTTACGGAGGGGATAGGAAGTACAAATAAAAAAATATGTTCAACCATACAGTTCTTTTGGACGAAGCGCCCAGTAGCATTTGATGACGTCACTCAAGTCGCGCTTCGGGCTTTCCTGGCTTTCTCCAACACCAAATGGCGCCGAAAAATCAGAACGCGGACGACGTGCTCAAAGCATTTGTAGACGTGAGTCGGGAATCCCTCAAACTTGACTCACCCTAAGGTGCCGCCCCAAAGCGCGCCCCGTCCTCGCGATACACCTTTGACAGCGAGAGGAATGCCCCGCAATCTGAGATTTGTCGTGAAGACGGAGGAAAAGAATGCATCGTCGTGAGTAGATATCCACGCGTCCAGTGCAGCTGTTATAACAAGAAGTTGCAGTTGCAAATGCATTCGAAGCGGCTATTCGAGGCCATGCAGGTTCGTCTTCGAATTCAAAGAAACCCAACCCTAACCCTATCTAGAACCTCAATTTTTTCTGTGCCCTCCCGATGGATCCCAAACGAACACACATGGAATGCACACCTATACCAAAATAACTACTGCCCCAGACCCGCCATGTATTTATCATACGTATGTACAGGCTTAATACAGCAACTACCACACACACTTCGCATCACCGTCTTAAAGTTCAAGGAAGTTTGCAAAACTATGCTCGCACAGGACGACCAACAGGAATAGGTAGTATCGGGGAGGGCGCCACGGCAATGAGGTCTGGCGTCGCCGGCGCGATATCGAGCAGAGGCGGGATATACTCGATTCCCAACGCCCCCGCGCGCGCCTTCTCGAGGTGCATATCCGCGACTCTGCGACGCCCCTCGACGGCGCGCAGCTCAAGCGTCGCGATTTCCAGTTCCTGCAGCGCACGCCGGTTGACCTTCTCCATGACAATATATTGCGCGCGGAGAGCCGCTCGTTGAGCTTTGCTGGCCTTTTGTGAGGCAGCGAGCTGTGGGAGTGAATGTTGATTGTATGAGCAACAACAACGACAACAGTGAGGGAATGAATTAATGAACGTACATCGGCACGCTCGGGGTCACGCAACTCCCATGCAGGGATGGGAGGCAGCTTCGGCAGGGGAACCTCTGGTTCTGGAGGAGGGGCGGGCGGTGGTAGTGGTTCCACAACAGGGGTCAGTGGCGTTGGAGGTGCGTTGACAGAGGCGGTATAAGTTGAAGGACCGGGTCCTGCAGGATATGTCGACGGCCCTGGTCCTGGATAGGTGGAGGGGCCAGCATTGGAGAAAGAAGCCGCTTGCGGATGAAGCCCTCTTCTCCCACCGCGCCCGCCACGGAAGGGTAAGTGGTCGCGGTCTCCGCGAGGACCGCGTGGCGGCGAGCGTGACGAACGGCGCTGATGCTGATGCATCGTCCCACGCGTTGGGGGACCGCCGCGATTTCGTGGTTGGCGGGGTGGAGATGGAGGACGCATCAAGGTGTCCTGTCTCTCATCCCAACCACGGGGGTGTCGCGGGGGAGAAGAGTTTCGTACTTGAATCTCGGGCTTAACGTCCCGCTCGCGAGGGTGTCTCGGCGGAGAACGATTTCGCCTCTGGACATCGATTTTCTCGTCCCACTCACGGGGATGCCGCGGAGGTGAAGCAGGTCGCATATAGACATCCGGTTTGTCGTGACGCTCAGAAACGTTCGGTTTTTGCTCGACTCCAGAGGACGGACGGTTCCAGGAGGCAGGTAGCGTGGGTTTCACGTCTTGAGCTACATCCTTCACAGGCGAAGCTGCTTCAGGTTTCGGGGAAGATTCGCGTTTGACCGGAAGAATTGGTTCTGGGAGCTCGGCCTTGACGGTAGACTCAGTCTTGACGATAGAGGGTGGTTCAGGCTTAGGTGGCGTACGCGGCCGCACCGGTGTCGGCGTTGGAAGAGAAGGAGGAGGCGGAGAAAATTCTCCTTCCTCTACTGGTTCAGGTTGCGCCTCGTCCTTGACGACTCGGACTGGAGAACGTGGAGGAGGGGGACTAGCATTCCGGGTCATACGGGAGCGAAGGTGAGGGGGAAGACCGCGCCTATGCGGCGAGGGCGATCGAGAAGGACCTACAATGGTGTGATTTCCAAGTTTTACGCGTTTCATGGGGGTGGCAAAAGGCGGCGGAGGACTGCGGCTGCGGCGGCGAGGACTTGGGGGGCGACGGATGGGGGAAAGGCGACGTCTAGGTGGGGATCTTGAACGACGAAAGGGGGGAGGAGACCGGGATACGCGTCGCATATATCTGTCTGATTCGCACCTTGAGACGGTCGTTCAAGAGCGAAAGATTTTGAATTACCGGCGGAACGAGGAGGGGAAGGAGGGCGTCTTAGTTCCCAGCGAGGATCTGGACGGTAGCTGTCCACTCTGTCGCGCTCAAAGGATCGTTCCCTCATGTCAAAGTGCGGCGGAGGTGGGCGTCTATCTCTGTCAAACATGTCGGGCGAACGTGGGCGCATTGGGGGCGGGGGTGAAGGACGGGGCCAGCCTCTATCTCTGCGGTCGAAATCGATTCTTCTGCCGAGACTTTCACGGCGGTCGCGTTCATACGGTGGTGGAACATAGGAATCCATGGGTGGAGGAGCAATACGGGCAGCTCGAGGAGGCGGCTCTATGCGGTCCAGCAGTCGACGCGGTGCGGGCTCAGGACGACCCCTGCGCGGGGAATAGTCGTCTCTGGACATTATGGAGGAGTCCAAGAAGGAGTGTGGCTGAGTAAACCCTAACCCTAAGTTGTCAACTACCCAACGTTGAACAACGACCATGTCTTATCCTCTCGCGTCGTTGAGCCAGATTGAAAGGACGCCTTCTATTGAAGACGGAATTCCAGCAGACCTGGAACAAGATCTACGAGCTTATGCCTGCAAGCTCATCCACCAAGCTGGCATCCTGCTCAACCAGTATGTCCCTCATTTCTTTGGCCCCACCACTCTCCACCTCTCAAATCCTCCGAGAACAGGAAGCAGGTAGCAGTTGCAACTGCCCAGATTCTCTTTCACCGTTTTTGGTTTGTTACCTCAATGAAGCACTTTGGAATAGGCGTCAGTAATAGTCCGCCAACCCAACCCAATTTCCCTTCAACCAATAGCCGTGATTTACACAGGACATCGGCATGGGTGCCCTCTACCTTGCCTCCAAGCTCGAAGAATGCCCCATACGCATGCGCGATCTCATCAACGTGTATGACCTCTTAATCCAGCGCGCAACCCACTCCCTCAGCCCGAAAAGCGACTCTCCCTTCAAATACGCTAACATGTCCTATTTCGGCTCGACGTTCTACGAGCTCAAGGACGCCCTCGTGGTCTCTGAGATGCAAATCCTCAAACGCCTCGGCTTCAATGTGCACGTCGTCCTGCCCTACGGCACGTTGATCAACTACCTACGCGTTCTGGGCCTCACCAGCGAGGAGGACGCATGCTCCCGCGCGTGGGGATACCTCAACGACGCGTCCGTCCCGCTTCCTTTTCGCTGTAAAAAAATCGTTCTAGACTCTCGACAGATTACAAACCCCCGTCTACGCACTCTACAGCGTCCCCACGATTGTCAGCGCCGCGATCTTGCTCACCACGCGGCACATGAACATCCCTCTCCCCTCGACACCGCCAAATTGCTGGTGGGATCTCTTCGATGCGGCGTGGGAGGACATCTGGAGCGTGTGCGGCCACATTATGCGACTTTACAGGTCCCGTACCGAGGAGGAGAGAATGAGGGTGGTGGGAATGCTCAACAAAAGGGAAGTGCGTAAATGGTTGGAGGACAGAGCGGAGCGTGAAGCCAGTTAGGCTTGGTTCCCCTAATTGAGCATGGGATTCAGACCAATTGCAGAGAGCGACAGTATTGCGAACGAAAATGAACTCCAGAAACAAGAATGCGTTCTTCATTCTTTCATGTTAGAATTGACTTTGCGCGTGCAGACCCCGCAATTCGTTGTTTGCGGTTCCGCGGGCTATCTACCGTATCTGTGGTCAATCAGATACACAGAGACAGATGTGTTCATTCAAACACCTCTCAAAATTATCACTGCCTCCCGCGGGCACTACATGCGATCCTCGGCGGCGCAATTCAGGGTCCGCTCTTCAGAGATCTGTTGCAAAGGTAAAACATTCACCGTCGCCAGTAGTCTGGCACTGCAGTACGCCGCTTTGTTATTCATTGGCTGGTAGCGCTGGGAAGTTTTCATTTTTCTCCTCCACGTAAAAATTCATGCGGCGCCATATACGATCGTCAAAATTATCTCCAGTATTTACGCGTCTCCGCGTCTTGTCTTCATCATTCCGGATCTTGAACAGTTCTGTTCATTCTTTCGTGGTGCATTCCGACTTTGCAAAGACGACGTTCATTCGTCGTTGACTTGGCTGCATTGTACGATCTTCCGAGGACCTGTTTTTCCCCTTCATTCTCGGCGTGAGCTCGATTCGGAACTAGGATAATCGCTACATGTTGCCGCCCTGATCTTTTACTGACCTTCTTGTATCAGCGTCGTCGGCGCTTGCAAACTATTAATAATTAGCTTACCCCTGCTGGTTATATTATTTTTGGGGTCCTCGCCTCGGTTCAGCGATGATCTTGCTCTCGCACTATTAGCCTGCGGTGTTCGGTATTTTTTTCATTGGGTCTAGACTCTGCTCGTTCATTCGACGAGCATTGCGCCTGGCAAAGAGTCGCGGATGAGACTCGGTCCAATTATCTCTTCAACAAAATCAGGATTCAAGGCGAAGAGCTCGAAATCAAACTCGTTCATTTGACGGTTTGTAATAGTTTCAGTACAGCTTGTATATGTATATCATCGATACTTCATTTGTATGTGGAAATCAAGAAAAGATATGCAGCCCTTCGCATTTTGCGGTGTGTCGATTGCAAGAGTCAGTCACAAGAAGTACATAGCACCCCGGATACCATTGTTGATTGGTTTGAACGCATCCTTCCAGGGATCGAGACTGAACACGGTCTGCCCACCGCTGGACACAGAGCCTTCGAAGTCCATATTGCTGTTTGGGTCGACGTGAAACTTCCCGCGCGCGCAAGCCAAGTCGGCATCTGGACGACTATCAGAAGTACCCGACGCAAGTAAGAGGGAACGTACAGTACACCGGAGCAGGAATCGAGACGGATCGCGTAGCTTTCGCGTATATATGACACAGAGCGAATGAGAGATCCTGGAGTTTCTTGATGTCCCCGCCGAAGACTTCGTCCTGCAAGACAGTGTAATGAGCAGAACGCGACGCTGAAAAGGTCAGAGTCAGTGGGATTCGTATAAATATAACGAAGGCTCAGAGACGCACTTCCTTTGATTGCGGCATGAGACTGGAGATAGAAATCAACAAATTGGGGGGAAGCCATGTCCGTGTCGACCGCAAGGCCTGGTCTACAATTTCCGGTCTTGTCCCTACAACGCGGTTAGACCAAGTTATGCAGCGCTGGGGACAATGAGCTTACCCTTCCTGTGGTGAGCGAGGGAAAAAAGACACATGATGACGCTTCCCCACAACCATGAAGGTCAGCTTCGGTTTGGGGTCTGGCACTTTGAACTTAGTCCAGACACTGTCAATAGCCTCTGCACGAACACTGAGTAAGTTCGCATTCCATGTGGGCAAATGGTCAGTTACCCTGGACGGCTTTGATTTCTTCTTTTTTGACAGTGTCGAATTCGCCCTCTGAAACCCCATCGCGGAAAAATACTATACTAGCCGGGCCTGTTCGGGTCAGCATCTTATAAGGTAAGTCTGATTTTTCCAACACACCTCGTTTATGCTTCTGTCCGAACATCGTCAAAGCTGTATCAACCATGGTTTGAAGATCGACAATCATCTCGGTGCGCGGGAGCTGCACCGACGAGGTAGCACAGTACGCGGCGCCGTCCTATATCATGGATGAAGATAAGCGTGAATAAGCTCTATCGACTTGAGAGTAGTGCTGACCATGTCGTGGGACCAGACGAGACTAGCCACAGAGGGACGATTCTCGCCTGGCGCAGCGTGCGACACATCCGCGCCCATGATGATGAATGGACGAGATTTGAGCTCCTTCAACGCTGGTGAGTCGACTGTCGCATTACAGCCGCCAAGGCGGGCATTGAGCCTGAGGAAAATGAGTCGTGAGTTAGAATGAGAGATTAGATCATTTACTTCAAAGCCACGTCTACGCGAGGCAGGCATTGGTCAGAAAAGACAGAGCTGGTATCGGGCTACTACTCACTGTTAAAATACTGATTGTTCGCCCTCTGCAGTTTGGGCTCGCGCAGACATTGAGAGCGTACACCTGGAAGATACTATGAGGAGTTAAGCTACGAAAGGGTACATCACACACCCAGCGCAACATCGCAGGCGTACTTGACACGACTGCGGATAGGGTCCGCCTAATCCAAGATAGTATAAGTATTGAACCCTGCGACCGGATCTTCATGGAACCTGCCTTGGCGGGAAGGAGCACGACGATCATATCCACCTGTTGAGGGCCGCCAAGATCCTGGCAGATTTGCTTGAGAGCCCTCTCAACGTCTTGCGGGTTGCAGGTTCGCAAGGCAGTTGGCCGAGCGACGGCTACGGTCGAAGCCGTGAGTAGGCGAAGAATTCAAGGAAACCTACTCACTCATGCCTAGAGTATGTCAGTTGATCAGTTTGGGTCGAAACCAAGTAGGGACGCTCACCGAGCTGACTGCAGCAATTCGCCAATTGCTGAGCCGTCTTGTGCGTAAGTTCTTCGGGGATATTCCGAGTATCGAAATTGAGGATGGCCCAGGACTTCATAGTCTGGGCTTTGAAAAAACGCGCCCCAACTACGTTCCACGCCCCATCGCGAGGAACCTGTCGATTTGGTTAGGACTGTGGATTGACGGAGTCAGAGCAGAGCTTACCAAAGGCTTTCCATTATATTGAAGCGTGGGCACGTTGACTTGGCGCCCACGTACGTGAATGGCCTCTTTGTCAACCATCATCCCCGCATCGAGGAGGTATTGGCTGTGATCGTAGTCTTGTATGGGCGATTGCTGCTGAGTACTACCGCCCGTAGTTATCAAACGAAGCCGTTCCTTGGGAGGCATAGCGGCGAAGCCCACGACTGTGGCGGTCGCATCTGGGGGGAGTTTTTTCTTGTACACTTGTCCCGGGGCGAGGGCGCAGACCTCCAAGGGAAGCACAACTTTGAAAGGCGCATTCTTTCCCGACGTGACGACGCCGATAGTCTGTGAATGGCGGAGCGTAATCTGGTATGCTTTGTGAAAGTGCGCCTGGGATGGATCATGAATTCAGTGAGGTCGGATTACAGAGATTGTCACGTACTGCTATCGTGGTGGGTTCACCTTCGTTGTTATGAAACTGATATTCTCCCACTGGTGCGGGAACAATATCGCGGACAGTCTTGGTGCGTAGTTTGTTGCTCCCTGGGGTCTTAACGTGAATCAGCCGATACTTCAAGTGCTTCAAGAGCGCTTTGTAATCGTCGTGGTCAGAAAACTGAATCGCCAAACGGCGAGTGTCGCGGGTGTTCAAGACAGCAAGACAGACGTCGATAAGCGGACCGGCCATATACATGGCACTGACGGTGGTGTCGACGGTCACTAGCATCCGCCCGACGCTAGGTCTCACAGCATGGTAATAACCTCGCCAGAGCTCAACTGCCATCCCGCGAAGTAGCTGCTTGCCGTCGGGCACATAGAACGCTCGACCGTTGTTGGGGTTGTTTTGATTTTTGTCCTGCGAGAGAAGGAGCTGGAGGAGGTTAATAGCGGTGGTGGTCTGGACGGTGGCCTCTCCTCGCTCCATGAGCTTTTGAACGTTGCTGTAGGATACGTCAGCCTTCACACGGCTCCAGACAACGAGTGTACACTGACGCGGGTATGATAGGTTCGCCTACGGTACGGGTGATAATGACCTCCCACCACCCCCGAGCATTCCGTTCAGCATTTTGGTTTGAGCCGTGCACGCGGAACTTGAGAGAATTTCAGTCATATTCTTCTGAAGATGCAAGGATGAGGCAGAATAGTGACTGAACTCACTACTCCATTGTCAATGATCTTGGATGAATAAAGAAGTCTATTGCCATCGTAGATGGCTCGGGGTTTGAACAAGTCAGGGTGGACTGTGACTTGGAGTGCGTGGATCAGACGTTGCCTTTGTTCAGGCTTGGGGTCTCGTTGTGGGACAGCGTCGGCAGACTTGAACACTAGGGAGAGTCAGTCCGGGACCTGGTATCCTGTGCCGAAGCTCTCACCGACTGTGAAGAAAGGGGAGTAGACAACAGTGAGTGGCATCACACAAAGCTAGGCATCGGGCGTACCGTCGTATTGATAATACGTGCGGGTAGGGAGACTGAGAAGGCATTAAGCACTCAAGGACATGACAGAAATGACAAGAACAATAGCCAAGACAGAAATGGCCACTGCCGACCTTGGAGATCATACAGGGCATCCAAAGGTCCAATAGAGTGGGTACCGCGTCGGGTCAGACAGACGAACTCGACTTACCTTTTGATTACGAACGAATTGGTGACCACACTGACGGGAGTAGCCGCCATGGATGGACGGACGATGGTTCAGTTGCAATGTGGGTTGAAAGATGAAACGCAAAACTTCGCAGCTAGACCGGGTTTATATCCAAGAGACCCATCACACACGACGCAAACTGAGCTTCGTTCTAAAAGGAGAAGATGCTTCTGGTTTTTTTTCCAATTCAGTCAATCAATAGTGAGCCGCATTAGAGTTGAGAACATTCAATGCTGAACCTTATTATGCGGTCCTGAGGTGGACTTCAATATATCCGCAGTAACACGGCAGCGTAGTTTGGGGGCGTATTCAGAAAGAATAACAGTAGCATACAACACGCACGCGGTATCAGAATAAAAAGAAATGCATTCAACATGTAAAGACGCGAGTGGCGATGTATACGGGGCGCTGTACGCTATGTGTAGAGTGAGGGCGGGAGAAGAGGAAACAGATCCAGTCCGGTCCGGCGCAGTCCATCGAGGTGCGAAGATTAAACATGAACACGCAACCTAGAGGGCGGCCCATGTCGGGTTTGCTGCGCTGCCACGTTGAAAGCATGAGAGCCCACGTTTAGCAACAGCCGGACGATTGCTGCTGCGTCATGGTTTGACCCGGCGTAATCGTCGACGACTTGCCAGCAGCGCCAGCGGGTGTGGAAGTGGAGCCCATCCTGTATGAACGTGTCTAGTGAATAGTAGACCTAAATGACGCGGCGACGTACCGGTCCTTAATCTGCTTCGCCATGGTCAAAAAGGCCTGTTCGACGTTGGTAGCATTCTTTGCAGATGTCTCGAGGAAGGGGATTGTCAATTGGTCGGCAAATTCCTAACAAGCGGGCACAAGCGGTGAGTCGATTGCGGTGCACTGTCCACCACGAGGCAAACCTTTGCGACAGAGTATTCGACGACCTTCTTCCCCGTGAGATCTGACTTGTTGCCCACAAGTAGTTTGTTGACGCCCTCAGACGCATACCGGTCAATTTCTTGCAGCCACTGCTTGACATTCGTGAAGGTGTCTGTGAAGCCGTTAAGAAACGAGCGGCGAAGCTGCTTTTCATGCGCACCATTGTCGGTGACGTCGTATACAACAATAATGCCGTGGGCGCCGCGATAGTACGAAGACGTTATCGTGCGGAACCGTTCCTGGCCAGCGGTGTCCCACTGAAGAAAGAGCGATAGTAAGTGGGGAGTTCGAGAAGCCAACAGGGGAAGCGGTTTGGCGCACAATCTGGAGCTTGACTGTCTTTCCCTCAAGTTCAATTGTCCTAATCTTGAAGTCAACGCCAATGGTGCTGATGTAGCTCTCCGTGTATGTGTCGTCGGCGAACCGAAGCAGCAAACAAGACTTGAGGATATTAGTGGAAAGATATATAGGGCGCAGGAGTAATACCTTGCCGACACCAGAATCACCGATGAGGAGAAGCTTGAAGAGATAGTCGTACTCGCTGGTGTGCATGATGGACGGAGGAGACAGAGCACTTGCAGGCTGTGTTACGAGTCACCGTCACTTTGTCACACGCTCTTCACCTCTGTCTCCCATATTGGCTCTCCTGGCAATCCTTATCCCAAACAGCGTCTCTTAATGCGATAGCCAGCTGCGGGGGTCCATAAAACCAACTTGAAATACTCCAAATACTATAGCTCCTATATGTTCATGTTCTTGCGATTCCTGGTCGCGTTGACCATGCTTATCCCTACTGCCAACGCGCTGCAACCCGGTATCAGACTTCCCCTCATTCGGGTACCTGGAAGTATACCTCGACTAGGTCGCTTGGGCCGCCTAGGTCAGGCTGTGAGCAACGACATCCCTTTGTCAAATATCCAGCAGTAGTAAGGCTCTTTTCTTCGTCTTCAAAAATTCACGCCATTGATATAATTTTTAGCACATATGTCGTTCAAGCCGTCATTGGCAAACAGGTGGCCCAAATTCTCGCGAAGTTCAGGATTCGAAATATTCACTAAAGCAATAGGCCTTCGATTTCATTTGTGACACTGGCTCATCGGACTTGTGGGTGGTCAGCAATGCATGTGAAGAACAAGACTGCAAGGCTGTGCCTCAGTACTCGCCGGACCTTTCAACCACCCTCAGAAGAACAGGCAGTCCCTTCGTACTCGATTATCTGACTGGGAGTGTCAAGGGAGAAATTGTCTACGACTCGGTCACTTTTGGCAACCTGTATCAAGTCAATTCGCAAGTCTTGGCCACTGTATTTGAAACAGCGGACTTGGGCCTCGCCTCAACAGCCACATCAGGAATACTGGGGCTTTGCTTCCCTGCCACTGCCGCAATTTCCGCCACCAAAGGTCCAACGCTGCTTCAGAACCTCATGTCTGTTTTCTCTCCTTCTCAGCACTTCTTTGCCCTCCATCTCGCCCGTGATTCCGGCACCGCCGATCCCACTGCTTCTTTCACCTTCGGCACTCTTGATCCCGCTCTTGCGCCCGATCCCACGCTCATCAACAACTCTCCTGTTCTGCGTTCCGGCATGGAATACGATTATTGGAAGCTCCCCATCTTGCGCCTTACTGTCGATGGCCAGCCTTTCACTATCTCTGAATCTCGCATCCCCGGCGCTGATACTCCCATATGTGTCATTGACTCCGGAACCACTCTCCTACTAGGACCCACTGCCGATGTCGATGCTTTTTTACTCTCTTCTTGGCTCAGTTGCACGCAAGGACCCCATAAACGGTTACCAAATTCGTTGCACGCGTGCCGTCATTCTTGGTCTTGTCCTCGGCAATCCAGCTCGCGAATACGTCTTGCACCCTGCGGACGTGGCGTGGTCAGAAGGCGCGCAGGACGGCTGGTGCACCGGTGGCTTACAGGCGAATGACAATGTCAATGCAGGAGACTGGCTCGCTGGCGACGTCTTTCTACGCAACGTATACGCTGTACACAATTACTCTCAGCCACAACCGTCGATCGGACTGCTCAGCATGACCAACATTGCCACGGCGATGGAGGAGTTTAGAGCGGATCGAGGACAAGACACAAGTAACGACGAAGGCAAAGAGGATACCGATGTAGTGCCTATAGTGACAGACGGCCGGGATGGTTGGGACGCATTGACTGGATTCGTCAAGCGGTGGGAACAACACCCGAGCGAGACTGCAACGAAGTTATTTGGGGCATTTGCTGGTGGCGTCGGTTTCGTGGTTGGAGGTGTCGGTGCTGCGAGTTGGAGGTTTTGGCGTGGTATCTAGCAGGATTTTCTTGACCCTCTCTCACTGTAGCACTTCCTCGGTCCTTCCTCTGTATATGTACAATCATTGCAGTTTACGATTTACAGTCTTCAAACGAACTCTGCTGTATCTGCTGAGACATTCGGGGCACTGCACGCACCTGCTAACATCTAGAGTCGCCTACGACCAGAACCTGCACTGTTTTTCGCGAGGAGGATTCAGTCGCGCATTCTTGGAGCAGTTGAACGCGGCCGCAAATTCCGGTATGTTTGAAACTGTGCCGTCTACTCTGTAGATTCGAGGTGAGTGTGGGTCCGTTCTCAGCCACTGGATCTGAGTAGCGGGTTCGATGATGCCTGTATAAACCCGGCCAAACGAGATGAAGAACAGCTGCTCTCTGTCGCCTAACGTTCAATAGGCTTCTTCTAGAAAAGAAAGAGGTGCACCGTGTATAATTCATGCCAGGCAAGACATATTCATTCCCGGCTTGCAGTGACTGCGAATATTGAGCTTTCCAAGCACGATAGGCGTGGATCAAGCCACTATCTGCAATGTTTTCACCGGCGGTTCTGCCAGTCGGTATCAACGAACTGACAAGCTGCACGAGAAAGAGTAATCATCACAGTTTTCCCTGGAAAGGTTGTCAATTCGAAGCCAAGAATCGCATTGAGACCAAAGGATACCTACGTTGACGTGCACTTTCCCGCCTTTGCCATCATCAACAGTGTACGCTATGATATTTGACAATTGAGTTCTAAGTAAATGAGATGTTGCGCACACAGACCAGAAAATTGGGACTCAATACAGTTTTGTTTGGCTTGGAATGCAGAATTGCTGTGGTTCGTCCACCAATTCTCAAGCTTTCCCTCTTGATTAAACAAGCGTCCCGCGTTATCGAATGCATGCTTAGAAGAGGAATGCCCTTGAGAGTTGCAACACTCGGCACCTGATTGATTGACACTCACGGTCAGCTCATGAGCAGCAACTTGGCCGAAACCGCCATAGGAGAGATAGTTCGGCCTATAAGTAAAGATGTAAGCGCAAACGAAGGATGAAACTGAGCTCGGGCCACCAATCATGGGAAAAGAACGGGGCTTGCATGATGCCCGCAGTGAACACAATCTGAAAGAGCATTGGTTGTTGCCAGCTTCTCACAGTGTTCACGGGAAACCGACCTGATTCACGGCAGCGTCGTAGTACGCATTAGTCGTCGATGGCCACAACAACCTCCATTCGTCGACATTCCGTGGCTTCCCGAGCTTCGACCAGGTCTTGAATGAAACGCTACTTCTGTTTGATTTGTTGAATACATGGATAAGCTCGCAAGGATGAACTCACAGAGCAGAAAGAATATTCTGGAAGTATGTGTTTTCATCGACATCGATATCCTGGTAATATTTCAAGATGGAAGCTGGGTCCAGCGTGTCAGGGTATAGCGGGTATCCGACTTGTATTCGAACAGCATCTGCCTGGCCAACGAAGTTGAGATGAAGACACGGGAGAATCCAGGCAGCAGGTTACCTTTGCCGAGGCTGCCTTAGCAGAAGTCTCGTCCAACCAGGTAATATTCGGAAGAGCGAATTTGAAGGCATCGACGATATCTGTGGCAATATTCGTTCCCTTCTTTCTGGAATCCCCACGGAATGTCTCGTTCACGAAATATCTGCCAACTGCAAACCCAAGATGTATTTCGACCTGGCGAATACAATATTCCGCACGGTCACCCACCGCCCCCTTCTTGGTTCCCGTCAAAGCCTCCAGTAAGGTCCTTTGAGCTTGCCAGGCTTCCGTAGCCATTCCCAGGTTTGGTGAGAGCGTAAGGGCGGCGCGGAACACCAGGTAAGCTTCGATCACCTCCGCGGATGTGTCGTTGAGAATTCCAGACAATGAGGACGGATACGCGGGGTCAGTGACGATTACATTCTCGGGAAAGTCATCGGGTGTGAAAGTGGCAAAATATTCAGCGAAATCGAGTTGCGGGAAAGAGTGGCTGAGATTTGCAAGAGAAAGCCGATTGTACGTCGCGAGAGGATTATGATAAATTTCTCTACAGAGTAATGAGAGACACGTATGTGCAATGAGACCGGGAACGCTAACGCATCGAGACTTGCCTCTGCAAGACGGGTTTCAAAGTTGAAAACCTGTTTAGCCAATTTGCGTGTACGATCGAATTTATCCTGTTCTTCCTCGCCATCGAAGATGGAGAGGAATTTTTGTATCACACCCAAGTACACCTCTTGAACGGTGGATTCTCCGTAGTATTCCTTGGACGACAAACCAAGGGTTGCCTGGTCGAACCACAGAATCATTGACTTGGGGTCTGCGCCAATGTCGCCCTTGGTGTATAACTTGAATAGCGCCTCCACACCTAACCTTCTCCATCAATCGGCGAGGAGACGGACGAGAGCATTGAACCAACCTCGTGAATTAAGGAAAGCCAAAGCAGCAGTCAGGCCCTTGACGGTCATAGCGGTCTGTGTACTCTCCTTCATTGGGACAACAACTTCATTCCCTTGAAATAATCGGCGCAGCTTTCTAATGAATTCAAGTAAAGGTTGGTCACCCATGTCGTTTAAACGAGTCTCATTCAGGCATGACAAGTAGAAACTGCGCAGTTTTTGTAGAAGAATCCGGTCATATGAGTCGATTGAAGAGCCCGTTGACGAAGTTTCCAGAATGCGTTGTATGGCACGTTGATTAGCTTGGTCAAGGGTTTCGAATTGACCAAAGTAGCTCTTGTCGGGAGGAAGTGGATGCGAGGCAATATATCCACCGTCTCAATGTGTCATGAGCCTCAAAAACGGAACGGTGAGTATAGCACACACTGGTAAATTCGAAGAAGTTCTCGCAAGGGTCCTGAGTTTCGTCCAAGGAGGATAGAATGGATGCTGAGAGCTTTATGCACTCTGGAGTCAAGCAGGGTTGCTGTATTCAGTTCAGACCAAGAAGAGTAGGATTGGCAAGGCTCTAACGTGCCTCGGATGGAGAGGAGGTTGGGCCTGAGGGTGGAAAGGCAGTAGTCGTAAGGACAGAGGTTGAGGTGACTGTAACAGTGGGCGCGGGTTTACTTCCATCGCGCTCGCGTTGCCTGAGCTTGCTTCGTTCATGAGCGAACAGCCCAATGAACACCTGAGTGTTCTTCAGGGAGGTTTCCATGGCTTCCCAGCATACATACCGCGCTCAGAAGGAGTAAACACAAAGCAGTTATCAGCAAAATTCGGCTTAGGAAATGCGAGGGACCCCAGGCAACTGCGTTGAGTCGGTCAAGAAACGTTGGCTTTGTCGATTCATGTGGATCCTCGTCCAGGTCAGGATCGTATTCCGAGTCCCGAAGCAAGGGCGCCGTCTCTACACATTCAAAGTTCAAGAAGATCACCAGTAGAATGAGTAAACAACTCGTTTACCTGGGTCCATCTCGCGGTCGCGAGCGTTTCTACCAAAGTGATTACCTCGAAGAAAGCGCCTTTGGCTTGGAAAACGGGAGGAGCAACAACCGCTTCGTCATCGTCGACGGGTACTCTCACAGTATCTCAAAGACTAGCGCTCGAGTGTGAATTTAGAAACAAGAGCGTGACCGCTCTGGGGTGGGTGCCATGAAGCAGGCTATTTAACGAGGAAAGTGGCAAGAGTTAAGTTATATGCTTAGGATACACGTCTGGCAGCCGACTGTACCTCGAGCCTCGGATTCCTTTGATTTCGAGGCTAATCTGCATTGACGATTATTAAATTCTACAAAGCACCCTATTGACGCCACGGCAGTAGACCGTCAAGCATACTCCGCTCTTGAATGTCTTTACTCCTCCCTCTGATTGCCCAGATCCCCCAGTTGGCCTTTATCATCACTCGCGGATCGAAGTCAGAAATCTCCCACTTCTCGCTGCTGAACGTATTCGGACCCGGCATGACTACCCACTCAAACTGACCCGCAACATCTGGCGCCTCCGACAACGACCTCACATCTCGTTCCACGTCCGCAGGAGAGAACCCGGTGACGAATATTGGACATTTGGATTCCAGAAGGAGGGGAAGTATTGATCCCCACTCGGTTGGGGAAGCGATTTGTGGGAGAGGCGTAACACCATCCTCTGCGAAGGAATTTTCGGAAGGGAATCCAAACCCAGGCGAGAAAAAGAAGAATGCGTCGCTGTAAGGGTCCAGCGACTCGGAGAAAAGGTGATGAACGTCGAGATAGTTTGTTTGGAGGCCGGTGACGGTCAGCTCTTTGGTGTAAGGTGTGGTGTACGAGGGGACACCGTAGCGACTGATCGAATTTCGGGTGTACTTCTGACGGTCAATGGGTACGGGTGGCGGAGGTTTGAATACATTTGGGAGGTACTCTTTTCTATTTTGAAGCTCTGCGACCTTGTTTTGGTGTACTTCTTCTGGGGGAACTTTAGCAGGAATGGCGATTTCGGTGGATGGAGAGTCAGTCGGGGAAGGAGAGGAGGTGGAGGAGGAAGGGGCAGCGTTTGAATGAGAGTGCTGAACCTGGGGGGGCGGTTTGGGCGTTTCCCCCCGCGGTAAAGAGACCTGGGGGCCGATGAAAAATATATGCAGCTGGGCTGCTGGGAAGAGCAAACATAATTGCTCCCAGACATGGACGGGCAGGGATGACTCAGCACGCGCTCCGAGAATGAAGATTCGGACCTGAGGCTTGCCCACTTGAGCCTCAGCTGTTTCGGGGGCACCCAAGGGGACATGCAAAGTGGATCTGATGGCTAAGATGCATCCAGAATTAGGACAAGAAACCAGTCTCAAATCTGGAACGCACCAGCGAGGGACCTGCTGCCCTCTGGTGTTAGACGTTGATTGCTCAACATCAAAGGACTCCATTGGTGAAGCGCACTGCCTATAGTAATAGGATAGGTGAGCAGTTTACTAGCATGCCGACGCGACCGTTCCGTGTCCATTGACATGAACCCGCGCGTGTACCAGAAAACGTCCCAGTTTGCGAATGAAATAGCTTCTTCGTACCCTTGGGGTCCTGAAATCACGTTTAGCAACGCGGTAGTGTGCTCAAGAGAAGGCATACCAGGTAATTCAAACTCAACCATTCTGCGTCCACTGCGTAGATCGTGTTCATCCTCATTAGCCTCTCGAAGCCGCAAGCAATACTTTTGATGTTCTTCGTCTTGTTTCCAGTGCTCCTCTGAACAATGTGTGGGCCAGCCGCAATCGGGGCACTCGAAATCTACATTTTGAGGTTCTCGATGCTCGTGTGGGATGCCTTGCTCATGCGAAGTCGTGCAAACAGGACAGGGTGCTATCCTTTTGATAGCCTCACCCCGCGCCTGAAGCATGGGGAACGGGGATTTCGAGAAGGGGTGAAAAAGGTCATCCTGGGTCAGTACCGGGACTGGGTCGGACTTTTTCGGAGCGGGCTTAGGTTTGCGGAGGAAAGAGAAAATATGTCGGCGGGAATTGCATGGTGAAGGAGAGAGATAAGAGGCGCGTGGTCGAAGCGCGACATGGAGGCGCGTTGTCGAGCGCTGTCGCAGAACAGCGCAGGACATGAGAGCGGTGTCGTGACCACCGTGACCTCAAATTTCTCTAAGTAAATTTCTTCGCAGATCACCACCACCAATGACCATGGTCAGACAAGCAACAGTGTCTCGCAAGACCAACGAAACAGAGATTGAAGTAACTCTCAACTTGGATTGTGCTCCTGGCTCTGGTGTTACTCAGACTATCAATGTTTCCACCGGGATTGGCTTTCTTGATCATGTATGTCTGGTGCAGAATTCGACCATGCTCTGTCAATAGCTCGTCGACCCACGTAGATGTACACGGCGCTGGCAAAGCACGGCGGCATGTCGCTAACTATGAAGTGCAAAGGCGACTTGTGGATCGACGACCATCACACCGCAGATAAGCTATCCTGAACTCAAAAGATGGGCTTTGGCCGAGAATTTCTATGCGTGTATACAGGATAGCGCAATTGCTCTTGGTACGGCCTTCAAAGAAGCGCTGGGAGAGGTGCGGGGCATCCGCCGCTATGGGACTGGCTTCGCCCCGCTCGACGAGGTCAATTGACAATTGATTCAAGTGTTGCTCCATCATTCATTTTCGCAAAGGCGCTCTCACGAGCAGTCATCGATATTTGCTCTCGGCCATACTGTGTCACAGATCTTGGCTTGAAACGAGAAAAAATAGGTGATTTGTCGACAGAGATGATTCCGCACATTTTCTACTCTTTTGCGATTGCTTCTGGGGTCACTCTGCACGTTGATGTTCTTCGCGGTGAAAATGATCACCATCGGTGCGTTGCCTAGTCAAACGTGCAAGCTTTCGCACTCAGAGGGCAAATCAGCTCGGAATCTGCGTTCAAAGCACTCGCACTTGCCATCCGTCAAGCCATCGAACAAACAGGCGGCAACGAAGTCCCCAGTACCAAAGGGGTACTATAAAATGGTTCGCAAGCTGGCTGTTGTATAAAATATATTGATCCACACATTTGTACATAAGTTACTACGACCAGAACAAACACTGCTTTTCCCGAGGAGGGTTCAATTTCGCGGTCGGAGAGCAGTTGAACGCAGCCGCAAATTCCGGGATGTTTGAAACTGTCCCATCCACCCTGTATACATTGGGAGAATGAGGGTCAGTCCTCACTCGTTGAACTTGAGCAGCAGTCTTCATGATGTTCCCCCAAATCCGACCGAACGCAATGAAGAACAGTTGCTCTCTGGGAAAATAATCAATTGAATGTGAGAGGTATATCGATGACTCTTACCGTGTGTAGTGCATTCCTGGCAAGATATATTCATTGCCGGCCTGGAATGACTCCGAGTATTGAGCTTTCCACGCGCGGTACGCCTGTATCAAGCCGGTGTCTCCAATATTTTCGCCGGAAGTCCTGACCGGTATAAGGATCGACGAAGTAGAAATGAAGTGCAGAACCTACATATTGCCCTAGAAAGAATGTGAGCTGATTGATGATTGGAGCAAAGCAACCAAGCAGGCTTACGTTGACGTGTATTTTTCCACCTTTCCCATCGTCCACAGTATAGGCTAAATAGTACATTAAACGCAGCCAATTGATAAAAGATTTCACGACTTACCCGAATATTGGGCGACAATGCAATCTTGCTTGACTTGGAAACCTTCATTACTTGAGTTTGTCCACCAATTCTCTAATTTTCCTTCTTGATTATATAATCTGCCGGCCGAGTCGAAAGCGTGCTGCCGAAAGGATCAGTAACATGCTGCTAGCTGAACGAGGGGCATTCACAGTCAGCTCATGAGCAGCGACCTCGCCAAACGCGCCATAGGAAAGATAAGATGGCCAGTCATGCGAGAAGAATGGGGGCCGAAGAATACCAGCGGGGAAGACGATCTAGATCTCATGTCAGTATTTCCCCAAGATGCGCCACATGATGCCAAACCTCATTTGAAGGTGGGTTGAAGTAAGCATTAACCATTGACGGCCACATCTCCCATTCGTCAACATTTCGTCGCTTGCCAAGTTTCTGCCACATCTTGTACGAGTCGCTGCCTCTGTTGACGCAGTTGTTGGAAAAAGAATTAGTCCTCAAGGATGGACGTACCTGGCAAAGAGAATGTTCTCAAAGTATGTGTCCTCATTGACCTTGACATCTTTGTAATACCGCAATATTGAAGCCGGATCGCGCGTGTCAGGAGACACTGGGTATCCCACTTTGACTCGGATGGCATCCGCCTAGTAAACGCCATTGAGTTCAAGTTGTAAGTTTCTGTAGTGTGAGTTACCTTTTCTGCGGCTGCATCGGCCGAGGTCTTGTCCAACCATGGAACATGAGGGAGCGAAGCCTTGAAAGCATCAACAATATCAGTGATGACTTTCGTTCCCTTCTCTCTCGAGTCTCCACCAAACGTTTCGTTGACGAAATATCTTCCAGATGCGAACCCAAGATGTGCCTCAACTCTACCCACACAATATTCGGCACGATCACCCACTGCACCCTTCTTGATACCCGTCAAGGTCTCGAGTAAAGTACGCTGAGCTTGCCAGGCCTTCGTTGCCATTCCCAAATTAGGTGCGAGTGCAAGGGCGGCGCGTAAAACCAGATAACCCTCGATCACCTCCGCCGAAGTGTCGTTGAGGATATCCGACACCGAGGACGGATACGCAGGGTATGTGATGATCACATTCTCTGGGAAGTTACGAGGAGTAAAGGTCGCAAAATATTCGCCGAAATTGATTTGCAGAAGGGAATCCGTAAGATTGGTTATCGGAACTCGATTGTATGTGACGAATGGGTTCTGATACACGTCGCTGAAAAAAGGTTCAAAGATACACAATATTCCTTGTAAACTTGTGAACTCACGGATCCAGAGTTGCATTCGCGATACGAGTTTCGAATTCGACGACTTGCTTCGCCAGCTTGTGCGCAGCCTCTGTGCGGTTGGGCTTCTCGTCTTTGTCATCATCGTCCTCCGGATCCCACGGCGGCCACGGCCACGAAGGCCAGGCTTCCGCGTTTTTCACCAAAGTTGGTGTCGAGGACCGCAACAACAACTTCTCCTCCTCGTCTGACAGGGTGAAGAACAGCCTTTCCGCGACGTCTTGATAGATTTGAACGATAGATGGTTCTTCATAATATTCCTTGGAAGGTAAACCCAAACTTGCTTGGTCAAACCATAAGCTCATGAAGTTGGGGTCGACGCCCACATCGCCCTCTACGGAGAACGAAAATAGCGCCTCGACACCTCGAGAGTGGAGGAAAGCTAAAGCGGCTGTGAAACCTTTCACAGTGAGCGTAGGCTTATCGTCCTTCTCCTTCGTGATCACCAACCCTTTCTCTCTGAAAAACTTCTTCAACGTCTTGGTGAAGTGGATCAAAGGCTCAGTTCCAATTTCATCCAAACGGTTCTCGTTCAAACACGACGAGTAGAAATTGCGCAATTTCTGAAGAAGTATCTCGTCTTCAGAGGTGGTGAAGGAAGAGGTTGCCGAAGGTGTCTCCAGGAAGTGCTGAATGACCCGTTTGTTGTCTTGAGCCAAAGCTTCGAATTGCCCAAAGCTACCCTTGTCCGCGGGGAGCGGATTCGCAGCAATGAATCCACCATCTGAGACTAGAATTGAGCCCAATAATCGGTCATGTCTATAGAATACTGACTGGCGAAATCAAAGAAATTCTGGCAAGGGTCTTGTGACTCGTCCAAAGAAGATAGAATAGCTGCTGAGAGTTTTATGCACTCTGTTGTTAAGCAGGGTTGCTGAATGTCAGGTCAGACCGAGAGCGGTAAGAAGAGGGTATCAACATACCTCAGCCGGAGGAGAAGTGGGACCCGGGGGCGGTATGGCGGTCTTGGTGACAATAGACGTTGACGTTACTGTAACAGTCGAAGCAGGTTTACCTCCATCTCGTTCGTGCTGCTTCAGCTTCGTGTATTCCCCAGCGAAGAGGCCGATAAAGACCTGGCATGACGCGTTAGCAAGATTGTTGTCTGCACTTACGCGGCCTACATACCGCGCTAAGCAGCAGCAGGAACAAAGCGACCACAAGAAGGATTTGGGTCAGGGGAGTTAAGGGTTCTTGCGCGATGGCGTTGATGCGCTCGAGAAAGGTAGTTGGTTCGGCGGGTTCATCGCGATATTCGTCCAATTCTGGGTCGTACTCTGAGTCCCGAAGTAGAGGCGCTGTCTCGACATGTTGAGTAATCGCGTTTCCCAACAGAATTGCATGGTTCTTGCTCACCCTGGTTGCTGTGTCGCGGCCGGTCAACCATAGCTGGAGAGATAGAGCACACGCCCTGTGGGTGAAGAGGCTAAATAACCAAGCCTTGAGGAACAAGCGAGGCGACCAAGTTAATAGTGTAAAGTTACGAGCAGGGTGTCTCGGCCTCGCCCACCTAACACGTTCAAACAACCGCTTTGCTCCCAATTTGGAAAGATTTCGTAAAACTCGAGTCCGACTCGACTCAAAATGACTCTAGATAGCGACGTGTTGGTCTGAGGGGGGGAATGCTGTGGCAAATGAACGTCCCGCGAACACTTAGTACTTAGCTCTCACCAGAGTCTCCCAAATTGAGCACAGTCCGTCATGATTGAACTTGAACTGACGTACTATTATGTGGATGAAAGTAAAGCACGATGAAGTGTATAGTTACAAATTTTAACCGGAAATATGCATCCAGCCTTTTGGAAGATGCTACAATAAATACCGTGAAAACCTGTAAAAACCGCGACTAGTAATGTAAAGTACTGTAAGGTACGAAGGGTCGGACGACTGATATATATGAACAAACGTAAAATACGAGCATGAAGGGTACGTCCCGAAACAATGGGGTGGAAGATGGATACATGTAGGATAGGGTAGGTAAATGAAGCATGAATATAGCATACAAGAAGAGTCCGTTGGCGTTTAACTCATAATATTTCGAGCAATTCGTCGGGGGTGGGTAGAGGGAGAGGGACTGCGGCAGGTGAGAGGGCGATGGGCGATACTGGGCCAGGAGATACTAGGCCAGGATAGGAAGCGTGACGTTGGAACGGGTTTCGTGTGTGCATACGAGAGATCGGAGAAGCTGTTGGCTAAGGTCATTATGACTCCAATAAAGAAAGCTCGAACACTGACAGAGAACGTTTGTGAACCAGCGTACGGGCAGAGTGCTGCTGTCATGGTCATCGCCTTCGATGTCAGGCGTACAATTATTGCGACTAGGCTGGGTGGAGCGGGAGACCTCCAACTCTTCTTCTACGACGTCGTTCTTTTGCTGTAGCAGCACTCGCCCTTTGAGAGAATAGGAACGCTCATGCTGGAAAGTAGGAAGAGAGACCGCGCCCTGGCGCCGAGTGAGGAGCACGGGGGAAGAGGGAGGGAAGAATGAGGGGCGCAAGATGGAAAGGAATTCTTCCAAGGCTTCGGAGGGAAGGGGGGACCTGAGACGTAAGAAGTGAGATTTAGATGAAGCAAAAAGCAAAGTCGATGGCTACTACGGGACAGATCGCCTAATACTGACCTGGGAGAAGATCTCTGCGACGAGATATCTTTATCAAGGACCTCTGATACCTTGCGGTCGTCGATCTCAGGAGAGTTTTCATCGACGCGAGCCCTTTCAAGATGATCCGGGGCCGAGCCTAGCATTCGGGAACGAGTGAGGAAAGTATTGAACCGAACGGGGCGAGGGGCAACCAGAACGGGGGTGTCGTGTGTGGTGAAGGGCATTTAGAATAAGTGATACAACGTGCAGTAGAAAGAAGGTGAGGGTACTACTACGAGGACCGTGATGATGGGGGAGAACAAGAACAATGTCCTGATCAGCAATGTATGCATTTGTTTGTCTAAAGCATTAGAATGTCAGGTTGTCTTCCACCATCATCTTCTCTTGTTCTTATCGTCCGCTAGAAAGGCAGAGTAACACTAGAAAGAACATACCATTCATGTCCGCATATCCTGCCGCCCTCGGGTCTCCTCTTACTTCATCCCTAACTCCGGCTCTCTGACCAACTGCTGTTTTCGTACTCCTGTCACAACAACTATTAAATGCCTCAGTTTTGCCTATAAAGGCTTCGCGCCGGCGTCCTCTCGCGAGCTTAACCTCCACCATGAATCCTCCCCATCTTGATTCTCAGTCCCTCGACGAATCAACCCCCCTTTTGGAGGACCATGTCGATCTTGAGGCCGCCAAAAGAAAGACACCGCTGCCCAGAGCCTTAACTGCTCTGTGTGTCGCAAGATTTTCAGACCCAATATCCTACTCGCAGCTCTTCCCGTACATCAACAAAATGCTCTACGATCTCCGTCTGACCGACGACATGGCGAGAATTGGCTTCTACTCGGGTATCTTGTCGAGATTGTTCTCTACTTCCGTCGTCTGATCTCGAGAGCAGGCTTGGTTGTAGGGTCTGTTTTCTGTCCCGTCGAAATCATCTTAGTTCAATTTATGAGGAATCGATATTTGCCGTCTCACAAACCCTGACCACATATACCTGGGCTCGAGCATCTGGTACTTTCCCTGACCTGCCTGGTCAATCTCTCCGCGGGGAACCGATTGACCATTCGTAGACTCTGTTGGCCGTCGTCCAATCATACTCATTTGCGCCGTCGGTCTCGCCATCGCCACATTGCTTCTGGGTTTCTGCACCTCCCTTGCAGACATCATATTCGTCCGTGCATTGGGTTAATCTTCAGGGTTCCTTCAAGGCATCGCAAGGCTCATCAGACTTCTTGTTTTTAGCGGGATTTTTTGCAGGGAATGTTGCAGTCTATCATGCGGTGCTCGCAGAAATCACCGACTCGAGCAATAGTCCCAGAGCCTATTCCCTCTATGCATTCATCTGTGAGTCACTGTTGCCCTCACAGGGACTACGAACTTCAACTCGATCCACGTAGGGCCCCTGGGCAGCACAATCGGCCCACTCATAGGTCAGGCATCGCGCTTCGCCCTTTTATACTGGCCTTCTAATTCCGCGAAGGCGGCTCCTTCTCGAATTTGGGCACAAAGTTTCCCCAATTATGGGGCTACGACTTCATTCTCGCTCATCCTTACTTCATGCCGAATTTCGTCTGCGCCTTATGTGTGGTGGTTGGGTTATGCCTCTCGTACTTCTATCTGGAAGAGGTCCGTTTTTCATCTCATCTCTACAACCATAACCAAGTGCGATTCTATCGTAGACTCTTCCAGCTAAGCGCCGTGGGTCTAGTATAAACATGGGTGTCACCTGTCAAGCCCCTCGCCTTGGTGCCCTGGATTTGTTGTGTATTCCGATGTTGCGCGCCTTGACAATGTCAAGCTTCACACTTGCCTTCACCGCTACTGCGTTTGACGTCGTCTTTGTTCTCTTTTGCTATACGCCGATAGAACAGGGTGGGCTTTCGTTTTCGGTAAGCTCAAACCGTGTTCTGGAGAATTTGAACTCATGGCTTCGTTCTAGGTGACTGAGATCGGCAACGCCCTGTCATTGAACGGTCTTCTTCTCGCTGTTTTCCAGCTCTTCATCATGCCCAGCTTACTGCGAAAGTATCGTAGCTCTTCTCTCTATCACACATGCACCCAATGTTGGCCGCTCACCTTTGCGCTCATGCCCTTGTTAAACCTGGTCGTACGCCGTGGGTACGACGACGACAACGAAACTGTGGAGCTGACGACCAACCTCACATTGTGGATCGGCATTGTATTGATTCTGAGCTGCTCGCGCATTGCTTCTGCAGCGTTTACGTTCGTATTCCCCAACCTCTGTATCTCTCTGCCTGCTCACCAACGCGGGCAGAACCAACATGATCCTGATTCGGGACAATGCACCTAACCCTTCATACATTGGCGCGTGCAGTGGACTGATGCAAATGATCATGTGCGTCTCTCGAATGTTCAGCCCTGCATTCATCAGCTCTGTGTTCGCTCTCTCGGTGGGCAACAATCTTCTCTGGGGGTATCCTATCTGGGTGGTTGTGATGTTGGGATCGTGCTGCATAGGATGCTATATCTCGCACAAAATAAAGATAATGGATCAACAAGCATAGATATATAGGCTACATTGTCCCTGGGGTTTCGTGTTGTCGTTGACATCAAGTAGAATGATTGCTTGTATTACGGGCAGTGTTGGAATTTAAGGGGTTAATAAGGGTAAAATTTGAAGCTCAGGCCTTAAGCTTAACTAGGGCTTAATATTAAGGGCAAATTAAGGGTCAAGTTAAGGGCTGTTTAATTTTTTTCTGCGCGAGCCAGGACCACCTCCAGGTGAACAAAATGCAAGACTTTCCCTCTCAAATCCCTTGTGACTTCCCAGGGACCTTCATTCACGCACTGGACTTGAAATAATTCGTCGCTAAAACTTCATCCAAGGAACATCAAATAAATTGAGACTGTTTTGTATATTTACAATGCTTTTTCAGATGTTTCCCTGCAAAACAAATGGCTCTTTTGAGCATTCTCAGCTATTCTCAACATCAAGTTGGTTCAACTGGTGAGATAATGGCAAAAAGAATGTTACATAATCGATCATTAACCCTTAATTAAGGCTTAAGCCCATCGACAATTGAAGCTAAGGCCTGAACTTAAGGGCAAATTAAGGCTTAACTTAACTTAAGGGTTAACCCTTAATTCCAACACTGATTACGGGTCCCAAGGCGATCTGGCTTTGCCCCCAACTCCTGCAGTTAGAAATATAGCGTTGCCATTTTCGTTGATGTAGAAGCAGTCCTCGAGCCGTACTCCGACCTGCAATAGGTTTGAAGCGGGCCACGAGACAATGGTCTTGAACTTACCTTGCCCTCGATATAAATACCTACAAACCAAATTTAGTTACGTGACTTCGGTTTTGGTCAAAGGCACTCTAACCAGGCTCATTCGAAAATGCATGACCTGTCTCGAGAACTGTTTTGCTTCCTCCGTTGAGATACGGATCTTCATGGACTTCTAGACCGATACCTATGGTACACCTTCGATAAACGGAAACTGAAAACATAGAAATAGACGCACCGTGGCCCAGCCTATGGGTGAAGTGCTTGCTGTTGTTAAGAGAAGCACGAGCCGCCTTGTCCACCTGCGCTGCTATTGTACCAGCGTGCGCTGTTGCGATCGCCTCCGTCTGTGCGGTGTGTACCTGGCGCCAGATCTCAAGATGGTCGTCGGGTATCTCGGAGCCGTCAAGCGCAACTGTCTAGAATCCAGCCTTGAGCAAGACGCGCCTTTTATATGAAAAAAGCTATACATACGCGAGTAACGTCCGACTTGTAGCCGTGAAGACCCGCTGTACAGTCGAAAAGAGCAAAGTCGTTCTTTCCCAGTGTTCGATCCGTACCGGCTCCATGAGGGAGGGCCGCATTCTCTGGAATTTCATGACATACTAGAAGACATGTACTGACGCATACAAATGGCCTACCTCCGAAAAGCACTAAGCAGCCCCCGTCTTTCAACCCCGCCGAAGCTAAGGCGCTCTTCATCAAAGCACCAGCTGTAGATTCGTGAATTCCGAAATGAAGCTGTTTACGGACGGCCCGAATAGATAGCACCGTAGCCTAGGCAGCGAAGATTGGGTTGATGGGTCAAAGAAGAGATCAATCACGAACTTCATTCGCGCATTTCATCAGTTCGATTTCTGCAGGCGATTTGCGCTCGCGTAGACGTTTGATTTCATACGGAGCTGAAGATACAGTCACTTGAGGATGCGCGGCTTGCAAGCCATCGACGATGAAGTTCCTCGTCTGCCCATCGACGAATACAGACCCTGGAGTTGCAGAAAGAATGGACATGGCATGTTCATAAGGATTTGACTCCTCAGCCCATTCAATAAATGTGACGCCTACAGTCATAATTCAGGTTGTGCTGGCAGTATAATTGATATTTCAAACCTTTGGCCGACACTGGTAGCATTTTGGCACGCGTCGCCTCGAAAGCAGGGGTAAGAACGGAAACTTTTGCTTCAATAGTGTCTCCGTTTTGATGAGGCGTTATTATCAACAACAATGGACGTTCGCTATGACCCCAGTTTGCCTGGGAGAAATTTCCATAGAAGAGAGAGCTAGCCCCAGGTTCAGCCATATACGCAGATGCGTTGAGTTCGACCAGGGTTCTAGCTAGAGATGTTCGGCGAGCCTCGTACTCGTTTGCACTGATGGGACTCAGAAGTTCGCAGTGCTTCGGTGTGCGTAAGACATCGTAGTCGGTCTTGACCCATGAATTGTGAACACAATGGACGAGCGCGACAAAGAACAAAGCAGATAGAGCAGTTGCCTGGATGATTTTGAATTATTTTGGATTATTTCACTTGGAACAAGGAGCTTCTCAACTAATCTGCGACCTTGGGGAGCTCTTAATCTCTGCTGCTCGAGTGCTATAGGAATACCCTTCTCCATAACGGATGGGAGGAGTACGACCAACTTGAAGATAGCGCAGATAAAGTCTGATAAAGTTGAGTTCGGGAGGCGGCGGCCATCGGTATAATGGCCGCGGCATAGGCAAGAATTTCCTTTTCTGGATTGCGTCCCACGGTGGTCGCGGGCCGACCGGGGTGTGACGGAGTGTGACCCACCCCTTACTACTCAGTCAAGACTCGGTGCTCGCAATATACTGTACGGATGGATACCGAGACCCTCCTCGCCATCGTTGAAACGCTTTTGGATGTTACACAATCCAAGGAAGCCATCATGGAAGCTCTCATAGAGCATGATGGGGACCCCGAAGCTGCAGCCCGATATCTAACTCGCAAGTCAAGACCAACGGAAAAGAAACGTCCACGCGCCGATTTGACAGGCTGGCTCAAGCCATCTTCCGCCAAAAAGCTCAAACCCAGCATCAGCGACCCACAACTCGAAACCACCCCTGTCGCGTCAACATCGCGCGCGCGTCTGCCAGAGGGGGAAACAAAGCCAGTTGTCGATCTAATGACTATCTTGAAGCAACCTCCAAAGCCAGAGAAAACCGCACCAAAACTTCCCCCGCTAATGCTGTCCACACCTGAACATGTGGCAGAGCATACACCATGCACCCTTCATCCGTCCATTTTACCTCCAGAGCTTGCGTGCCGGTTGTTCTATGCAATGGTAGATTTGTCAAGACGGTGGAATAGAAACAAATGGTGGCTCTTCGATCGCATGTAAGGCCTTCATCGTCGCCACTCAAAACGCCTTTCACACTCCTCAGAGTCGAGTCACCTCATCGAACTTCATTTTTTGCGCGAGCCGTTGCAGCAGTGGACGGCTCGGCAGCTGACCAGGCTGATAACGCCCAATGGCAAGAGTCTGCGCGAGCTTGGTATGGATTTGACCCACGAAGCCTTGCATTTTTTACAACTTGAGCTAGGTATAACGGTCGAATAGCCGAAACACCAGCTCTCTTTCCTCCTGAAATGGAAGAGGCTTGCACTATCATTGAGCGTGTCGTAAATGAGGAAATTAAAAAAAGGATCCGTTTCCCCCTTGAGTGGGATGGTGGTTCCGGTGATGATCCCGCTTGGCGCGCCAACGTCGCTGCGTCCAATTGTTATGAGGGTGGGAAGGAGAGTGTCGGGTTCGTACTTTTTTGTTTGCCTTGCCTCCTGGATGTTCACTCTCCCAAGATTCCATTCCGATCAATTGACTTGCCTGGGACCATACCCAACTATCGGTGAATTACACTCTATTTGACAGCGAAAATGCTCATGAAATTATAACAGCGTCCTTGAGCCTCGGTGGGTGTTCTGCTCTTACTCTGAGTAAAGTGTTATAGCTGTGGTTGGCTTTAGGAACTCGTCGTGTGTTTAGTTTGAGGGAGGTCATCCCATCGGACGAAGCGAAATCTCGCCGAGCTAGAACCTTCAACGTGCCCCTCCCGCATAATTCAGTAAGTTACATCTGAGTCTCGAAAATAACTGTTCCGTAAACACGTCGCTAGTTGACGATCATGCATGCTTCCTGCCAAGAAAGGTTCAAGCACTCTATACCACCGCAGCCAGCACTCGATATGTATCGACCCGCGTTTCCTCGAATGCCTGGGGGCGACATAGAAAGTTCAAACTGCCGCATAAACATAACGTTCCGGTTCTACCGGCCGGATTTTCTTCCAGCCAGGTGAGTGCAATGGTGATTCTCATTTGTATGCCAACTTTGCGGGCTCAGCGTCCCGCGATGCAAGTGCAACGTGCCTACTATCTTACGTCCCGACATGAAAAATAGAGTGGACGGTAAGACCGATCGTTACTGGTGGACATGTTATGCGGGGGCACAGAATGAAGGCAAGGGATGCAACCTGTGGCAAACTATGGACACGAAGAAGGAAGGAAGAGGACCTGTTGTGGCTGATAGATTGTCTGCCCTGTAATTTTCGAGTTCGTTAGACCTCAATTAGACCTGTTGAACAATTTGAGTGCACGGATTCGGAAGCGGCTCGCGGGAGGATGAGTGAAAAGTGATGAATCAGATGATGTTCAGGGGTTTTTTCACGTGTCATGCGTCTTCGGTCAAAATTGCGCCGGTCGCGCTCTTGCTCTTTACTTGACCATGGCCGCCAAATTTCTCGCTGGAGACAGTATCCAACCTTACCCAGAACAACTCCCTGAGAAGCACTCAGTCCCAGTCCCTGGAACTAAGCGTCCTGGCCAGACTGGTATCTATACTTCCTCTCCATTCATCCCGTCTAATTGACTTGGCATACCACTAGCTCACTATATCCACGGTAAGGCACGAACGCTCACCGTTTAACCATTCATTTTCAATGACTGCCAGGCATCTGGGGATTTTTGGACCCTACGAAACACAGTATTCGGGTCGTACCCGATATCTTCACTAGTGGTATTGCGAAAGGAAGGGACAGGCCTTTCCTCGGCCACCGACCCGTCGTTTCCAAGCAACCCCTCAAGTTTGCCAATCATTACGAATGGCAAACTTATGGCCAGGTCGACATTCGGCGTCGCAACATCGGAAGTGCCCTCACGCATTTATTCAACACTGGTGCAGTTGGCGGAGGAGACCTTCCGACGGTGGGACTATGGTCTATCAACCGACCTCGTAGGCTTATCCGACCGACATCTGAATCGGGTTACAATAAACTTGGTTGCAGAATGGCAAATCATTGACATTGGCTTAACCAGCTACAAAAAAGTTGGTGTCAGTTTGTATGATACTTTGGGCAAAGATTCAGTCGGTAAGACCGCATTTCAGGCTTCTCTTTGCGTCTCGCTTATCATGCTTCAGAACACATGTAGCTTGCGTTTAACAGACCTTCCTCCTTCGTTCTCATTGACTTGCAGAATCAACCATGCGGAGCTGACTATTATTTTTTCGACCTTGGATCATATCCCGGCTCTCTTGAAGATGGCTCCCAAGATCCCCGTCCTCAAGATGATCGTCAGCATTGACCCTCTGAGTCCGGAAATCAGCAAAGTCTTCACGGAATGGGGCCAGATTCACAACATCGTGGTGAAGGACCTGTCAGAAAGTTGGTTCACGTATCGTTCTTTTCTTCGCTGCAACTTACATCACCCTTCTAGTCGAAGCGCTGGGACAAGCCAACCTCATTGAGCCAATTCCTTGTTTACCGTCCGATATCGCCTCGATAGTTTACACTTCGGTGAGCAAGATTGGGAAACTCCAAATACCCCTTCTCATCCCTTCCTAGGGCACCACAAATATGCCCAAAGGTCTGTGAACGCAAAAAATATTCCCAAAACAAAAGTTTGATCATTGAATACCAGGTGTGGTGACTACACACGGACAGTTTGCCAGTGGCGTCGTGACCAACCTCCTTGGCCTCGAAATGACCGAGGACTCCTCCGTGTTCTCTTACCTCCCGTTGGCGCACATCTATGGGGTATCAAATTTCCGTAGAAGTTGCACCTCTCTTTCTGATAGCAGGCTTCGTTCAGCGCATCAACGAGATGGCTTCATGCGCTATCGGTGCCAGAATCGGCTTCTTTACAGGAGATCCTCTCCGTCTCATAGAAGACTGTCAGATTCTCAAGCCTGCCTTCTTCCCTTCAGTTCCTCGCGTGCTGAACAGGATCTACCAGGCGGCCATGGCTGCCGCCGACGTACCCGGCGTAAAGGGCGATTTGTTCAGGAAGGCTTATCAGGCTAAGGTCGAGAAATTCCGTACCACCGGCGACAACACCCATTGGTTCTGGGATAAGCTGGTTTTCCGCAAGGCAGGTGGACAACAAAGCTTCCCTTATCTGCTGCTTGACATGAACAAATTCAGATTCGTGCTGTTCTTGGCGGCAACATCATGATGATGTCGAGCGGAGCCGCGCCTCTCAGTGCCGACGTCGTGAACTTCCTCAATGTCGCCTTCTCTTGTTATTTCGCTGAAGGTGTGTGCGTCTATCCTTTACGTGAATTGCATTCTGAAGTAGAGCTTGGTAGGGTAAGACACACAAAGTGAATGGAGAACAGGCGAATGACTTCATGTTCGTTGTAGATATGGGATGACTGAGACATGCGGGGTTGGCAGTCGATCCTTCAAGGGCGACGCAACGGCCGCTGGCACAGTTGGACCGCCACAGTCCTCGAACATGATGAAGCTCGTGGATGTTCCTTCAATGGGCTACACCTCGGAGGATTTGCCATGCCCGCGAGGTGAACTCCACGTTCGTGGTGCAAACTGCTTCTCTCGGTATTATAAAGGTTTGTGTTATCTGAGAGTTTCTTCTGGTCTTTTGTTGACCTGGTGATGTGTATAGATGAGAAGACCACGGCAGAGACTGTTGACGATGAGGGATGGGTCCGCACTGGAGACGTCGCAGAAATTGACGCCAAAGGCAGGTTCAGGATCATTGATCGTGTCAAGGTCCGTGTCCCCGTCTTTAGGCAAATATAGACACTGATTTCACATTTCTTGTGCTTAGAACATCATCAAGCTTGCTCAGGGCGAATATGTCGCATTGGAGAAAATCGAGAACGTCTATAGCACCTGTCCCGCTGTCATGCAGCTCTACATCCACGGCGACTCGTTACAATCGTTCCTTGCCGGTATCATCGTCCCCGACCCAGCGCAGCTTGCCCCCATTGCTTCGAAGATCTACGGAAAGAAGATCGCGCCGGAGGATACAGATGCATTGAAGGCTGCGTGCACGGACCCACAGGTGAACAAGCACATCTTGGGGATGCTTACGCAGGAGGGAAAGAAGGCTGCGTTGAAAGGGTACGCAACGCTGTTATGTTTAATTGTGTGCTCGCTGACGTTCTCGGAATTGCTATTCCAAGCTTCGAGAGCCTGAAGCGCATTCACGTCACATTGGATCCTTTTGGCACGGAGGACAACACAATGACACCGACGATGAAGATTCGACGGAAGGATGCGTATAACAAGTTCAAGAAGGAGTTCGACGCCATGTACGCCCTCGGCGAGCCCAAGCTCTAAAACCCCACGAGAACGACAGGGACGGAAACGGAGGCTTATATCCCGTTTTATTTGGATGTTATTTTATTCTCTTATTACTTAGTGCAAAGGATGTTTGTCCAATTACGAGGACTGATAAAAGTAGGGCTACACGTATGTGAAGTTAAGTAAATGGCAGCGTACAGTACAACGGTATGGGGGAGGGGGAAGATGTGAAGCACTATGGAGCTGAGAGGGCCATCTACAAAAAAAGAACTCAGCGTTCAGTCATTGAGAAAGAAGCAAGGGAGGGGCTTACGCTCATGAATTGTTCGTAGCTGAGCTGGACCCAGCCATCGCGATCCGAATCCGCGCTGCAAATGCGATTGAGTACGCAGTTTTATTGTTACCGCAGGGAACATACCGTTGGAAGGACTCTGTCAGCGTCTTCACTACAACACAAGCGCGCACGAATCGGTCGAATGTTATTCCCGGAGGGGGACCGTAACCTGTTGATGGCGCGGACGCTTTGGGTGCCATGAGTACCTTTTCTGTGATCACCTGTACCGGTTAAGACTCACCATATTTGCGTTCCACGAGCGTCAAGAGGGGTGGGGACAAATTATAGCCGAAGCTCCTCATAGCCTGCAATAATGATAATGAGGAGGGAAGGAAGGGGATGTGATTGAGACATTAGTACCTCGGATAATTCTCTCCCCTCGATGGACCCAGACCCATCACGGTCAAAGTGTCGGAAAACATTTTGCCAATCAGAAATGTATTTCCATAGCCCAGCAAACTCTGCGTCGTAGAATGTGGTTAAAACGAACAATGCGCCTGTTTGAGATTCCTCACCCTTGAAATCGATCGTGCCACTGCGGTCGGTATCCTGCGCCAAACTCAGGCTCGAGTGGAAGTAAATGAGATAGAGGACGCACGAATATCCCCATGAGCATTTTAACAGTGTCAAGATCGAATCCTAGATAGAGTTCTGTAAGCCTAATTCTTGGAGAATCGGGTTCGTTGACCCACGCGTCCAGTTTCCCTATAGCAATGTGAATTAGATGTCATCATAGATATGCGAGTGAGTGGTACACACATTGACCAGGGCAGCCTGCAGCTCAGTAACGGTTATTGAGCCCGATCTATCCTGATCCACCGCAGTGAAATACTGGTATAGCTGGGGATCGTGCGCGGGCGGTTGGCTGTAGCTCTGACGATGACTGTGATGACCACCAGGAGTGCTGTAGCGTGGAGGCGGGGCACCAGATTGCTGGTGGTGGTGCATATTCTGGGGGTGGTTGTAACCCTGCTGAGCGTACATGGTGCGAGGAGGTTGATTGAGTCGGAGTGAGACGTAGAGAGCTCTATGTATATGGTCGGCGCTCAGACTGCGATCGTGGCTGTGATCACCGCCACCTCACACTGGTTTGGGGCCTGCTGCTGTAGGACCCCACGGAATCTCCTGGAGTCTCTGGGGAAAGACAGTTGACTCGATAGAGATATTCCAAGACAGCGCCGTGGACTGCGCGTCAGTATATTTGTCATGGGCTCGAGAGAATCGGAACAATCGCAAAACAACGACAAGTTTCCGCTCTATTCCGCTTCAACTGGAGCTCCAAGCAACTTGGTAGGGACTCGCAACAGCGGCGACCAGAAACTGAATGAACAGTTTACGGGGTGAAGTGAAAGATAATCCACAGCCAGTTGAGAGGAAACTGAGCAGAACTGTGCACATATAGATTCCGCTGCGATAAATTGTTGGAATGAGCTCATTGGCTTGGCATTGAAGTCGGCGGACATCGACGAGACAAATCTACAGTTTCTCAACGTAGCACACGAGAAAAACCAGTGCGAGTGCTAGTTGACAATGAGAGCATCTGAGTATGACGTTCCAGGCGTTGCATAAATCAAACCACGAAAAAAAATTGAGGCGCAGAAAAAAAAAATTAAGAAAGTCTCAGGATGAGGTCAGGACTGCAGCAGCATATTATGGGTGCCTCCAGGAGGTCCCGCCCCACCGGACTCGACACAATTCGCAGCGGAATGCATCCATCGGGGCGGAACACCCGATTTGATGAGGTCGGGAATCACCGACACAGCTTCGGATTTACCGGCCGTAATGCTTCTTTGCCCCTGCGCACTCTGCTTGTTCAGTTGCTAAGTATGAGCTGTGATCTATATGATGTGCATTGTATGACAGTTAAATTCGTTGCTTATCCGTACTCGCACACTTAGGTGTGCGGAATCGAGGCATTTGGGGATGAAAGCGAAGGTTTTTATCGTTCAATCCGAGATTTTGAAGCGAAACCAACTTTCAACTGTCAGGTTTCCCGGTGATTTCGGCATCAGGTCAACAACCTCGAGGCATGTTCGCAGCGACCAACTTTTTGGCAGTGGAGTTCATTCATCTCGGCTGCAAGCGGAACCGACGCTGTCGATAGCCGCCGTTGGTACCCATAGGTTGGCCATGAGTCACATCTCGATATGTCACCGACCTATGACCGGGTTACGGAGGTGGAGGACGCGGAGGCGGGGCAGGAGGACGAGCAAAGTTTGTGTGAATCTATGAAACTCGGACAAAGGTCAGTACGTTCCTCGCATTTAATTTAATAATGCAATGCCTTTTCTCGAACGAATTATAATTCAGGTCATGAATTAATTCATTACCCCTACCTCCCCTCTATCCATAGAAATTGCTACATCCTCATGAACAGCGACAGCAAATGGGAGAGGGATCGACGGTCAGCAGGGTCAGCAGAGGATCGCGTCATCCACGTAGACGGTTCATTCATCTAGGTTGCCCATGGGCAGCCCATGGGTCACCCATGGGCACCTACGCATCAGATTATGTGGGCGCTTGTGGTCGGTGAGTCACAGGCCAGTCTCCTCACCTTCCCAATTCAGAGATGATTCTTTGGCTTTACATCTCCGACCTGAACCCTGAGAGTTGTGTTGCGAAGTTGGAATAAACGACGATAATAACCGTCATAGCATTGTCTCCTCAACCTCAATAGTGACTCATTCCTCCGTGTCTGTCGACAATATTATATTCATCATTAGCATCAGCTGTCACACCACGAGGTCTGTGACATAACGCGACAAAAATTGTCCATTGTGGACAAAATTTGCTCTCAATGTTGAATGCTCAGAAGGGCATCCAGGATTCAGTTGAACATACATAGAGTAATGAGGGACAGACTCCCTCACTGCACAACCGCTGAACAGCAGACATAATGAACAATGAAAATATTCAGAAAAACTCCAAAGTGAGCTGTGTGATCTTGCTGAGAATCCTTATAGAGCTTTTGCTAGTCAGCAACTAACAGTGCTTGGGAGCCTCAGGCCTGTACATTCAACATAGGGCTACGAGACGGCAAGGACGTGAGTCGGTGCCAGGTCCGCTAAATCCGAAGCTGTGTCGGTGATTCCCGACCTGATCAAATCGGGTGTTCTGCCCCGATGGATGCATTCCGCTGGGAATTGTGTCGATTCCGGTGGGGGGGGACCTCCTAGAGGCCCCCGTACTATGTTGCTGCAGTCCTGAGCTCATCCTGAGACTTTCATAATTTTTTTTTCTGCGCCTCAATTTTTTTTTCGTGGTTTGAATTATGCAACGTCTGGAACGTCATATCTGAGAGCAAGGAGCGAAAGCGAAACTGTGAAATAAAAAAGCTGTTAAAGTGGCAGTGCAGTGTCCCCGAAAATAGAGTTTACGTCACTTTCCCTTCTATCAGTGAAGGCTGTGCTCGGCCATCACAGTCGCCGAGCCGGTTGATCTGAGATCGCTTTCTTACTTAAGTTTCTTGCAATCCACCATTCAACTTGTCGCGTTCACCTCTCTCTGACTCTTGTGTGCGTTTCAATTCAAGAGTGATCTTCACGTCATGTCTCACATCAGAGCCGTGATCTTCGACGTTCGTACTCCTTCTTTTCCGAGTATCAATATTACCATCCTGCTACTCTCATTAGATCGGTGGGGTAGTCATGCGAAGTCCATTCATAGCAATTGCTGCATACGAAAAGCAACTCGGTCTTCCTGAGAACTATCTCAACTGCTCCATGTGACGTTTCCCAATTTTTATCCATTCATAACGCGTCAGTAAGGTTTATTGCTGTCTCTCATCTCAGCGTCGAGCGTGGCCCGAATGGCGCATGGCAGAAATTTGAGCGAGGCGAGCTTTCCCTGTTACCCTTCTACGATGCTTTCACCCGCGACTTGTCCGACACAACGAATGGAAACAAGTGGTACACGGCTTACTGTGAACGAAAAGACATCGGCGCGTCTCAAAATGTCTCTAATACTTCCGGGTAACGAAACTCATGGCGATACACTTGTGTTCTTCAGTTTGTCCAGAATTGCCGACGACATTGAATGTAGATGGGAGAGAAGCGAGTGATTTCCTCTCCGTAATATCCATGATGCTGAACATCCCTTTCGTGAAGCTATTCGGGTCTATGATGCGCGAAGCCGGTGTTTTTGACCCTCATGTTCTCAGAGCTATTCGCAGAATTCGAGGTCATTCTTGTTTTCCAGCACTGGGGGACCACTCATTCAAGCGCATGAACTTGAACTAGCCAGTGGAAAGTACAAAATCATTGCCCTCACCAACAATTTTGCGCGCACTTCAACTGAAAATCCGATACCGCAATCTGAACTGGAGTTTCTTGGGTGGAATCGGGAAGGCGCGACACCGGCCAGGCTCCGCGGACTATTCGACGACTTTTGTGACAGCAGCGAGTTGGGTTCGAGGTAAGCATGCAACCTTATCCAAGATGGAAGCACAAGTTCCCTGACTTGGCGACACCAGGAAACCCGAGAAGAGATTCTACCAAATAGCCCTAGAACGAAACAGTCTTCGTGCAGAGGAAGTGGTTTTCCTGGATGACATTGGGATGTGAGTCGTCGGCTACGATTTACGGGTGTTGACAGGATTGCGAACCGGGAACAGAAATCTCAAAGCAGCGAAGGAACTGGGAATGGAGACGATTCGTGAGTCATGATCAGAGTTCGAGTTCCTTCGCATCGCCGTCTGAAACGCATCCTACGCTGTAGATGTGCCAATTGGAGGCACTTTGGCAGCGACCAAAAAACTAGAAGCCAAGCTAGGCATTGATCTGACCAGTCACCCAATGGAAGAGGAAATTACAATCGCTGCGAAGTTATGATGGAGGGGTTGGACTGACAGCTCTTCGACAGACGCGTCGAAGGATACTCTGCTTCCACAGCAGGCTCGGCGGGATAATTGGACTCTGGGGTGCTTCAATAATTATTGCTTTCTTTGCATCCCAAATCGAATGGAACGTGTTAAACCCGCAAGTGTAGTCTAAATTATGGACACTAGAACGGCTTGTCAGAGGCGGGCGTCTTGTCCTCGTAGTACAGGTTCAACTGCGTGGCGAGTGAGGTTCATAATGCCAAGAATTCGGGTGGACATGAGCGAGAAATCGCAACTCACAACGGGGACTTTGAGCAGCACTTCGCGTCGGACGAGGGGGGTTACAGAGAGTAGCTAGAATGATCCGAGGTTAGGTGCGTGCTGAATCGCGGCGGGGAGGTAGCGTACGAGGAATACAGCAGAGCCTACATCCAGAATCAGTCAGCTAATCTTTTCAATGGCCTTGAACTTTTCGTTTCTCACCAGCTCCGAACACCCAGTTGCCCAAACCTCCTGCAAGACGCCGAGAGGCCTGGATCGAACGGTGAGTTGGTGAAGCAGCAGATGTACAGAACACGTAGGGTACATTGAGCTGTTGCGTCAAAAAAGAAGGCGAAGAATATCTGAGACGCGTGTTTGGCATTTTGTTCAAGAGTAGAAACGTCTCTGGAGGTGCAGTGGAAGAGGTAGGATCGGTGTCACCCACTGTGACAGACTGTCACACCACTTTCTCGACTAACTACTAACCTTTCAATCGAATAATTTACTGGCAACACTCTCATCTACCTGGTCAACTGCGGCGTCGTACTATCTGCTCTAAGCCAATCTTGCTAGTATCATGGCCAACCCACGCCAACGCAAGAAAGCGCGTTCTTCGTCTCATAGACCTGTCGTTCATGCCCGTCACGCAAAGCGTAACCTCAAGAAAACTCCCCGTGCGCTCGCTCGTCTCGCCTCCACATCCATCTGTCTTACTGAACTGTTTCAATATTGGAAACTAGCCATACGCGGGCCTGCAATCCTATCCGAACGGTGGGACAACCGAAAAACAGTGCGCCAAAAGTGAATGGATATTGCTATTTGCTTCCTCTTTTTTCGGAATCCCCCGCACCAGCATGACTCAGTGGTCCAGCCTGCCAATCTGTTTAGTGCGCGCCTATGTAGGGCCGGTGTTCCAAACCTACGCTTCGCATCAGGTTCTCGGGCGATCATGAATGTCTTGTGTGTTTTCCCTCGCTCTCGATCTAAATCGACTTTGGCGTTGCTCGGCTCAACTACACTCTGCCGTCATATTTCATTATGTCTCTTTTGTTCCGGGTTCGGGATACTCATTCTATACAGTTATGCAGCGCTCGGGCTGGTGCACACGCTGAATCCTTCCGCGTCCGGGGGTATGGAACCTATTGGGACAGCTACGGAACCTTTGCCAATAAATCTGACGGCTGCTTCCACGTCTTCGCCACCTGTTGCGGCACCTTCGATACCGAAAGGACATGGCAGAATAGTGAGAGATGAGGATGGAAATATTCTGAGTGTTGAACTGGCCGAAGAGGATGAGGAGATGTCTGATGAAACTTCCCGAGACAAGGACATGGAGGAGCTTGCCCCGGAGGTGGAACCGCAACTTCTTTCAAAATGGGTTACTGGACTTGGAGGTGGAAGCGCGGGGAAGGGTGTCGTAGAAGGTGAGTCGGATCACACTATTGTAACATGCTTTGGCGCATTCTTGAACATTCGAGCCTTCCCATCCGCGGGTTATGGGCTCGGTGGGCGCTGTGGCCATCCGTTCATATTTTGCACAAGTGCACATCGGTATTGATTCATCGCGCACTCGCTTCTAGTGGGTATCCGATGTTTCAGGCCGGGGATGGATTTTTTGCGTCTGAATCGGGGACGAAAGTGTAGGGGAAATTAACCTCGACCTTGCGGGACCTAAACGGTGTTCCCGGTGTTGCCATCTTTGTTCCATCTTCCGTATGCGATTTTTGCGGGCACAAGAAGATGTTGCTTAACACTGGCATTAGCTTCTTTTTTCATTTGCCTTTCACTTGAAGCATTCTTCCCATCGTGATGACTGGCTAACGACTGTTACGGCATAATTATCTTGTTTTGCAGAACTGGAGCGCATCGCTTCGACGACGCACAATACGCCGACCACGTTATCAATTTCTATTTCTGGTGCAGGTCCGCGTCATGCTTCGGGTGGGGAAGTGGCGTACTTGAAGCGCCTGGTGGACAAGTATGGCACTGACGTGGGGCAGATGGCAAGGGATAGGAAGGTGCGGGCACTTGAATACACCTATGGAAAAAAAAACAGGCTAATGGATGGCCACTAGCTGAACCCGGAGCAGAGGACGACGGGTGAGTTGAGGAGAAGTCTAAAGAGATGCGGCTTCTCTGCAGGATCGTGATGGTGAGTTTGCAGCCCCATATGTGTTGTGACAGTGAGACTGACCGATGGCCTGGTGATGGAAGTTTGTAGACGAGCGCATGTGCCATATATGGGACTTGAAATGATATAATTTTGGCGAGATCTGTTGGCGCGTCGAACAGGGTTGGAATTGGATAGGCAGGGATGTTGACGCGTTGTGGACAGAGATTTACGAGAGGCGATTTGGACGGGAAATACAGATCCTTTCACGGTGTTTCGATCAGGAACTGGGACGCTTCGGCGTCGAAGACACGTCGAGAAGTATGTATGTACATACTTGGTACCCGACGAGTTACCAGAGAAGTATCCGGCAAAATTCTCGGGCATACCCTTCCCTGCGATTTTGACAGGAATTCCAATGTAAAAAAAATTCTCTAGCTTTACAGATCCGCACTTCACTAAGGTCTTTCTTCCGCTCTACCGTAATCCCCATCTCCGCCCTTTATAAGCTCGATCCCTCCGTCCACAATTACCCACAAGCCCATCATGGCCCCAAGAAGTACTCCTGCTTCTTCCTCCCCCTCATCCGCTCGTAATGTTGGCTCTCGCAGCGTCTCTGCTCCCTATCGTCGTCCGGCCGGTCAACCAAAATCTTCGCGTCAACAATACTCAGCCTGTGGCGCGTGTCGTATGAGGAGGTTTTTATTTATTGCAGTACTTCATTGCCGAAAGAAATTGACCACTGCTGTTTTAGAGTCCGTTGTGACCTCAAGGATCTCCCTGTCGCAAGTGGACCTCACCCAGCTTGCTCGAATTGTCAGGAACGAGGTTTGAAATGCGTGTCAGTCCTTGTATTCTTCAGCCGTTCAAAAGGTTCTTCAACCGACTTCGGTCTATCTAGGGACGAGTTTGCCGACGTCAAAGCAGTCAAACTACTCAGACGCGGTCGGCGTCTCCAGCAAGTCGAGTACGCACTGTCATTTTTGCTTTGTTTCTTTTCAGTAACGAGCACGCTCCCAGAGCAATATATGGAAAGGGAACCGCTGATGACAATTCCTCAATACCCTTGCCATTGGCGGCGCGTCTGCCGAGTATAATACCGCAACTCAAGCCTGAGTTTTTTTCTTCGCCGTTTTGGAGCTGGTTTAGTTTACAGAGTATGCTGTTTGCCAGTTTCCGCCGCTATTCGCTCATGGCTCATCCGATCGCCCAGGACCCATTCTCGATCCCACTGAATTTCCCGCACGCTTCTACGCTCATAGCAAGGGCACTCATTCGCTTGGCAACGAAGGCAAGATCTTAGTCCACCTTCTTGTCGTCTGGGCTGCTTCGTTCGGCATTGACGAACGCGGTCTACCCGAAAACGATGAGCCCTCCAGCCCGTCTTCGACATCGGCAACAGCGGATGGGGGTATTATGAAAATGCGTCGCCCCGGTCAACCACCGAGACCTACCAGCTTACTTGCGGCAGAGCGCAGTAGAGCTGAACGCAAAAATCGCACAGAGGCGATGGTGCAGGAAATTCTCGTCCTGATTGACTCGCATGCCATCATGAGGCGGACGACTTGGGACGGTATTCGTGTGTTACTACTAATTCTGCCATTGTTAGAGGGTGGGATTTTCGTTTGCTACAAAATCAAACCGTTCACCTTGTTACTATCTAGACATTTCGATTTCATCGACTGACCGCCGCCACATGTACGAAGCTACTCTCTCGCAAGTAACCTCGTGCATTTCTGCTGCACCGCCAGGGATGTCAACGCACTCGTTTCCCCATGCATCAGACGACACCATCATCCGCGCAAGGATTCTCTGGTATGCACATATGCATGAGAGTATAACCACCGGCATGAGGGGTGGGCGGTTTGTTCTGTAGGCCCTTCATCTTCCATCTTCGCAGGTGTATGACTGAATTTCCATCGCATCAGCTCAGACGACGATATTGACGCATTCCAAAACACCGTTCCGACCTTTGCTTTCGGCAATTCTCCGCATCCTTCCCCCAACTCGCCGTCATTCCCTCCAAACGCACACGGATCAGGACCAGAGCTCACCATTCCACACCGGCTCATCCATCCCCAGACTTCCCACCCGCAGCTCGCAACGCCGCTCCATGCTTACATGAACACAGCAGAATCATTCACAATCCCTCTGCGCCTCAGTACTGTCTGCAGGCGAGTCTACTTTGTTCTCACTGGTACGCGGGCCGCTCGTCGCGCCCAAGATGGCGGAGGCATTGATGCCGAGGGAATGCGCAACGTCTGGGATGGACTCGAGCAATGCTGGGAAGATTTCGAGGTCCTTCGGTGTCGGGCTGATCTCGCTGAGGAGTTCCGCATGTTCATCAGCGCCTGGCAGGTAAGTTAGGAACCTTGGTTCGCGCCGTTGTTTCAGCCACTGACATATTTTTACTCTTCGTGTAGCTGTTCATCTTTGAATGCCGTATGTCTACGAGCATGCGCTTCTCAAACTTTGTTTCTTGCTCACTAACATTTTATTAGACAATATTATTCGCGAGACGCTAAAACAATATTCCGCGCAGTCCACGGGCACAGATACCTCCACACTCTTTTCAGCTGGGCCGTCGCCTCGTTCCACATCGCATGGCGCAACATTCCTCCCCTCTCAACAACTGCACGCCATTGCCAGTCGAAAGTGTCTGCGTCTTCTGCCGGCCGTTGTCCGCATCCTTCGCTCGCACTTGGCAGGTAGCGAAGGAAACATCTTTACCTGGGACGCGGGCCTCGTGCGTGACGGCTGCTTCTTTGCCGGTTTTCTCTGTGCCAGCATCGACAGCGATGCGCCGGAATTCGCAGTTGAGAACCGCGAGTTTAAGCATGCTGACATGGAGGGCGTGCGAATGCAGCTAGACATCGAGGAAGGCGTCCGTCTGTGTCTCTCTGCACTGCAAGAGATCAACTGGGCATTCTCGCGGAGCGAGGAGCGCGAGGACACCGTCCGGCGTATCTGGGAGGACAAAAAGAGCCGCGTTATCGAGATGCACCATCAGGGCCTCCAGGCACCCTACGACGTCGACTACCACACGCAATCACATAGTCCATACCCTGAACCGCCGCCGCCGCCACCAGCGTACCCGCAGTTTACACCCAAGTGGGTACACGATGTCGATGCGCACACCGTGCACTTGCCGCTTCTCTTAGATCGCCCCGTCCTGCCACCGCTCAACCTCGTGCACCACGATTCGCCACCGCGGCACTTTATCGATTCAGCGCCGAGCACAGGGTACAGCGTGGATGGTTCCGGTGCTAGCGGGTGGCCGACGTACACTCCACCCGGGACTGCAACCTCCGGCACGAGCGCGAGTACCGGCGTGAGTTCCAACGGCTCCCCCGTGTTTGCTAGCCTCGGCGGCGGCCCGGACACCATTGGAGGCTTCAAATCTCCTGACAGCGAGAATAATCCTTTCTTCAACGTCACGCGCGACCTTGATCATTTCAGTTTCAATGCCCCAAACGTCGTCGTTCGCGAGTCGGACTGCCCGTCGCATTATAGCCCAACAAATTTTCTGAATCCCGTCAACACTGTATTTTCAGTGGAGTCTGGTGTTCTGGCGCGCAATGAGCAAGAGGACCTTGAGGGCTGCGCTCGTTTTGGCGAAGGCTGCGCCGAATTTTACCACTAATTTATCTTTATTAGACGTCACAAAAAACCGCGTATGTGGTTGCGTAAATTATTCTTCTCGCTATCGCCCCTCTCTGTTACATCGCTATCGCCCGTATCTCTGCCATCGACTGCTCGCAAAATCAGACGGACAATTGGGCTTCTTTTACCACCGCATAAATTACTGTGTATGTATCCTTTGGAAGCTGCTATATAATACATAGAAAACTGTCGTGTCTAACTTGGACTTGAACTTGTACCTCGACTGACGTTCTAACCCTCAGCACACAATTGTATGAATGACTGAGTTGAGAGATGATCAAGGGTTGCACTTCAAGCACATCCATGCGGAATTGTATTGTTACACAAAGAAGCTAGCGATGACATCTAGCACACAAAGATGAAGCCAGACAGGCTGGCATGAAGAAGCAAGCGCGGCCCTACCGGATCGTGGGTTTCGTTTGAAAGAAACCGGTCTCGTAGAATTAGAAAAGAAAGCGAAGTTGTAGGAAACAATTGTGAGACATGCATATGGTGTCAATTACTGTCGTCTTGGTCCAGTCACTGAGATTTCCCGCTGATAAAGGCGCTTGGCGTTTCCGAGACGACTGGGGTATGGTGTGATGCAGCCTGAAGACAACAAGTTCGAAGGGTCAGCGCAACGGCAACCAAGACTGTCGTTGACATACATTAATAATTCGCAGAATGGACTCTCGGGGAGCGTGAGCAGTATCGTTCGGTGGTACGATAAACCCTGATACCATACCCGTAGATATTTGATTCGTCGACGTTCTTATTTCAAGTTGGATCTCTAACACTGTGACAGTTGTCTTCCTTCAATCGCGACTCGGACGCGTGCACCTGCCATGAACTTTGGAAAAGATAGGGAAAGACGGAGAAATCGTGTTTCGATGCTCACCCGTGAAAATCGCACCGCGATAACCGACTGACTGGAGCTTGGAAGGGTATGAAAGGGCACTCGTTCGCGTACGGCTGTCGAGAGAGAATATTTGAGTCGGTTTAACTTGAGCATTTTCGATTGCTTTCTTGCCTTTCTCACCGCACTCTCACCGCTTTAGACAACGTAAGTATATGTTGGTCCACCGGTCTCTTCTACAATAGCCGGACTTTGCAATCCGCAGCATCTTGCCCTCTCCCATATCCCTGTCAATTCCTTGCATTGAGTAGTAGTACCATGTTTTGTGAGCATATTCTCTGCTGTCTCGTACCAATTGACCCTGAGTAATCTCATATTTTCTTCACAAGTTTGTATACCTATTTTTTGTGAGGATCCCTGTCCACTTGGTTTTGTCTTGCTGAAAGCGTCTTACACGACGCTAGTTGGCTGCCAGCAGAAGCTTAAACCCGAGGGCGACTTGACTCCCCGAATCTGCCCCCACTGTCACAACGGTTCGTGTGGATCCCATTGGCCACACCTTCGTCGGTATCTGACCTCGGCTGGCGTCCAGCTTCTGTTTTCTCGGTCAAGAGTACGACATGGTTCGAATTCTTCTTCATCCCTCTAGTGCCCTTTTCTAGCAAGCACGTCTGGTTCTGTCAAATTTGCCGCTTCGTAGCACCACATGCTCCTGGGTCAGCTAAGCTTCCACCAAGATCTCATCCCTTCCTCACTCGTAGACAGTCATTGGGAACCTATGGTTGCTTATGGAGGCTTCCCGATGCAGTTGCCCAACCACCAACCAGGCTATTTGAACCCGAATCAGCCGAAATCTACTCCGAACCCTTATCAACCCGCGTACCTCAACAGCTCCATGCATCAAGCGTGAACTTGGTTCATGCTCTTGCTTATTGGGTGCGGGCTTGCAAGCTCATTTGTACATGTACTTCCTCTCTGTAAAATCCAGCTACATGTATTTTTAAACTGACATTGCATTTTCTGGCCGATATACAATGATTTCGAATGGTGTGTGCATGCAGTAAAATCTACTCGACTCTGAAAACTTGAAGAAAGCGCATGTGCACATCCCGGACTCTCATCACGAATTCCTCGGGCATTGGCAGAATTCAGGACTCAATTAGAAGGTATAGACCGTCGACATGAGAGCTATTTAGGGCAATTTTATCGGTCCAGATCTCTACCCCTACAAATGCTGCGCCTTGTGAACAACCCGTTCAAATAATCTGGGAATAACAGATCCGCGGACAAAATATGAAGGAGTCCAGCTTCAACGCAGAAGACCAATTTAATTCCTTCCGCCAGAGAAACAGCAGATCCCCACGACTAGAACACGTGTGGCGACCCTTGAATTGTACAGTACCTTAGCTTGGTCAATACAGTCGGTTCTCTTGACTCCAGGAGATGTATCGTCCGATCGTGTTCCGAACCATGGGGAACATACGGTAGAATTCGAATGAAAGCAGCGTGGTGTGGTCGCAACAGTTGCGCAGTCTTGTAACCTCACATTCATTGACATAGATAGGAAGGCTCATACACATTGTTATACTTCCGAGTCTCGCTCAAAGTGAGATCGCCTTCGGGGGCAGATTACTACTAGTAGATCAACCAAAAATCAACGGAATGCGAGTTATCATAGGTAGTGTGCCCCAGAACCGATGAATTAATTAATTGACCTTTGCCATCCCATGTCCACTGTTTCCACTGTTTCGCTCAGGATGAGTACTTTGACCTACTTTGACCAGAGGCATTCAATCCGCCGGCAGCCAAACGGAGCAGGAGAAGCAAAGATCTCGACTCGATATGGGTGATGGGCGGTAGTGTTATAATTAGCAAGGGCCATGATGCGTGACGGCATGTCCGTTCCCTTAATTTTCAGGAGGAGCTTGTGAAAACGTCTAGTTATTTTGATGAGTGTATAAGTATATACATGAGTGTTGAATAAGAGCTGAACAGAGACAAGTTAAGCAGAGACTGCGACCGTCAGATTGCTTGGAGGCGGCAAGAAAACCTTGAAAATCGATTAGAAGTCAGCTCCAGATTGGAGGGGCATCGACTGACCCTAGTCTTGATTCCTCCGGCGGACGGTAGCCGGGTCACGCCAGAGCTGAGCCAAGCGTCCACTTCTGCTGCAGCACCTCGACCTTCACTGAAAGGACATGAGACAATATAGTAACGATGATGCAGAACGAAGCTTACTTGATTCCCCAAACGATAAGTGATTGGCCGCGCCTACAGTCGCCAGCAGCGAATATACCCTCCACGTTGGTGCTGTATTTCTAACGCAGAAAATAAATCTATTAGGGACATTTGACACCATCGAAATCGCAATCGCAACGGACTTTGTTAGGTGTTTGGATATTGGATCGCGCGTCTTGTTTGACTCCCAGCGCCTTGATGACCTCCGCCTGGGGTCCCAAGAAGCCAAGCGCAAGGAAAACCAAGTGGGCTGGGAAAAACTTTTGTGACCCTGGAACCTCTTCCATTTTCCACCGGCCTCCACTGTCCTTGGTCCACTCAACGCGCACTATGATAATGTTGGACCTTTCTGATAAAATTTAGCGGAAATCACTAACCGGTGTTAAGTCCTTTCAGTTTGCCCTCATCGTCGACAACAAACTCCTTGGTCGAGATGCAGTACTCCCTGGGATCTGATTGCAAAGGGTTCAGATTCGTTGTCGTACAAACAAAATTCAACACGTACCATTGCCAAAGTGAGCCGCAACTTCCGTGTGCCCATAGTCGGTTCGGAAAATGCTGAACGATAGATTAAGTAGGAGTTATCGAGCCATCCGGGAGGCAGAACTCACCGAGGCCATTGCGGCCATGGATTGTCTCTGCCACGGGCGACGGGAGGTTGGGGTAGCAGCTCGAAATTGGTCACCGATTTAGCGCCATGTCTCATCGCAGTTCCGATGCAGTCGTTGCCGGTATCACCACCGCCGATGACGATGACATCTTTGCCTTTCGCATTGATGTAGTTGCCGTTTTGCAGCTCAGAATCAAGCAGTGACTTTGTGTTCATCTACATATAGGGCCAATTGTAGAGGCAGCAAGGTGATGCAATTCGGACTTGCCTGCAAAAAGTCCATGGCAAAGTGGATGCCGGGAAGCTCCCGATTGGGAATCTTGAGATCTCGGGGCCAAGTAGCACCAGTACAAACAACCACGGCATCGTTTTCGTGGTGTAGTTGACTCGCTTCAACATCAACACCGACATTGGCATTGGGAACAAATGTCTGGGTGGATTAGAGTGTGTGAATTAGAGGGCAAAAAGGACTTACAACGCCTTCAGCTTGCATTAAATCGACCCGTCGCTGAACCACGGTTTTCTCGAGTTTCATGCTGTTAAACATTGAGTTCTGGAAGATGGAATGCGGAAGAGCTTACTTGGGGATGCCATACATCAGCAGACCACCCATACGGTCGTTGCGGTCATAGACGGTCACCCAGTGCCCTGCTTTGTTGAGCTGGTCGGCGCAAGCGAGACCGGCAGGTCCAGAACCAATAACGGCTATCTTCTTGCCAGTGCGGAATGATGGAGGGTTGGGAGCCATCCAACCCATTTCGAAGCCCTACGACACGATGAGTAAAAGAGACAGATTTTATCTAACAAAGCTGACAACGCGCCTTATCGATGATAGCACATTCGATGCTTTTGATACCCACAGGCTGCTCATTTATGCCTAACACGCAAGCTCCTTCACAAGGCGCAGGACAGACTCGTCCGGTAAATTCCGGAAAGTTGTTCGTCAGGAGAAGCCGATTCAGTGCATCTTGCCACTGGCCCTTAAAGACGAGGTCATTCCACTTGGGAATAACGTTCGAAATAGGGCAACCAGAATCCGACTGACAGAAAGGTACGCCACAATCCATGCAGCGAGCTGACTGGTACTTGAGCTCGCTTTCGGTCAGCCGCGCCGAAATCTCTCTCCAATCTTTGACACGTTTGCGAGGAGGACGGTAAGCTTCCCCAAGGCGTTTGTACTTCATGAAACCTCGAGTTTTGTCCAATTTGTTGAGGCGCTGTTTTGTAGCAGTGTCGTCGACCAGGGAATCTTCCAAGTCAACGACAGCTGGTTCATGCCGAGAGCGAGACGAAAACGAGCTAGATTGTGCAGAAAGCGTTGGCCGGGGAAGGAGGATGTCTTCGAGACCCTCGGAAGCAAGATCCACCTGACTAGCTGTCCTGGAGGGCACCAGGTCGATCACACTCTGCCGCATTTTTTCCTCCTTTTCTCTGGCCGCTTGCTCTTCGAGAACCCTTTTGTAGTCCCGAGGCATGACGCGTACGAAGAGGGGAAGTAGGTGATGGAAGTCGTGAAGAACACGGTCGGCGACCTCGGAACCGGTGTAGTGACGGTGGTCTTCGATAAGACCGCGAAGAGCGGCGATTTCACGAGGATCGATTACCTTGCCAAGCTCGACCATTTCCATGTTGACTTTTGAAGCAAAGGTGTGTGCTGTGTCCAGCACATATGCGATCCCGCCGCTCATCCCGGCGGCAAAGTTGCGACCGGTGGTTCCCAAAACTACAATTCGCCCGCCTGTCATGTACTCACATCCGTGATCCCCCGTCCCTTCCACCACAGCGTTCGCACCAGAGTTTCGAACTGCGAAGCGCTCGGCAGCGACACCGCGAATGAACGCCTCGCCGGACGTAGCACCGTACAAGCATACATTGCCAATGATGATGTTTTCCTCTGCCTTGAAGGTTGACTGCTTCGGAGGATAAACGATCAAGCGTCCGCCAGATAGACCTTTGCCCACGTAGTCGTTGGCGTCACCTTCCAGCTCAAGTGTGATCCCGGGTGCGAGGAACGCGCCACAGGACTGCCCCGCCGAACCGTTCATACGAATATGGATCGTGTCCTTTGGAAGACCCTCCTCGCCGTAAAGTTTGGAGAGTCGGTAAGACAAGGACGTGCCCAGTGCACGATCGGTATTGGTAACATCGCAATCGATACGGACTGGAAGCCCTTTAGTCAAAGCTGGCTCAGACTCGTCGATGAACTTGTTGTCGAGCCGTATGTAAAGCTTGTGATCCTGCTGACGAACACGATAGGTCGCAGCACCCGGTCGCATTTGCCATGCGGGCTTCAGAACTGCGGGACTAAGTCAAGGTGGGCGGTCTTGACAGTGCGAAGCTTCTCGTTAACCTTGAGCATGTCGGCCCGCCCCACCATCTCGTTGATTGTGCGAAATCCTAATTTGGCCATATATGTGCGGAGCTCTTCGGCAAGATAATAGAAGAAGTTGATGACTTGTTCAGGTTGGCCCGCAAATTTGGCACGAAGTTGAGGGTCTTGCGTTGCGATGCCCACGGGGCAAAGTGTTCACTATACATGGCGGCGTCAGGACACAGAGTTTTGCTTCAAAAATCTCACGTACGATGACATTTTCTCATCATGATGCAGCCCATGGCAATCAAGGGCGTTGTGGCAAATCCCCACTCTTCTGCACCAAGTAAACATGCGATGGCGATGGTCCCGTCCGGTGCGAATTTGTCCATCTGTCTGAACAGTGACACGCCCTCGGAGATCGTTAAGAACCAGAGTCTGGTGGGTCTCAAGCCAGCCCCAGCTCCCAGGGAAGACCAGCATACTTGATACCCAGTCCCAACGAGATGCACCAGTACCACCGTCGTGACCGGAAATCAGAATGTGATCCGCTTTAGCTTTGGCAACACCGCTAGCGACAATCCCAACACCGACCTCCGATACCAGCTTTACCGACACCCGAGCACGAGGGTTGGAACACTTGAGATCGTAGATGAGCTGCTTCAAATCCTCAATGGAGTAGATGTCGTGATGGGGCGGCGGCGAGATAAGACCAACACCTGCAGTGGAGTGCCGAGTGCGCGCGATGGATCCCCGATACTTTGTGGCCGGGCAGCTCACCTCCCCTCACCAGGTTTGGCTCCTTGCGCCATTTTGATTTGAAGCTCGTCGGCGTCGGCGAGGTAATTAGAAGTCACACCGAAGCGTCCCGAAGCGACTTGCTTGATCGCAGACCTCATAGTGTCCCCATTATTGAGAACGATGGAGCGCTCCGCGTCCTCCGCCGCCTTCGCCTGTGTTCGACTTGCCACCCAGGCGGTTCATGGCGACTGCAAGTGTAGAGTGCGCTTCCATGGAAAATTGACCCATACGACATAGCGCCTGTGACGAACCGCCGTACGATTTCATTCCATGGCTCGACTTGCTCAACGGGAATGGGCGTGGCATTTTCGTAACGGAATTCCAAAAGACCACGGAGCTGGACGCTCTTGGTCTGTTCGTTGGCGTTTCGGGAGTAGGCATCGTACGCCGACTGATTCCTTTCCCGACAGCGTCCTGGAGGTTGGCGATGCCCCGATGGATCGTTGATGTGCGCTTCTCCACCATCGCGCCAGTGGTATTCTCCAGACTCGGGCATTCCTGGCGGCATAATAGTCTCGCGGCTTGGCCACCCCCGCCTCATGTAATTCGAATGCATCCATGGCGAGAAGATCGAATGTCGCACCCTGCACTCGACTGGGAGTGCCAATGAAGCAGCGATCAACGACCTCACTGTGCAGGCCGAGAATTTCAAAGATTTGTGCTCCCTTGTACGACTGGAGGGTCGATATACCCATCTTCGACATCACTTTCAAGATCCCATTGTCGACAGAATGCCGGTAGTTGTCTATCAATTCCTGCGTCGTCTGATTGCCCTTGACGCCTGCTGATTGGAAAAGTGTGAGAATCGGAAATAATAGAGTCGAGCATAGACTTACAGTTTTTCCAGCGATACTTTGTGAATGGTTCCATCATCAACCACGGACAGACAGCGTCCGCGCCATAGCCAACGAGGACGCAAAGATGGTGAACCTCGCGAGCTTCGCCGGTTTCAATCATGAGCGCAATTTTGGCCCGCTTTTTTTGTAAAACCAGATGATGATGAACGCCGCCACAGGCCACCAGAGCCGAAAGTGGGACTCGAGAGGGCCCGGTAGCGCGATCGGACAAAAAATCACGACTTTGATGCCATCGTCGATGGCCTGCGTTGCTTCGCTGCACACACGCTCCAGCGCGAGTTGATAACCGGGAAGACCCTCTTCCTTAGGGAAGGTAATGTCGATGGTGCGCGAGGGCCAGCTGTCGTACGCAAGCTTAAGATTTTTCATCGCGTTCATTTTCTTCGATGGAAATGAGGGGAGAAGGGAGAAGGATACGATGGCACTGCTCTGGCTTCATCTCAAGTAAATTGCCCTCCGGACCGACGTAAGCCTCCAACGACATGACGATGCTTTCCCTGATGGGGTCGATGGGAGGATTCGTGACTTGAGCAAAAAGTTGGCGAAAGTAGTCGTAGATGATTCGAGGCTGAGTAGCCATGGCCGCAAGAGGAGCGTCATTGCCCATGGAGCCAAGTGCCCTCCCTTGCCATCGGAGACCATAGGGAGAACAAGCAGGTTGAGTTGTTCGACGGTAAACCCGAATGCCAACAATTTTGGGTCAGTGCTGAGGGTGAAAATCGTCGAGAACAGGTTGAAGATGAGGCTTTGCTGCGTTTCACCGCGCTTGACGATGTTGGGAACGTGTAAGATATGAGCCTCGACCCAAGACGCGAAGTTTTGTTTTGAAGCCGTAGTACGCTTCAGCTCCTTGTCGTCAACTATCCTTCCCTCGACCGTATCCACCAGAAGCATGCGTCCGGGTTTCCAGTCGACCCTTCTGCACAACCTTTTCCGGCGCCACGTACAAACGCACCGACCTCGGAAGCGCATATCATGATGTCCTCGCTCGTGACAATGAATCGGCAGGGACGCAATCCATTTCGATCAAGGTTAGCGCCGCAGTAGCGCCCGTCAACTGAACGCAAACAAAGCAGGACCATCCCAAGGCTCCTGTAGACATGCGGCCCAATTGTAGAATGCTCTCTTCTCGGGCTCCATATTCTCGTTTCCCTGCCATGCTTTCCGGGATCAACATCATCACGGCTTCAGGCAAAGTTACTACGCCATTGACAACAAGAAGTTCAAGGACGTTATCGAATGCAGCAGGAGTCTGAACCCCCCGGTTTCGATGATGGGATAAAGGAGATCAAGCTGCTCGCCGAAATGTGTGGAAGAGAGAACCCCCTCTCGAGCGCGCATCCAATTCTTGTTGCCACGGACGGTGTTGATTTCGCCTGAAATTCGACGTTCATGTCTCGGACTTCGATAGATACATTCGAAACGAACCATTATGTGCCGCCCATCTCATAGGTTGTGCACGATCCCAACTCGGGAAGGTGTTCGTGGAGAAACGCGAGTGCACCAAGGTGAAGTGCGACTGATACAAAACATGATTGAGAATCGTGATAATAGTTGTATACTTGGGGGCGGTGTAAGTTGGCCCTTGTAAACGATATTCTTGGAGGACAATGAACAGACATAAAACCCTTTCGCGAGTGTACTTTGATAGAGAATTCAAAAAGATTTGAGCTTGGATTGAAGAACATTTAAGGGCAAAAGTCACAAACATGCTGTGGGTTGCGTGCTTGCGGAGGACGTAAAGTTGACGCTCGAAGTGTGTCGCATCGAAGGTTCCGCCCTTGGCTCACGTTTACTTTCTCCGTAATGAGCTTTCAGGACGACGAATGGTTGATAAATAGCGGGTTCTTTGCTGCTTGCGGCGGGGCCGAGGATAGTTCCATCGGTGGGGACTTCTCTCCAGCCAAGAACGCGAAGACCTAGATCAGCGGCAATCTTTGCGAATACGGCCTGATAGCTTTGGAGCTGGACTGGATCGTTGGCCTTGAAGAAAATCGTTACCGCTGGGCGTACTCCCCAGACTCAGGAAGAGTGCACCAATGTCTCTTTCAGCTTCTCTCTTGAAGAATGCGTGTGGGATTGCCGTCATAACTCCGGCACCGTCACCGTCGCGGCTGTCTGCACCAGTCGCCCCCCCTGTGAGTCATCGCACAGAGCAGTTGGCGAGCATCAGAGACAATCTTGTGGCTTGGGCGACCCTTGACATGGCAGACGAAGCCAACCCCACAAGAATCTTTCTCGTTTTCGTTCAGATACAAGCCCTGATTTGCTGGAAGGGCGCCTGCCCAAGATAAGGGATCACGCTCAACGGAATTGAAGCTATGGATGTTCTCGGGGGAGGCGGTCTCTGAGACTAAGGGTAAAATATCGGGCAGCTTGCTGGTCAACGACTGGAAACGTCGGCCATTGACGTGGAGGAAAGAGCAGAAAGAGACAAGGTGTGTCGCTTAAAGTCCACTTCCGCTTATGTTTTCGGCTCTTTCGGCCCATTCCTCCGAGTCCGAAGTCAACCGACGAAAATCGGACAGCTGTGATTGGACACGGAGCGCCGCATGGGTGCTCCTTTTATTATTCGCCTCCAATCCATGCGACGTGTGGCACAAGGCCCACATGGATCTCTTTTCAAAAGTTCAAACCGCACGCGAAGCAGGAAAACTGAGAAGAAAATTTTCTTTCGCTAGAGTACTTACATAGTCTGATCGTGTCAACTTTTGTGAGATCACTGGCCATATCGGGCCCGGAGCACGCTTCCTCCGTCAACTTTCATGCTTTCGAACATTCGATAGGCAGGAATTTCGCAGTTCGGGGCAGAAAAAAATACGATCAGCCGACCACGCCATATTCTTCAACTCGATGTGAAAAACCGACCATACCCGATAAAAGCCCCAGGCACAAAATCGGAAACAGGGAGCTATGAATGATCTGTCGACTAACTTCAGAGTAATTCAAGGGAACGGAGAGTGAACGATGAAACCTCGCCGCGAACAGCCAGTATGCAGTAGAGAGCAGTATAGCGAAAGTGTCGCCGAATTTAACCCGCAAGACAAGCATGAGTACCAAATTGTTGGTTGGCGAAAGGCAAAACGCCTCGTGTTCCACGATTGACCGAGAAACAACCCAACCATCCTTTCCAAGAGAAACCACGCCGCATACCTGACCTTACATCCCGACTGTGGAAAGAGGGTAGTGATTTGACACTCCGAACTCGCTTGTATGATGAGCCCATACATGCTGCGGGCGGGCGTCCGTCCTCCGCCAACATAGTAGTGTCTCCTCCGAGGATCATCCAAGGCGCAGTGGACGAGCCCCAAGGTGGCGGACACTTTGCTAACCTGTTTCGCCTTCACTTCATTATGGAAGTGCCAAAGCGCCTATTCCTGCTATCAACCCCGCTCATGATGTCAGGAGAAGTCTTCCGATTCCTAAGTACCCGCCACTTGGATTGGCCAGCATAAATATGAAGATGTGTTTAAAAGTATACCAGACATTCCCGCGTGTCGAATTCAGGACATAATAATACACTGGCTAGAATAGAGGGCGAATATAGAAGCTCAACCCGCCCCCATCATGTAAACGCACAGCAGACAGCAGCTAAAACAGAGAGTTAGAGGGAGAGAGGACTCGCAGCACTTTCATACCTTTATGATGTCCATTGTATTGTCGCACACTCTCCCCCGACGCCATCTCCCAAAGTCGAGCCGTGTGGTCGGACGATGCTATGTTGAGCTCAGCGCCACATTTCCCAATTATGGTTCAAATCGCACCAGTTACCAGGTACGCAGAATCTGCACTAAAAGCACAGTCCCAAACCCATCGTTGGTGACCAACAAGAACCTTCTCCTGCTTGAACTCGTAATTTTGGGATATCGACCTAGATTTTGACAGTAGTGTCCGCAGAACATGTAGCAAGGTATCTGTACACGCCTTGGTGACATTTAGATGAATAGAAGAACTTCCTCACTTCGCGTCCGGGCTCAGCAGGCATCGAGTCAGATATTTATTGTGGGCGTGAAACTTGGTTACGGCTTGGAAGCGCGGAAGCCCAGAGCTTTCATCGTTGACCTTCCACACATAACAGTTGCCCTGCAAAAATGATGAGCACGTTCGCCGATAAAGAATTTAGCACCATACCTTGTTGTTGCCCGCGACTAAAAAGGATCCATCGGCAGCAAGACTCACTGACCGAATCGGGAGGTCGCCCACAGGTGTCTTCGCCACCCCCAATCAATACGTCGAGACAGCAAGCTTTGAACCGTTCTTACCAGTTCATGAGAGCATATATTTTCGGATAAAATCCCATTGTTTGATACTGCCCGCCTGATCGCAGGATATAAGTTCACCTTGGTTCGGGTGAACGCATACGTCATTCACTGGAGGAAGCGTTGAGGCGGGAGCATTTCACGGTAGGGAATACGTACCTGGGGCAGAATTGTCGTATGTTCGGTGCAAATGTGATGTTCTGTGAGGGGTTGATTAATTTTATCAGCAATATCTGTATAGCTGACCGAAGATCCCATATTTTGATAGTGCCGTCTTCGCTTCCCGTCACCAGCCACTTTCCTTCGCTGTGGAAAGATACGGATGTTACATTGAGTGTGTGCCCTTCAAATGTTACAACCTGGTGGTATGAGGACGAACTCGAGATGAGAGAGAGAGGGAACCCACGGGGGTCAGAAGATGCACTTCCAATTTCATAGATGTTGACTTTTTTGTGAATGGCAGCCGCAAGCAGTCGTTTGCTGTCAAAGTTCTGGACCCACAAGTCTCGCTAGACGCTGTGGAACTCACTCCGGAGATATGGCGAGACGATTGACTTGCTGGAGACAGGAGGATGCATGAGCGTCGAAGATGGCGTGGAAATGAAACTCGCACTCCCAGCTTCGCCGGTCCTGGCTATAGTTCGGGAACATATGCCGCTCCAAGCCTCCCAGAATCGAAATTTCGTGGTCGTATGAGCCGGTAACGAGTATAACGGACATATCGGGGCGCGCGGTCGGACTAGCTTTGGGCGGCAAAGTTTGTGCAGGCATGGCCGACGCTGGCTTTGCAACTGTCGAAGCGACACCGAACGGGCTGCAGCAGAGCCAAAGGTGGATCGCAACAAAGATTGCCAGAAATAGAAATATCTCGTTGTAGTCACGGCTCGCGTGGGTTTCCTTGCTCTCAACATCTTCGGTCTTGCGAAGAATCTCAGAATATTCTCACCAAACTCCAGGCTCTCGGGAATTAACCCCAGAGAATCGTTCCTCTGTGTCCATGCTGCCGTAATGCTTCAAACATCCCTGCCCAGCCAGTCTTGCTCGCGACCAGTAACTTCTTTGGCAGTCTTTGGCCGAGATAGTTTGGAACTTAGATTGCATGTTGCACCCATCAGCCTGGTCTCACAACTTGACCACAATCTCCTCTCCGACTCTATGAATATCTGGCGACGGATTTTCTCTCAATTACAGGATGATATCGAATCTCGCCCGATTCTCGAACCCGGCCATGGATTGGACATGTCGACCAAAATCGTAGTACGTGCCAAACTGGCGGTCGCATTTGGAACATGTGCTCCCAAAATCCATGGTCTTCAATTCTCGGGCACATTTGTTTGATTACGTCTGCGTTCCATCAACTCGTGCCCTCTACTTCTCAGCGACTTATCTTTGACGCGTCTGATTTCATAGTCCAGTTACCCAGACCCCCTCCCCTCACACCAACTCGCGAGATCGATTGCTCACCCGAAAGGGCATGGTATAGCTTCGCGTATCATTTCTTGTGAACCGATGTTTTAACGTAGGATCGGTCCCCTTTAATTCTGCGGTTGGCTATGCTTCTTCCCCCAGTGACCTTTGTGCGAAAGGCGTCTGTTACTGAATCGAAGTGGTTCCGAAATCTTACCCCTCCGCGAGATATATATCCTATCACCGATTTGTGTGTGCGAAGCAGCGGTTTTGGTGTCGTATTCGATCGCCAACTTTCTCTGTCTCTCTGTGGACATGTTTCCTCAACCTTTATAAACTCGCAGAGAAGAATGGCCTTCAAAAGCCTGCATCTGTGAAACAAAAGCTCAACACCTCTCCCAGCTGCACTCGCAGCCTGTCCTAATATTTTGTCTATGAATGTTTCCAGTGAGTCTCATTTCAATTGAATAATAATCTCATTTTCCTACTGTTACTCAGAATGGGACAAGAGTCTTTTACTGGAATGCCGTCGGACAGACAGATATACGGAACTGTCCAATCAAGTCAACGCGCTGCCGATGTGAATTCAATCTCTCTTATTTGTCTAGTTTCGGTGATGCTGATACCGCTCAGGGAACGTTGATTCTGGCTATTAGAATCAGATGGTGGAACGACAGTTAGTTTGCCGTAAGCCAATGAGTTCGACATATACAGATTCTTATTGATCCAGACCTCTCAGTGCAGCCAATGTTACCAAGGTCTAGAGGACTGTGTCCCTTTCCTGTGTCCCTGTTTGTATTTTTCGTTGTTCGTCGCTTGGACTATGCCGTATTGTATATCTAGCATGTATTATACGCTCTGTTTCGAACTCTTTGGACATAGGACAGGATTAGATTGTAGCCATCGCATTTCCATGATTTTGTACCTCGACGCTTCGTACCCTAAAATTTGAAAACAACATACCTCATGCCGAACCAACACTGTTACCGAAGAATCAAGGGAATAGCTGATCTGGCCCTGTACACCCGAGGCGCCAAGTTTTGGGCTCGAAATCCACCACGGTTCAAGGCTTCTTTGGACTTCTTTGAACATCGGTACCATTGCACAGAACGCTCCGAGGCGAAAAATTTGCGACGATGACCTCAGGGCGGACGCCAATTCTCCCTTTACGTTTCGGAGAATTTGGAGCAAGGACGAAAATGAAACGACGATCATGACAGAGTAGAAAGAAGCTGTCAGACATTGCCGCGGCACGGAAACAAAATCGTACACCGTCTAGGTGACCGAAAGAGGTTCACTGAACACTTGACTGTACCTGCTTGTCTTTCCGCGGCAGGCCAAGTTCGAACCATATCGTAGGATGGTCCATCGCTGAAATTTGTCGTCCTCTACACTCAGAGATGTTGTAGACTAGCTGAACTTACCTCCGGTCCGAAAATCTATAGTATGATATCATGATTCGAAAGACGTTGCTCCAAGCCTTGTTGGGAATGTCACTGTGAGGTGGGAAAATCTTCACGTTCTTTGTAAACAGCAACGGATTGAAATATCGCAAGCGGGAGCGGATTAAAGTTTTAAACGTTTGAGCGGGCAGCCGATCCTGTTAACAAATATATCAGGTCGCGTACTCATTTGAATGGGGCTGGCGCACCCCGGATCATTATGCTCAGTCGCTGGCTGTGTGCGTCTCTCTCTGCGCCGGCGATTGAATGCGTATAATCGTATCGAAGACTGTCTCTGGCCGTAGAAGGCATGTCAGAGATAAAATTGGAGTTTGAACGGACATGATACCGCTGTATATATACACTTCCGGAAGGTACGATACTTGAAAAGAGTCGCCGTCGCCATTCTTGGGGTTCAGCTGCAATATTCGCTCGTCACCTAGGCTGACACCCAGTATCCAGGATCCACTAGCAGACAAATTATCTGTGTGTGGTTGGATTTGACCTTTCGATGCGAGATGAAGAAGATGTGTTTGAACATCTTGGGAGCTTGAAGGAAACAAGGAATGAAGTCTCTCCAAGAGGGGTGGAAGCTCTGGCACATCTGATGGCCAGGAAGTAAGATGCATCTCACGATAATGCTTGATTACTCCGTCATAATGTCCCTAGGTTCGTAAGGCTTAAATTCTTCGTCAGCGACTAGAATATTGGAGTGAGATACCTCCTGAAAGTCGTAACATTCATCGGGCAAGAAGCAGTCTTGCAAAGAGGTAGACGGAGTTGGTACGCAAGTCGGAAGACCCCGAAGTAAAGTCCTTCGACGACGACGGCTACTGACGCTCTCCAACGTGTCCAGTTTCTTTGAGAGCGGTGGTGAGAAGAATACGTTGTTCCACAGGCGAGAAAAAACGGGGCCAGAAGGCAAAATCTCGATGAAAAGTCCCAATAGTTCGTTTGAACATGGCGGTTGTTGTGTTGACTGTGACTCCGGTGTGACTAAGATACTTGTTCCTAACCTTGGCGAATGCCGAAGGACCTGGACACAGTGCACCAGTCAGGTTCTTGTTCTACATCTCCACCCGTCCACAAAAATGACTATCGATGCTGGGTATAGAATCTCAGGGTAGCATCCAAGCAGCTGTCGCACGAACGGCAGCCAGGTCCTTAGCCTTATATTTTTCGCGTCCAGTTCGTCTCTTTCGCCCCTCAAAAGGTGGTTTAGCTTCGAGGTTCAAAATGCTCTGATTCACCCTGAACCTCGATATATCAGTCAGCGGCTGGCACTCTCTCAGAGGTCTTGGCGATTACCTGGTACACGATCAGCTCTTAAATCTCAGCCATTTAGGTTTAGCTGCTCAAGATGGTGCTTCGTTGACTCCGGCTTACCTCTCCTCACTTGTGAAAAACCAGGGGGTAAGTCACTTCTGACTTGGTCATCTTTGATTCTTGTTTGCACCTCGTTCTCAGCGCTGTAGTTTGCAGTGATAGGAAAGCATTTCTTTCCGCCCATGGTGGTGAATGGTAGCGAGCTTGCTCCCAGATAACGCGATATATGACGCTGCTTTTACTACAGCTCTACTAGGAACAGTTCTTTGGGCCAGCTATGCAGAAGCATCCAACGTACTGCACCCGCATATTGGATCGCATCCTACAGCAATGGCAGCGATAGCGGGAAGTGTGGCCGGCGGCACTCAAGGTAAAAGCGTGTTGTTGCATCAAACATCTGGCGTTCATCTCCAAGGGCAGCTCTAGTTTCTGCACCAGCCGAAAACGTTTCGTCTTCTTGTTGAGGGCGGTACGAGCCACAATTCGTGGTTGCACGCTTGGAAGGAGGTTTTTCGAGGCACGCCTTCGCCGTCGACCTCTTCAAGGCACGATGCTATCGAGGAAATTAGACAGGTAAGAAGTTGGATGAAAGAAGTAGGTGGTATGGCCGGGCGTGGGTGGGAAGGATTGGGGTACACGCTTGGCAAGGATGTGACCGGCATGTATTCTTGCTGTAGGAGTATAGCTCAACTCAGCTTCCCTGACAGGTTTCGCCGCATTCTTTGCAATATTCGAAGTTACTCGCAGGGTTGCTCACGCAGCTCGTGACGCGACCCGAGCCGCAAACAGTACCAGCAGTAATACTTCCAAACAAACTCGTCTTCCACAACTTCCGCAACTTGTGTATGGGGCTACTCTTGTCAGCGGAGGGGGTAAGACAGAACAAAGAGCTCTAAATTCTCTCTCATTACACCTTCTAGGTCATTGCAGGAATGGCCTACGAGGTAATTGGACGGCCATGGGATGCAGCCCGACACGCGGCAAGATTAAACCTCCTTACCGATCAAGACTATAGGCCTCCACTGGCACTTGTTTTGCAGCAGGTCAAACAAGAAGGTTTCCTCTCGCTCTTCCGTGGTCATACTGCCAGTCATGCTGTCACTCCCTCTACTGTGCGCTCAAGAATATATAGCGTTCTGAGAACGCTAGCTCGCGTTGGCCCGTGGGGAGTAGGTTTCCTGGTTTACCAAGTTTACGATCCGAGGCTCAGTTAACAGCGTAATTTATTTTGGTGCCCTTCGTTAACACGCTCATAACATGTCAGGTTACGCTTCAACGTTGATTTTGAGCCACCGAGGCTATTACTGCCATTCTGCGTCCGATAACCTGCGGGCTTTACCCTTCGGAGACCCCACGATCTTGCGAAACTTCCATATACCTCCGTGTCCTTCACCGCATATCGGGCTGGTGCGGATATTCTGAACCATGGCCACAAGGTACCCTTCTTACTAGCCGATCCTATTTGGTTTAGGCGAAATCCAATAGACGATATAAACGTGGTGTTATGTCTGCGTTCCTACCAAATGAAAGTTAGTAGGTCCGCGACGCTGGTACACCCCCGCACGATTATTCCGAGCAAACTTGACTCGTATGAAGCATGCGTTAAGGTCGAGTATTCAAGTTTCGTCTCGTTTTCATCTGCCAATTGTATCTTCTCGAGAATCCTGCTGCAGATGTGAGTTGACTTGGGGCATGAGTCAACTGGCATTCTGTCTGGGCCGCTCCATCGTCCGAGAAGTCTCTCCTCTTCTGCGAGCCGGATAACCGGACGCATATCCAGGCATGTCCTTCAGGACATAGCAGAAGTCGACTGTTCCGCCATACTTTGGGATCCAGGGTTTCCGGTTCCGTGTTGCGCTGAATTTTTCTCTTCACGGGAAATGATAGCCGGATGAGCCGCAATCTGACTGTCCAAAACAGATTTATTCTGGGGAAGAATGTCCTGTCTTGAGCTTCGACCAATCCTTGTCTCTTTGTCTGAATTTAAATGGGTTGTGTCGTGGCATCATGAGCTGGTATACGCCCCGAGCTTACTCAGAGTCTTAGATCGTAAAATCCTTGACTGCGAGGAGACCTTGCAAAAGTAACTATGGTGTTGTGAACTTGGGGAAGCTGCAATTATGATGTCTCGATCCCCAAAAGACTCGAAGTTTTCAAAGATGTTTACAGAGTCTCGGCGATGTCTGTATCATGCAATCAAGCTATACCTCAGGCTGTCATCTCAATTTTGTTCCGTGGATTCAGTCTTTACCAGCGCCGTCGACATGTCTACCGGCGCTCAAGCGTGACTGGGTCAAGCCTGAGTGCAGCCCTGCCAGTGGGCTCGGTGGATCTTCGTAAGATGCGTCGGACAGCGATTCGTGCGCGGTATCAAAACAGTCAAGCAAGGGATTTTACAGACTCTCTGAGTCTCTGTTTCTCTGCTCGACCTTTGACTTGCAGCGGCCGGGTACGCTCATGGAGTTTTACGTTCCTTTTGACGGCGAACTTGTCCATATTCCAGATCCAATCACAAGGACCAATGACCGTTGGCTGTGATCCCGAAGACGTCGTAAAGATAAGTGTTCGTCAAGTGGTGGGGACCAATGACATGAGGCACGACTAACTTTGAGACATAGGATGCTCCTGCCGACGAGGCTGTCGTTTCGAAAACTTTCCAAATATTACCGACAGTTGCAGGAGCATTGTATGCGGCACGCAGAGCTCTTTGGCGCGCTCGGATTCAGTTTTTACACCATGTGTCACAAGCGGATGTGCTGTTGGATTTTGTACACGCATTGACTTGGCTTACGGAAAGTTGCCCGCAGGTCGTTGGCAGCCGGAAAGTCAGGAGGCTGTTCAATCGAATAAAATCGAATGCATATGGAGTTCAGAGCTCAGCGCCGGCTCATGCGTCCCCGGAACTGTATGTCTTCACCACATGTGCGATCCCACTATGTTACACCCAGTGGAAAAAATGAATTTCTTTGTGGAATTCGTAGGCAGGGTCGAGGAGAACCGAGGTGCTGGTGACTGCGGAATCTTCTCTGGAAGAGAAACATGGATGAAATGTTTGTAGATAATGTTTTGGCGTGGATGACAATATCGGTATTTGACAACACCGGTGACCGAAAACAGACCTGTTGGGATTTCTATTTTCCGCACGAGAGTAAATACTAGCTGGCCACCTTGGTCCTACTACATACAGTAGACATTAATATTAGGTTTCAAGTACGGAACTTGAAGGTCCGGGCTTTAATACTTAAGTCTGCGAAAAATCAGCCGCGAAGGCAGAGTGCCGGTGTTGCTCTTGGGTACAAGAGTAGTTGGAGGAGCTCGCCTGTCACAAACGCTTTTATTGTGCCGACTATATAACCGGCCTCATTAGATCTGGCTGCGTCGCGTAAACGACTCATGCACAGCCACATCTCACGCGATCGCGTCATGACGTGATCGCCGTCCAAGAACTGTAACCTCAACCAGAATTTTCTAGACAAACTTTAGTCTGTGGATCCCCTACTTATCGATCTGCACTCGATGCCCAAGTGTACCCGCAAAGGCTGTGGCCGTGAATTTTCCGATTCTGAGGATGCCTCTGAGCCCTGCACATTCCATCCTGGTAATGCGGTAAGGAACGCCTCAAGACGAGCCAACGTAGCAGTTGGACTCAATCAGCGCAGGTCTTTCACGAGGGCCTCAAGTCATGGTCGTGCTGCTCCGAGGTATATAAACCAGTTTTGGAGTTCGAGCAGTTCATGAAAATTCCGGTGGGTGATGTTCCAATGCCAGATCCAGTTGATTCGTGACTGAGAGAATAGGGATGCGCACAAACGGAGCGCCATACGACTGAAGTTCCTCGAACGGAGGCACCAAAGCCAGCCCCTTCCGCCAATCTTACGATGACGACTGGGGAGTCAACCGGTCAAGAAATCTATTCCTCCACCCCGATCAAACCTATTCCGAAGCCAAAAAACCACGACGGAAGCGGGTGCTAAGCCCACCCCACCGCCTCCTGTGCTTGAGGAGGATGACGATCTGAGCATCCCCGTCGCAGCTGGGACTAAATGCAAACGCAATGGGTGCAATGCTGCGTTTGTGTCTGATGAGGTCAGCCGAGTGGGTGATGGCGAAAGGACTGTCTGCAACTATCATCCGCAGCCTGTAAGAAAGTTTCTTCGTCTCTCACTAAATCATTCACTCCGCTATCCAGCCTATTTTCCATGAAGGGAGCAAAGTACGTGTTTTGTCTCAACTGGTACTGTCGATATCAACGGGCTCAGGGATATCTTTGCTGTAAAACGTCGCGTTCTTGAGTTCGACGAATTCTTGAAAATCGGAGGCTGTAAGACTGGCCGTCATCTTTTCGCTGCCAAGGCTGTTGAACCCGAGGTGCGTTCAAAATTAGTGGCTGAACAGTCAACTAAACTGCTTCCCCAGACAGAGCAGTTGACGACGTGCCGTATCGACCACTACCAGACATTGGACATGGTCCATGTGTCGATTTTCGCGAAACAAGCAGACAAAGAACGGAGTCGTGTCAAATTCGAGGAAACACAGGTAAGCTTCAATGCCATTCATCATGCAGGTTATTGAGCCACGTTCAGATATCCTTTGACATCTACCTGCCTGGGTCAAAAAGATTTTCCAAGACGGTGGAATTGTTTGGACCAATCGAACCAGATGCCTCTTCCTTCGCTTTTTTCGGCACCAAAGTGAGCGCATGCATATGTTTACAAATTTTGCGCGTACTAAATGAGTTGCAGGTCGAACTGAACCTCAAGAAGCAGGATAATCGAAGTTGGACGATTCTGGAACGAAGCACAGACGGAAAATTTGACCAGATCAACTTCACGTTCGGAGTCGGGGGGGCGAACTGGGACAGTAGGTGCTCAAAGCACTGTGTTAGATGAGGCCAACCGTAGGAAAGGGTAGTCGGTTGACTCGGTCGAGAACTCTTGACAATTATTACGTTAGATGGAATGTGTTTGCATTTGCTAGGATCGGAAAGCTCGGCCTTCGCTTCCTGTTCCGAAAAGTCTTTTACTTTCGCGCTTTGACCTTGGCTCAACGCCTCGTCTATGCTGTTGGTTGGGTCCACTGTCCGGCGCAGATGCTCAGTTCGCTCTGTAGCAACCGCCGCCAAACTCAAGGCCAGTTTAGTTCTCTTCCATCTTCTCTCACTTTAACCTTTCCAGCAGCCTCAGTCACCCTCTGCCAATGATATCCAGCAGGCGGATATCGTTGCCGCGGCTCGCAATAAATGGGCTTACTAAGCCATCCCCCGCCGCCGGTCCAATTCCTTCCACATCTTCTGCTGTCCACCCACCCGTGCCCTTTCCGACGAAATCTACTCAAACATCGACTTCAAACTGGTCTGGTATATCAGTGTCTGCAACAAGTAAATGGGCTGTGCGGCGAGTAAACCCTGTGGCGCCAGAACCACCCCCCGTTGCGGCATCGTCGAGTTCCAGGTCCGAAGGTGCTAAAGTGTCGACGACAAGTAAATGGGCCCTACCGCCGCGACATAGTTCGCGGGAACCAGAACCATCGACTGGCGCCGCGCCACGTACAGTGTTAGCAGATCCAGGACGCAGAACGCCTGCTGCAAACACTACACGTCCACGCTGGCCCTCTCTCAATTCGAACGCACTCTCTTCAGACCCAGAAATGCCCGCTGCTCAGGAGCCAAAACCCAGCGAAAGTAGATCGAGATGGACTCTTCCCCCCGCTGAATCTCCTGCCGCGTTGAGACGAGCGACCAGCCAAACTCGATCACGGACGAGTGTGCAAGCGTCAAACGCCCCAGCCAGCGCAATCAGACTCCCATGCTCTTCCTCCACACCTGAAGTGGACTAGACCGCAGACCGTTGCTTCTCCTTCCGCACATCCCATAGACTCTACTTCCGTCGTCGATACAATAGACCGGTTGCTTCCGCAAATCCCCTCTAATACTCCTCCATCCCCCGAAGCCCGTGCCTCTTCGCCTCCACGAACCACTTCTACAGAAATTCACCGCGATAATGCTCCCCATCTTAACTCCTCCTTCGTGCACGCTCATGAAAAACAAGTGCGGTCACAGGAAAAAGCCGCGATTCGGACGCAGACCCGAACACAAATCGATAGACAGACTCGGCCAACCCCTCCCGCTCCCCGCAATCCGAGATGCAGGTTCCTTCTAATGCCCCCCCAACCGGAAATATTACAACCGGTGATATTGGCGAAACTGAGCTCAAAGAGAGGCACCATAATCGATCCAAAACTTCGTACAAGGAGCGAGGATCTCTTTTGAGAGGGGATCTTCGAGGAGAGGCGCTCATGCCAACCGTTGACACCAAAACGACTCAACCAAAAGTCAAGAAAGCGTTTTCCTTCGTAGAAAAACGGGTCGATGAAGATGTTTTCATACCGAGCACCGTCTCGGTTGGGCATCTTGCTAGATTGCTCAATGTCCGACTAGGTACTGATTATCTTCTCTCTTTTTTCGCTGAAAGCTCACCTCGAAACAGAGGACTTGCAGGATAAAATGTTTCAGTCTGGGATGGGAGAACAGACATCCTTCGATTATGGGTGGGACAGCTCTTATATCATTTTCTCCGCTGATTTATCGTTTATATCTCTAGTTTTGACCTCTGACTACGCTGTCCTGCTCGCCGAGGAGTTTGGCCGTAAACCGACTGTAAATGACGAGGCCGCCTTCGATTTATTTCCTCCGTGCGCTGCTTTCTGTTTGTTCAGCCGTCGTTTTGTTCATTGTCCAAAACAGCCCCCCTCATCCCAACCCAGAACTTTTACCAAATCGGCCCCCTGTTGTGACTATCATGGGCCATGTCGATCATGGGAAAACTACGCTGTTAGATTCGCTGCGCTCTGCCTCTGTAGCTGCCGGCGAGGTTGGTGGTATCACACAACACATAGGTGCCTTTCCGTGCCAGTACCGTCAAGCCAAGCCGGCGGCCCACAGTCGATCACATTCCTCGACACACCGGGACACGCTGCGTTCTCCGCCATGCGCGCGCGCGGCGCTCAAGTAACTGACATCATCGTTCTCGTCGTAGCCGCAGACGATGGGCTCATGCCTCAGACACGGGAAGTCATAGAGTTGATCAAGAAAGACCGCGACAAGGTCGGCGTAGTGGTGGCAATCAATAAGATTGACAAACCAGGTTGCGATGTTGTATGCCATTCCCTGCTCACAGGTGACGAAGCTGAAATGTTTGAGTAGGATGCACTTCAGAAGGCATTGCTAGTCGAAGACATTCATCTAGGAAGAGCTTGGAGGCGATGTTCCTTCTGTTGAAGTCTCTGGTCTGACTGGACAAGGTCTTCCGGACCTCGTGGACACGATTTCTTTGATCTCGGAAATTCAAGATTTGCGTGCTGAAACGGATGGCAAAGTGTTTGGCTATGTCCTTGAATCGAAGGTAGTTAAAGGTCTTGGGTAGGTCCACATTGCTCTCGCTTTGGCCTCATGATTCACCTCTGTTTAGGCCTGTTGCGACTGTTCTTGTTCTGCGTGGCTGCTTGAAACTAGGCGCTCACATCCTTAGCGGTGTTCATCATGCTAAAGTTCGGATAATGCACGACTCCAACAACAAGGTCGTCAAGACGGCTTCGCCTGGTATCGCTGTCATAGTTTCGGGTGGAAGTCCCTCCCAAGCGCTGGTGACGAGGTCTTGCAGGGTTCAGAGTCGGAAATCAAGAGAGCCATAGTCAATCGGCAACGCAAAGCTGATATTGAAGCTTCTTTGCTGGATGTTGAAGCTATCAATGCCAGTCGGCAGCAGGAGCGGGACCGTCGGCAGGCAGAGATAGAGGCTCAGGCGACTGAGGAAGAGGTCAAAATCCAACATGCCAAGGAAGAGGAACTCGGTGGGGCCCAAGGAACTGCGACTGCTAATCAAGGCAGATGTGAATGGTAGTGCCGAGGCCTGTTGAAGGTGCTCTGCAGGGCATAGGAAACCATCTTGCCATGACCAAAGTAATTTCCTCGGGCGTCGGCGCCATCGCGGAGTCGGACGTGATGATGGCCAAGGCGGTTGGAGGTGAGTCTTGGAATAATGAAAGTGGGCATCTATGCTGACTTTCGTTCACAGGGACGATTGTGGGTTTTTCGGTCTCAGCCAGCCGCGCCGTTGAATTGCTAGCGAATCAAAACGACGTCCCGATCCTGACGAGCGATATCATATATCGTTTGATGGAGGATGTCAGAACTCGGGTCATTGCTTTGCTACCCACTACGACTGAGTACCGTGTTCTCGGTGAAGCCAAAGTCCTCGAGCTGTTCCAAGTCACTGTCAAAGGCAAGAAGCTCAAGACCATAGCTGGCTCTCGTGTGACGAATGGGCTCGTCGAGAAGAGCAAACTCGCTCGAGTGGTTCGCAATGGAGAAGTCGTCTTTGAAGGTACTTTTAAATTTTCAATTTCCGACTGGGTCACTGATGTCCACTATACAACTCCAGGCTCATTCGAAACCATGCGCCATTTCAAGAAAGATGTATCGGAGTTGCGGAAAGGCACTGAATGTGGGCTGAACCTGGCAGGGTTTGATGAGTTGGCTGTGGATGATCTCATACAGGCGTATGAGACCGTCCAGATTCCTGGAGTACTGTAAAGCATAAAATGATTAAAAACATGTTATAATACCCCCCCATACAAGGACGAGCGCGACGGAAGCTGAGAATCAGATGAAGAGTTTGAGGAGACAAGGCTGCACAAGTGCACGTGGTGAGAAACTTGAGGACTTGGAGTTGCCGGTGTGCACTCTTCACTAGCTCGAGGCTTGCTTGTGGCCTGCTGCAGGCAAGCCTTGCAACCAACTATCGAATGTCTACAGAATCCACAACAAGCTCTTCCCTGTATCTGATTGCCCCCACCACATCAACCTCAACCAATCTCGTCGATGAAGCGCTTCTTGCATCCAGCGACGATACCGAGTCGGATTCACCTCCCACAGTGCCCTGGAGGACCGGGGCAGATACCCAACTTCCCCGTAGAACCATTACATATATCGGACACACTCATTGGCGCGCGAATCATCCCCCCGAGGCTGGATTCCCTCCGCCCCGACCCAGACGTGTGCGCTTTGTACGCGTTCGGAGGAAGAGACGGGTCATCGATGAGCATGGTATATGTACGCATCTTGCTCGTTCGACCTATATGAATATGTGCTCATTCGATAAACAGCCAGGGATTTTTTTCTCATAATCGCCCTCTGCTTCGTTCTCGCGTGTCTGTTATTCGTCTCTCTGCGGCCAATCGCTCTGGAAATATTCTGGTACATTGACGATGGTTCCTACTGACACACGAAAGGCGCGAATACAAGTTACATAAATGAAGCAAAGCTACAAGAGCGACAGTCCCACCTCACTCTTCGTATATCCGCACGCCGCCTCCACCCCACCGCTGCATAACAGCACTCCCATCGCCTGTGGGCTGGGTAAATGCAACTTCGCCTTTCCGCGGATCCAAGGGACAGCCGTATATGAAAGTCTGCGCTGCCGCCGAGAGCAAAGTGCTCGCTATACCCTGACGGCGATGCGTTGACGAAACGAATAGTCGAGGGATTCCCAGCGGCGTAGGAAGCGGAGCTGGGTGGCAGAAGATACCGGTCGTTGTGTCGACGGGGACAAGTCTGGACGTCGGACTCGACGTAGGAGCGTCGGAGGATGGAGAGCAGGAAGATTGTGCGTCGCACGCAGAAATGCAATCATCCGGCGTTGCAATAGCCATGGCGGTGGAGATTTGTTGCGCCATGACGCACCCTACAATCTTTTCGCGCAAAGTTGTCGTGAGCGATGGAGCCAGGAACAGGTACGCTTTGGACGCTTGGAGAATTGCGGGTGAGAGGGCAGGCGCGGAGAGTGCAGTGTTCATGGTGCTGAGGAGGGTAGACAACTAGGAAACGATAACGGATTATTATATCAATTTAAGATGTACACGGAACGGATAGATACACTGTACCTTTGAACCAATTCTGCCACCAACATCCGCTCTGAAGCAGATAATTCTCCCAATAGTTCCGTTCTTAAGCTTCACTCCTGATGCCACCTCCACCACACCGGCCTTGACCGTCTCCTTTTCTTCCTCTCTACCCCACTCCATACCCTTCTGAACCCTGGCACAGTGAGATTTGTGAAGGGCCTCGTCGTCCGGTGCACCCTTCGTGTACGACAAACCACATTGTGTGCATGTGCGCAGGGTCGTTTTATTGGTAATGAAGTGAAGCTGCGTTAATTCTTTTGCTTTGGGTTTGAGCTTCGGAGTGGATGACGCTTTGGCCTTTGGTTTTCGGGTGAATTTGTTGAGAAATGTGCGAGGTTGTTTGTGGGCGGGAGTGAGGATGTTCTCTAGCCGCTCTTCGAGAGGTCGTTTGCGCTTCTGCCCAGCAACGGGAGAGGAAGACAAGGTGGACGGCGGGGAAGAAGGGACAGAGGGTTTAGAGGTGCGGTTTTGGCGGGAGTATGTGCGTTTGAGAGTGGACGACATGGCCGTCGGAATCAAGTGGGTAGTTGTGCGTACACAAGCGGCTAAATATAGAACACGAGTTGTTGTCTGGTGTTGACGCGTTCAGTCCAAATCGGGTAATATGTTGAAAGACAGCGTGTTTCATTCAGTTACAAGGGGAGAACTACATACAAACTACATAGCATAATTTATGCGAGAGCCTGAGGGACGCCACAAAGTGACGGTAGACGCGAACCCGTTCTGGTTAGCCGCCTGAGCCACGATTCCGACCCCATCCACGCTTACTTGGAAGATGCTCCCTAGCGTCGCCAGGCTGTAGATGTGGACGGAAGAATCACCAGTGATGTCGACAAGGTGTTTCTGGCAATTGGCAGACTCTAGGCATGCGTTCGAGTAATTCGAGAAAAAGCTGTAGAGGCCGGCACCTAGAAAAAGATGACCGGAATGTCCATACGACCCACTCGGGAAAAACGTACCAAAGATAACAATATCCGTAGAGGAGCGCACTATCAGCGCCCAGGCCATTGCAACGTCAGGTGGAAACTCGGGGTCGCCGTATTTGCTTGTCACATGGAACGGATAGGGTAAAGGAACCTTATACGGCTGAAAGTAAGGCTGGAGGAGACATGCTCAGCAGCGCAAAGGGCAAATCTATGGAGAGCTGACGATCTCAGTTTGTATCAGACCCATATAATGATTCTGCGCTTTCAGCAACTGATATTGATAGAGGGTATGGTGTTCGGCTGTACATTGTCATTGGCGGGGAACATTAGCTTTGAATCTTGAACTTACACGCTGACGATCGGAACCATTATTTACACAGAAAGCAAGTAGACAGTGCACCACACCTGTTCCAATCATCCACACCGGTCCCTGAGATTCCGACAGGATACCTCGGCCAGAGAAAATCGTCAATACGGAGGTGCCATCTTGATCGAGCTCATGGTCAGCCAACCAGACCCACATGCCCTGCCGCATTTTTGAGCATAACGAGAAGTCGGCGAGGGAAAGGGGAGACCTACCTCAAGGTACGCGGTGGAATTTCTTGTAAGGTGTAACGCCATGAAAGCAGCCATGCATCCTGACACGTCCTCTTTGCCAGGCGAACATTGCTCTATCTCAAGATTCGTACCGGCGGCTAGGGTGGATGAGTACAAAGATTTGATAGGGCACAAACGCTTCACCTCCTCCCAGACGAATGTGTGTGTCCCAGGCGGCCGCAGATCCCTGAGAAGTTTCCGCTATATTCCATTCCACTACAATCGCTCCCGGAGCTGACGGCCGCATCATTCGTAGTCGCGAGTTGAGAGCGCAAAAATCTACTTACCTGGCCCTACGGTCGAGAATATCATATCCGTGATCTCTACAATTCCTTTCGAGCCAGGTTCTCCCACTCGAACGACCAACTTGCGGCTTGTTTCTGATCTTGGAAAAGCCGGTCCAGCTCCTGATATCACTGACCAAGCTTCGCCAACGACACGCGCGCCGGCGGGAATGGTGATCGTCGATGTGATTATGTACGTTCCCGCATCAAAGAATATGATTCGGTTTTGGCTAGTGCCATACTGTACGCGCATTAGGCGGTATTAAGCAACCGGTGCGCAATGCTTACCTTCCGAAAGACCGTCTTGATTGCTTCCGTGTCGTCGGTCTTTCCATCGCCTGTAGCTCCATGATCCCGGACGCTGACGATTTGGCTGACATGATAATCTGCGTAGGTAGGATGCATCCGTCCGTATACGCGGCCAGCGGAATCCAACAACGAGGTGGGCATCGGAGGAGCAGTTTCATAATCTTGCGTGAAAACACCCTGGGAATTCGTACCCGTGTAAACGTTCCCTTGGATCCAAGAGTCGATAGTGAGAGTGCCATTGAGTTTCCCGCCGACGACGTCCTCGCCTCCGACCACACCGACCGCGGTAGAGACGTTGTTCAATTCAATGTTCTTTAGGACAAGAGATCCGTTCAAAGAGCCATTGCTAGGTGCAGCCGAACGAAGGAAAATAGGAGTGTCAGAAACCACCACATCAATTATCGCCTCAGCGGACACTTGCTGCGAACAAATGAGGGTATGAGATTGAACCGGGCCACGGTACTCACGCCTTGTAAGTCGAATCCAATCGAGCAATCAGAAATGCTGACTCCTTGGAAAGGTCCAGCCTGTCAAGATGATTTTGAATACTCGGGGTAATCCGACATCATGAACGAATCACCCCATGCCCACACGCCAAGAAAAGCCGTCTGACAATTATTCATAGTCACATTCCGGACAGTAAACCTTCCAAGTGTTAGTGTTGTTATGTGAAGATTCAGGGTCAACGACTCGACTGTTGGTTTCCTGCCCATATTCCGAATTTTCCGCCGTGAAATACAAGGTCACCCATGTATCCACCACTGTATCGAGATGTTAGCGGACAACAAGCTAATGTTGAGAGGGGGGGTACCTTCCGTTTTCCATCCAGATTCCTGGTGAATGATGGGAGCGATTCAGAGACATTTCACCACTGGCACCTACCTTGATGAGCCGTGTTTGGGGCATCCGACATGAAGAATTCGATGTTCATGAGCGAGGTGGCCTGTAAAGCATTAGGGACATTTCCGAGAAATATTAATGCGTACCTGGGCCACTTGCCAATGGATTCCAGTTCCAGTGTTGGTCGGGGGGCACTCTTTGAAGCAGAATTCAACAACGAATGTACGACATTGCGATGAAATTTCTGCGTACTGTCGAACATCGATTATGAAGTGTCGTCTGTTTGCTCGTTAACTGCCTTGACTCGGACGAGGATCGAATAATCACTGACACAGAGCGAAAGCTGTAAGAGTGTTACATTTTTCTCGTTTGCTATGCAGAAGAAAAAACTTACAAATTGTTCTGGTTCTGATACCACTGTCCCCTCCGCTGTGTACGGATCAGCGTCTTTGCAACTGTTGTCAGCTCCAGATCACTGCACGGGTGAGCCAACAAACCGATTACTGCGATACCGGAGAACGTAGGGGCAGCGAGAAGAACTGGACGGTCTTCGGATCACCTAGAAGGGGCAAGTTATATAAATCTCATGGAAATTTGTGGGTCAGCTCGCCGATGATTTGGGTGTAGTAGTAGGCGATGATGGGTTTGTAAACTAGGTATGTTCTTTTCGGGGATGAGCGGCGATTCTGGCTCATTGCATGGAATGAAAACACACCCGCGCGGAAAATAGACAACGGCAGGGGTAATTCTGCAAACGAGGTTTGAATTTTCAAAAGGGATTCTGCGATACGAGATACTTGCGTCGATGAGCCGCATCCTTCGCCACCGCAACGATTTCCAAAAGAGATAGCAGCACTATGAAGGTTTGTTCACACAATGTACAATGAGGATATTCCACTCAATACTTGATTGCTTGAGTGTCGTCCGTAACACCTGGACAACCGACGCAGAAAGGTGCTCAGTAACAACTGATCATTAGAGCCAGATAGTACAGACCATCGCCTTTGCACCGAAGTCTTTCACGTTCCGAAAGACCTGGTAGGACGTATCCGGATTGTACGCTGCTTTCCCCTGATGTTTGATCGCTTCCAGCCAAAAAGTATCACTTGAGTTTGCCAGTCCAATTTCAGGAGTGGAGGTGAGTGGGAGTGAAGCCATTGAAGCTGCGGCAGCCATGAGGGCGAGCAACAGAAATCCAACTACTCCCATGGTTGTGGTAAGCAGTAGCAGATAGCGAGTGGGCCCATTACTCTTATAACCTTATAACCGGTCTAGTTCTCCCCGTCTCGGTAGACAGTCATCCGATAGAGAAGTGACAGTGGCAGGACTTGGACCGGATGAGGCTGAGGCGAAGTACCAATTGCCGTTTTGGGAGAAGGAAATAGTTCGGGCCGAAGTGCGAAGTGCGGAGATGGCCGGAGGCACAAAGTTGCGCACCCTGGCTTAGGCGATCTAATGTGGCGACGCTCACTTGCCACCACGCTCACCCCTCCCTCATGTCTCACTCACGCGATGAGCAAGCTGCTGTTCGCGCCGCCAAAGATATCGCCCTATGGCTCAGTGCGCGTTTTCGTTGCATTGAAACTATCCATTTCGACAAGAAAACGTAGGCTGCTGGAATCGCGTCCAAGATCTTTGAACATCCTTTCGATCTGACCAAAGTTCGACTACAATGTACGGGACATCTTCTACAAGTGTTCTATGGGTTGACATTGGTCAAGCTCAGGTCCTGGACGCTGAAGCTCGTTTCTCCGGACCCATCGACTGTCTGACGAAGACCTGGCGAAACGAAGGCATACGCGGACTCTACCGTGTATGCTTCTCTTCTCTCAGCCATTCTTCTCCGAAGTAAATATCGTCAGGGCTTGCCTGCCCCGATCGTGGGTGCCATGGCAGAGAACGCTTCCCTCTTTTTGTCCTATAGAGAACTTCAAGAGCTGTTAAAGCGCGTCAACCGTCAATCCATCGATGAGCCTTCATCTATGTCACAAGTTGCTCTGTCTGCAGCAGGTGCTGGCGCCATAACAAGCCTTGTCTTGTTCGTATTCCACGACTGTTGCTCTTCGAGAACTCATAATTGTTGCAACTCTTTGCAGGACTCCAATAGAACTAGTAAAATGCAAGATGCAGGTTCAAATGCTTACAATTCCGGCCGCTGCATCAGGAATACCACAACAGCTTCCTGGCCCCTTCGCTGTTTTCATGTCGGTAGTACGTAACACGGGCATTCGTGGTCTCTGGTTAGGCCAAATGGGAACATTTATTAGAGGTGAGCGGTGGCTCGGTGTACCGACGGCGAAACCTACTTCTTGCAATCCCAGAGACCGGAGGCACGGCCGCTTGGTTTTCTACTAAAGAGTTCGTCGCTTCGCTTCTCGTAGCAGGACGGAAAACCACAACACCTAATGGCGCTGGGCTGACTTCCGCTTCCGCCAAAGAGCTCCAACTATGGGAATCAGCCTTCTCTGGTGCTTGCGCCGGCGTCTCTTTTAATCTTGTGTGCTTCCCGGCCGACACGACCAAGAGCTTGTTACAGACGGAAGAGGACTTGAGGAAGGTCGTCTCTCCTGGAAAGCCGGCGCCGAAATCAACGTTTATGTCAACTTTCATGTCCATCTATCGGGCCCAAGGCCTGAAAGGTTTATACGCAGGGTTCGTCTTCCTATTCTGCCAATTCAACTCAACCCTAACCCGCGTTTAGGTGTGGAATAACGATCGCACGGTCAATACCGAGTAGTGCAATCATCTTTTTGATTTATGATAGTCTAAGCAAGCGTTTCGGTTGAGGAGAATCATAGATCGCTCGAAACGCATTGTAAACGTGATGCGCTCATCTGTGTGATTCAGCTACATACAAGGTTCCCTGAGACCTGCAGAGGCACAGCTAAGGTGCGGAATTCCTCCGAATTAGACCTTGGACGAGTGCCTC